>JAWNLC010000831.1:67500-502500 GCA_035041535.1 Drosophila cognata
GAGTTGTACAAACTTTTGCGTTTTGTTCCACATGCTTGGCTCACACTTCTCGCCACATAGTTGGCAACAGCCAGAGCGCCAGACAGAAAAGAGGCCAAAACCGAAACCGGGAGGGGGAGAGGATGAGGTTAAGTGTAAGATAGAGTGAATATGATGTGTGTGGCGCATGCATGTTTAGCAGCAAGTTTTATATCATTCACCATGCAATTGTGCGAATAGCATACAAAAGAGCCTCACAGTATCTCCTGCTTCCTTTCTCCCTCTCCCTCTTCCTCTCCATCTCCGTCTGCGTCTCCATCTCCCACTCATTCGCACTTTCTCTGCATGTTCCACGGCACTCGCAAGATAACCCGCTCCTGGTTCCAAGCGCATTTTGAAGCAGTGCGTCCTTCAGCGCTGGCATTCGCATGACTTCTGCCAAAGTTTTCTACTTTTCTAATAAGAAAATTCTTTCTGCAATGCAATTTAGCCGGAGTATTTTGTTCAGTTCCATTTAAGTGTATTCGCTCCCCGATCAGTGTTCAATAGTCGTCAAATTCATTTTGTGATTGTTGCGATGCAAACGAAAGTCAAGTTTTTGTCAAATTTTATAACACTTTTGCATAAAATATTAAGTTTTTGGGGCTTTATTTGAATAATATACACAATAAATTCTCTCTCTCTCTCTCTCTCTCTCTCTCTGGATGCAGGATATCTGTTAGTCATTTACTATTAAATGTTTTCACTTAAGGCGAATCTTATTCAATATCCTGCCAGTATGATCCAAGAGTTGCAACTCGCAAGTTATTTTCAGTTTACGAGCATTTACTTTCGCAGCCCTTGTCTTCACCGAATGATTGGCCTCCTTGGACTGTTTTCTAAAACTGGCTCCTCCCAGCACTAAAAGAGATTCGCATTTACCTGTTTTCGTTCCACTTGACTGGCACTTTAATATACAAGTCGTTAGAGCAAGGCAGACTTTGTTCATATAAAATTGGATTATCTTTCTGGTCTTTTGCTTTTTGCTCATTTATATATATATATATATAAATTTGAAATTGGTGAAATTTTTGTAATTTCTATCCATCTATTTGAGGTCGACTTGACTGGCGGTCAGTGTTACCAAACCGATGAATTTTTCCCGTTAGTTTTGGCATTTTTGCTTTGCGCGCAAAATGTGAAATAACGAAAAACTCTTATTTTCATTCTTGGCAAACTAGCGAAAATAAACTTTATATTTTATAAATTGATATGCAAATGTGGGGCTAACAGCTTTGCAGTAAATTATCATAACTTAACATCAGCTGTTTCATTCTCTTCCTCCACTACGATGCACTCTTGTTCTGCCTTGTAGAGGGTGCCATAATTTAGTTGTGTAATTTGTACGGCTTTGAATGAGACGTCTTCGAACAATTAATGTATATGTATATATATATATATATATATAGGCAACATTATCAATCAATTTTTTTGGACGCAGTTTTTCCTCAGCTTTAAAGTTACCTTGCTGGAACTTGGTATATTTTTGTCTGTTTACAAACATAAATAAATAAAATTTGCTTATTAGTTACAAAAAAAAATGAATAGTATTTGGAAATGTTAACTTCCATCTATAAGGGTATTTCATCTCCGGCGCTCCTAAGATAGTCGTTCTTTCTTGTTTTTTGAACAGGATTTTGCTACATTATTGCTTCAAACTAGCTTTTTTCACTCCTTAGGAACTGACAGCACTGCCTGCACCATCCAACATCTTTGCTCATTGTGCTTGAGCTATGGCCATGCCTTTGGCATCTGCTGGTGCTTCTTTTTCTTCTTCTTCTTCTTTTGGTTGTGTTAGTGATTTTGCTTCTGCACTTCATGGCCTTTTATACGCCATCATTTCAGCCTGTCTAGCAGCAATCCACTTGAAGCCAGCCGCAATTTTTGCTCGCTCTTATCCTTTGCAACAACCTCAGCCTCAGCCGCTGCGGCAGCCGCAGCCTCAACATCCTTAACGTCCTTAGCATCCCGCCAGCACCAGTCCCAGTTCAGTTCCAGTCCCAGACACAGACCCAGTCTCAGTCCCAGTTCAGTCACAGCACCAACATCAGCCCCACCACAACAAATTGCAAAAACATTTTCATGCGACTTACTTACGTTTCTTTGTGGTGCTCTTCAAGCTGTCGACTGTCTGCTGCCTGGTCGCACCCAAATCCAGCAGCAACTGCTCCAGTTCGACTCTTGCTCCTGCTTCTGCCACTGCTCCAACTAAATGCCTCCTTTGGTTTGTTGTTTGCCCACTTAATGCCTATTTATTGCCCCTTTAATCCGTGCGCAGGCATTCGAGCCTGAACCGAACAACTTATGCTCCCAAAAACCATACGAATTTACCAAAGTGTTCTCGAATGTCTGCCAATTCAATGAATGTCCGCACACAATTACCTAATTGATATGGCATTAGCTCTAGCGCCTGCCACCCAACTCAATTTTCCATTGCTCAATTGCATAACTCTCCGATTAAAATAATTACTAAGCGTGGCGCTGATAAATTTATTTGAGACTCATTACTTATATAATGCAATCTGACGGCAGTTGCACATGCTGATGCTGATGCTGATGCTGATGCTAATGCTGATGCTGATGCTGAAGCTGATGATGATGATGATGCGGATGCGGATGCACATAGACAAATGCATTAATATGCTGTGCATAGCAAAAGTTCCGTTTGCTGCTGTTGCATGAACAAAGATGCCGCCTTCCTTGACAACAGGCAGCCCAAAACCAATATCAAATATTTAAGCACTTCAAATTGCTCGTTTGCAC
This sequence comes from Drosophila cognata, assembly GCA_035041535.1. Classification (NCBI taxonomy): domain Eukaryota; kingdom Metazoa; phylum Arthropoda; class Insecta; order Diptera; family Drosophilidae; genus Drosophila; species Drosophila cognata. The sequence continues at coordinate 70,282 of JAWNLC010000831.1, forward strand.
TTATCTACGCAGAATTGAAGATAGCATAGAGTTGCTGCTGCTGCTGCTGCTGCTGCCAGTTGCAGTTGCTAAGATAGATGGCATACATAGATATCATGGATATATATGTATATATATATATACTGCTGCTGGTGGCATTATCAAAATTTTAAAGTTTGCCATCATTACTTGCATTTGCTTGGGTAGCAAATTAAATTCCCATGCGTATCAGAGCTGCCTCCTGTCATCGCCCTCGGCAGACATACATACATACATACATACATACGTACTATACTATATACGGTAACGGTTAAAATAATAGTAGATTTCCTCGTATTACTACCAGTCCAAATTATCATCAGATATCGTATTTCTTGTTTTTAGTCGGAGCTGCTGTTGGAATCCTTGGGCACAATTGAAAAGAAATTGGGATGCGCCCGACCACAAAATGCCCTAGCACTAATCCAATGGCCAATTTCAATATTTCCCGATGAACTTCGACTTCATATTGATTTATTTCAATTATTATAATGATATTATTATAAACAAATTGAGATAATATATGTTATTAAGCAGCACTACTATTATCCTGACCACGGCTGTACATACATATGTGTAAATATACATATACTATGGATATATGTTAATACATATATACATATATACGCATAAATATGTATAAGCATGCTATATAGCATGGTTTATTTAACAAGAACAACAGACAGTCATGCACACACACAAACACACACACGCACACACACACACACGCATATAGCCACTAATAGTACCTTTCAGCGTTCCATTGGCAACGACGGTACGTAAATTGACCCACTTTTGGTCTTTGGAATGAGCCACCAGTGCCCAACGCTGCACTTGCTACTAAAAAAAGAATCAAAGAAATCAAATGGAAGAGTTGCCGCTGAGGAGCAGCTAAAAAGCACATGAACACATACACGCACTCACGCAGAGACACGCACACACACACACACACACACACCCACACACTCACACTCACACACAAGCACGCACACACTGGGTCTGAGCTGAGTTGCAACAAACGACTAGTGTCTCAAAGGGCTTCAAGTCGCGACTCAAGCGGCGAACTGCACTCAAAAAGAAGAAAAATCTGAAATGCGCTCAAATGTTGGCATCACTTTTTGCAGCCAAAGCTCGCTTCTGCCTGTGCAGACAATTTAAGCTCGCTCTCTCTCGCTCTCGCTCTCTCTCTCTCTCTCTCTCTCTCTCTCTTGGTCGCTCGCAGGCGCTCTCCTTCGCTCTCAGTGAGACCAAAGTGGACTGTCCCAAGGCAAATAACTCAAGCTGTGTGCGTAGGAGTCGAACTGCTTGGTGGCAGGGGTGCTTGTGCTTCAACTTCTACTTTGGCGCGCTAAGTTAATGTCGCCATCGCCTTCGCCTTCGCCTTCGCCGTGACTTGACAGTGGTTGGGTTTGGGATTGGGCTTGGACTAGAGACAAACGATACGCTAGCTATAGTTAGAGGAGGAATTGGCTGCCTGCCTCTCCATTTGGATTAGATGTGTGAGTGTGTGTGTCTGTGTGTGTGTGTGTCTGTGTCTGTGTGTGTGTGTGTGTGTGTGTGTGTCTGTGTGTGTGTGTGTTTGTGTGGTGTGCGTGTTTGCGTTCCTAAGTTCGTCTGCTGCTGGTGTTGCTACTGCTGCTGCTGGTGCTAACAAGTCAGCGTTAAAGTTTTACAGTAATGGCGCTCTGGGACAGAGCGACGTCTGTTGGCCGCTGATGGACTGTCCTAGAGTCATCGTTGAGTTCGCTTTGGCCTTGGCGTTTGGCGCTAGGGTTGCCTTGCCACCAGCTCGCTGCTGATTGCGGTCCAAGCAGTGCCGGGCCATTAAGCGACGAGTGCGTATTACTTAACTGTAAACTTGCCACTTGATTGTTGGCTTACTTTCACAGATAATTTTTTTTTTTTTTGGTTTTTCTTTTTGGCTTGCATCAACATTTTGAAAGCGGCATCGTTTTGCCGCCCAGACTGGCAGTGCAGCCCATCCTCCAGCCACGCCTACCACTCTACGCGAAGAAGTAGCACTTACAAGGCATGCGCATGTAATACGACTAGAATAATTTTAATTGCAATTACGAGAGGCAAGCAATAAAACGGCAAACAAAGCAGCTAAATAGCATCCAGCATCCAGCATCCAGTCTGACAGTCTCACAGTCTGACAGTCAGTGAATTCGTGTTGGTTCTGCCATTGGTCCTCCTCGCACTCTGCACAATTTTCGTTCGTTTTTTTATTATTATTATTATATTATTATAATTGTTTTTTTTTTTATTCTATTTTTATATGCCGAAATTATCATTTTGAATCATTCTGTGTGCGCACACAAAAGTATGCAAATAAAAGTCGTAATACATTTCTGCTGGTATTTGTTGTAAATGTGTTGTATTTGTGATTATGTTGTTTTTATACCCTTGTCGAAAGTTTCATAATTTTGTCACGCGATGTGCAACGCATTGAAGCACACATCATTCAAACTCAGAACTTTTATTAATTTTATTCAATTCCCCAAATTTGGATGTAATATGAAATATTTTCATGCACACACTTTCAGTTCGAATCCAACCCCAGCAAAGTTTAAATGAAAATGTTATATTCATTATGGATCCAAGAGGAATACAGCTGTACTTCAGCAAACCAGAACTCTAAATCTTTTAACATTGCTTTCAATCACTAATAAATGCACAAAGTGCACAAATTTTCTTGTAAAGGTCGATTGTAATTCAAAACAAACATTTGTTAAGCAATATATTTTGAAATGCTTCAAACAAATACTTAACTCAGCAGTTATTGTGGCTTCAACAGTGGTGGCAAGCCAAGGAAGTAAGCGCCCTCAAAAGCCATTTATATACTAGTTCCATATTATATTTCTATAAGGTCTGCTTCAAATATTCTATCGTACTGTGGGCCAGGAAGAGTTTATTACCTTTGATTTAGCAAGATCGTTTCATCATATAATTTGTGAGGGTATTCAGGGGTTGTCGATGCGAAGATTTAGCTAATCTAACTTGTTATTTTGGCTGCTTTGGACGCGTAAAATTGGGATTTTGTTCATCACTATGTGAGTGTGCTTTGTGGGAAGTCCATGCCGTAGTTTCGTTGTGCAAGATCCTGTTTTGTGTTTTCATTTTTCAGTTTTTGACTGTGGTTTTTATTTGATGCTTTTCGTTGTATTTTTTTATTCAAAAAAATTATTCTATGCATTTGGCCCATAAAGTAGAGCGAAGCTGTAAAACCAGCACTTCAAATGAAATTCGCATAGCAACCATTAAGTGCAGCAACACTAATAAAACCAAGTACAAAAATAAAAAAAGGTAAACAAAAATAACGTTATAAAACACAGCGAACAGAAAGGAAAAAACCAAAAAAAAAATAAAAATTATTTCAAATAAAGTCAAAATTCCACAGGAAGCAGGTCCAGTATGCCAGTCAAGTAAGCTACCACAATGACTCCACAATTTCAAAAGCAAATGAGTGGCAAGATAAACAAAACCGAACTATCAAAAAGATGCACTCGATGAAGCATTGATCTCTAAAAAAAGTGCACATCTATTCCGAAAAGGCATATGATGTTTATCTGTTCGAAATTCATTTTATGAACTTGATCAGCTGATATCTAGGCTACAAAATCTGATACTTAAGTCTGGATAAGCAACGCTTTACTTTTTAAAATAAATAATAATAAATAATAATAAAATATGTAGATTTTGATTGGTAAACTTGTCATTCGTATTATTTATCGGATTAAACATTTGTTGAGCAATATTGAATGTAGAAAACATCCATTTAATGTTGCAATCTGTGATGTCGATTTCATTGTGATAACTTATTTAATAAGTGTACAAAGTAATGACATTCTTGTCAGTTATCGACAGCACATTATCTGTGGAGGACAGGCTTTCCAATTAGTATACCCAACAATCTGTCTATTTCCATTTCAATCGACTCAATTCACTCAGCCCAACTGGGCTCTGGCTGTGTGCCTGCTTTGACTTCCCGACTGGCTGTACTTTTGGATAGCCACTTGTATACATGTTTGTATATAACTAACTAACTAACTGGCCACATGTGAGTGGAGTGTGCGAGTGAGTGGATATGTGTGTGTGTGCCTGTGTGTGTGTCTGTGTGTGTGTGGAGATATAGAGTGCTCTGCACACAAAGAGGGTTGCTTTGAGTGTTGTTGGCTTTGTTTCTTGTTTTGACAGTCATTGTTGTTGTTGCTTGTTTACTTAAACTATTTGCTCACTGTCCTGAGTGTGTGTATGTGTGTGCGAGTGTGTGTGTGTGCGAGTGTGTGTGTGTGCGAGTGTGTGTGTGTGTGCGAGTGTATGTGTGTGTATGTGTACATTGTCAATCCTTGCATTTTTCTATTTGTCTGGCATTGTGCAAATTGATTGGTGTCATTGGACACGCTTAAATTATCCCCAAAAACCACTCAAAGCTACAAATTCAACTTCAGCCGTATTAAATGGCAAGAGCATTGCGTTTGATGGTGCCACACTCAGGGGCACTTTGGTGAGTTAGCTTAATAACACATAAATACAGCTAACAACAACAGTGGCAACAATCATATCATATCAAGAACAGCTACACTTGCCAGTCAGCTGTCGCTCCCACAACCACTTTCAAGGCACCCAGTTGCTGGGGCTGCTCCTCGATGGGTGCTTGGCTTTTATGGGCTTTGCCTGCTGCAGAAGTTTGTGCAGCATTTCGCTGAACTGCAGCTCAGCTCAAAAGACCGTTGTTCTGCTCTGCGTCACCCTCTGCTCTATCCATGGCATTCTCGCCATTTTGACTGTGTGGCAAGCTGGCGTTGCATTTGTTGGCTGGATTTAGCACTGTTCTCTTTATGGCCCACCAGCAGTCCAAGCACAGGTTGCAGTCCGGATCCGGTCATGCAACAACAGCACATACGACAACGACACAGATGTGATAAAAATAATCGTATGGGATGCGTTTAAGTTGAAACGCATTTTCCTTAACGTCGCTTTCGCCTCCATTCCTCCATTCCGTCGTTTACCGCCGAGTTGAATCTCCACTTTAACGATTTCGAGCTTAACAAACAGCACAACAAAAATCGGTTGTATAAATTGGGAATATTTCTTAATTATCATAATATTTACATTCAGTTAAAAATAACGTACATGTATGTACGTATGTATGTATGCCGAGCAACACTTTAAGCGATGTAAATAAATTGGTCAAGATTTCTGTACTTTCAGATCGAGATTTAGATTTAGAATTGGGATATTTAGTTGGCAATATAAAAAAGAGTATTACCAAAGTCAAAGTTCGCCGACAATTGAAGAGTACACTTTCATTTATGTAATGTTAAATTGATTCTGGTCTCGTTTTAACTTTGTTTTAATTACTTGCAGTTATTTTAGCTAGTCAGATTACCGTCTCTATTATGAATGTAAATAGGTTGCAAAAGGATTCTCGTCACCTGCACCATTTTGGTGAAATTGTTGCACAAAGGCTTCTAAGCCGATTATGCTTATTATTAGGTTAAGAATTTTCGAAGCGGTAGGCAAGTGTGCTGAGCTACACGATACCCTCTCTGAAGGGGTAATTAGCTGCTCGCTTTTAGAATGAAAATCACAAAAAGCCTTTTCGAAATTTGAAAAGAACAATTCGCAAATTTGCGGATTCTATATACGAGTACATCATATATTTTCAGATTAATGGAGAGATAGGTCATGTCTATGTCAATGTGTATGTATGTATGTATATTACTTGTATATATCACTTGTAGTGCGCTTGTCTAACTAACCAGTCAATTGTCCCTGAGGCTATGCTATTATATTTATTTGACCAAGGCGAGCAACTTGCCACGTCCTCTATTTGGTCAGCAGTAGATATTGGAGCCCTTTTTATTGCATTTTTCTTAACTTTGCTTATCGTCATTCTCGCTTATTCTGTCTGCCAAAAGTATTCGATTTGCGCTAAATCCCATCCACTTGGACTTGTTAATTGCTTTCCCCCATGGCAGTTATCCAGAGTGGACGTGAACAGTGAATAAATTCCAAATTAACTCAAAGATATAGAAAAGAAAATAGGAAAGCAAACTCCAAATCGGCACCAATCGAGTCCAAAGCCAACTGATAGTTGCCTAGCTCCAAAGCATCTGCAGCTGACAAGATTAACAGTGTGCACGGCACACATACACATACATATATTTGATAGGCACGAGACGACTCCCAAACCAAATGGTTGAAGAGCTGAAAGAGTGATTCGATTTTAAAGTGTGTTAATGCGATAGTTAGGCTGTGTAAAATTGCACGTGCAAAGTTTTCTTAAAGTTTCGAAGGAAATGGAGAAAAAACCAGGAACTCACTCAACTTCCATCTCAGATACAGCGAGCGCTAGCTTAATCCTCTCACTAAAGATAGTCGAGCGGTAATTGAAATTTAAAGTTCAGTCGAAAAGTTTGCTACCACTTTACCATCGAAGTTGCTTGCCAAAAGTATTCTGCAGCCAAGTAGCGAAGTAGCACTGCATAAATAACCCCAATAAATGAAGAAAAAATAATGTACATATATGTATATCATGACTTGAATAGTGGTATATGCTGACCAAACAGCCGGAATCAGCCGGAGTGTGGATAAGTTCTTGTAGACCACAATGCCATCATCTGCTTGGTTTGCCCGGCTTATACTGGGAGATAAATGAAATAAATACGATTTGATATCACAAATTCAACAATACTTGGCTAATATTTGAATTCGGTTATTGTAATTGCCGAAGTAGCTGTCATTAAATTACATTTAATTATTGCACATGGTAAAGTTATCAATTAAAATTTGTATTTGCTACAAAGCCAAATTACCTTTTCTGTGTACGTATACGAAATGATGTAAACACTTTGTGTTTGTGTGCTTGTATTCCAAAATCGTTGTTTGCATCAATGTGGCAAAAAGCATGGCTGTGTAAAATTCCTAACGGCAATTGCTTTCAACTTGTTTGCTGCTCAGCCATTTAAATATATTACCACATTGTGAGACGAGCGCCAACAACAAAGAGGCGGAATGCTAATGTGGCAGGTGCCAAGGCTCTGCCCCTGCCATCAATTGACCCTATTACGGTTACACATTGTGGCATTTAAAGCTTAATCTATTTCCGAATTGAGATGGCCGGGGAGTTGAGTGGTATTGAAAATGAAAGAAAGGGCGCAAAAGGCGGAAGAGGCGGAATAGGCGGAAGAGGCGGCCATTTAGGTGGCTATCTCTGATCTATGTGTATATCTTCATGGAGCATGTCGAGACCCTTGGGTCACCTTTTGGCATTTTGTTTTGTTGCTTCAACTTTGCGGCAACTCACATTATTATAACAACCATATAATTATGTATTTTAGCCTGGCCAGCAGCGCAGTACATTGACAAGTTAGGCCGCAAAACTCGTCACGCTAAAATCCCCAAAAAATATATATATTTATTTTTATTATTATTATTTTGTTTTTTTTTTTTTAGCGAAACGCTTATTATGGTTGCCGTAGTTTTTAAGTGAACCACCAGGCAGCGCACACCTACAGGCATGCAGAGAGCACCACCACCAACCACCCACTGGCTACGTGCTCTGTGCAATGGAATTTTTAGCGCTTTGTCCGCTTTGTGGATGCGAACGAAACTTTAACTGCAATGCGGACGAGTGTTGGAATTGTGGAAATGGCTAAATGGGTGCGTAGATTGCCTGGCGCTTAATGCCGCCTGTATATACATATACATACATATATATATATGTATGTATTTATATACATATATATGGCTTGGCTATTAAATTTCCAGTTCAATGATTAACGAAATTTATGTTTCGGCTTATGTGTGTGTGTGTGTGTGTGTGTGTGTGTGTGTGCGTATGAGTGCGTGCCGCTGCCAAGGTGTGATTGTGACGGCGACTGCGGCAAACGTTAACGATGCCCCACAGCAAAAGATGAGAGGGAGGCAGTAGCAATTGGAACCAGTTACCTACAGCCACAAGCTGGCTCCGACTCTAACTCCAACTCCAACTCCAAATCCGACTCCTACTCCTTGACAGTAAATGTGCTGCCTGTCGCAAGACGTGTCGAGGCTCATTATATATGTATGTCTTGTGCTAAGCAGCTGGTGGATGCTCATGGCTAGGGTCGTTAGTATGCCGGGTTCTGTCCGGGCTTGGGTTTAGGTTTGGGTTTGGGTTTGGCTTTGGCTTTGGCTTTGGCTTTGGACGGCGTGTGGCATTCAATTAAGGTGCATTTTGTTGCTCTCTAATCTGTTTGAAATATTGACCAAGCGCAAAATGGTGTCAGACAAGCACCGAAAAGTGGGCAACGCCCATAATGTCGAAAAAGGCTATATAGCAAGGCATGCAGCATGCTCAGGCATGCAAAGTAATGAAGTTAAAGTGCAATTAATTTGAAGTTGACGCACCGAAACACAACGTACAACGTGCAACGTGCAACGTGCAACGTGCAACGTCCAAGCTTAAGGCCCAGGGTTAACATCAACGTCGACCTGCTGCTGCCAGTCACGAGCTGCTCAATCTCAGATGCAGCCTACAAGCCCTTGGCAGTGGCAGCGTTTAACTTTCAACTAACCAACTGGCCAACACTCTTTGGCACATTCATGGGAATAGGGAGCATCATGTGCCGTGTGCCTTTGCCCAGTCGACTTACTTTACGTTGCTCAAATGGTAAAAAGAATTTTCTTGGCAGTTGCTTCTATTTTTTTGTGTTCCTTTTTTTTCCAAATGTTGTTTTTGTTGCTGCTGCAGTGTGTACAAAGAGAAAAGAAAAAATTAAGCAAAACGGGCCAGGGACTTGATATTAAGCTAAAACCAACTCGAGCATACTTTATGTGTGTGTGTGTGTCTGTGTCCGTGTCTGTGTGTGTGTGTGTTTATATGATTCTGGGTGCATAAAATGCCGTTTTTCTATGTCAGTTGCATTTTTGTGTTACGCCTCAGTTACATTTTTGTGTGTGTTCTCTGTGTGTGTGTGTGTGTGTGTGTGAGTGAAGGGGTCGCGTTGCGGTTCGGTTTGTCCCTGTTCCCGCCCCCGCCCCCGTTCCCGTTGCCGCTCCTACTCCGTTTGCTTGCAAAAGCGCCAGCGCGATAGGAAAGCTTTTTCAATTGTTTCCGTTTCGAGGTCATGACAAATGCATTCATTTCTCTTTATTTGCTGGCTATTGTTTGTGTGTATATTTGTGTGTGTGTGTGTGTGTGTGTATGTGTGTGTGTGTGTGAGTTTTGGACCAAAGCAGGAACTGCCGGCAATGAACTGTTGCCCCCGTGTCAACCAACCAAAATCACCATCACCTAAACCACCACAAGCCAAAAAAATGTCAACCCCTCAACTCCCCACCCGCCCACATCCCTCTCCGGTCCACACACTTTGCTTAAGCTGTATGTCATTTTTACGTTTAATGTCGAGACCTCAACAAAAATTACTTCACGATAACAAACGCCCCACAACAACAATAACAGCAGGTAAAAACAACAGCATCATGTAATAAAAACAATAAGAAAAAAAACGTAAAGCAGGCTAAGGAAATATTCAACTTATAGATACCCAGTTCAACAATTACCATTCAATAAATCACAATCTAAGATTTTATTATACAGAGACTTTACTGATACTTCAAAATACATAATTAAATAAATAAATCCTATGATAGATGCTATAATTAAGTAGCAGTGGGCTTGAAACAACTGAATGACAATTTTGTAATGTAATATGCTGAAAGAGATGAAAGAGAATAGGGTCATAATTATCATTACAAAGTTTAATTGGACTCCAGTTCCGTGAATGCCTGTATTGTATTTGGTTACAGGGTATACAAATAATTTTGGGGAACGTGCGAAAATCAAAGTCGACAAGCTCGTGCTCTATAATCTCGATAGCCTCTATATCTCTTGGCTTAAATAAATATGTGCCTCACTTGGCCAAATATTTTGCCACATTTTGGAGCATCGTGATTTGAAACTAAGCTTCGAGTCGAAGTGCAAAATTGAATTCACCAAATCTGATCAATTGCCAAAAAGGCAGCCCAATTATGACACTGCCAGCAAGTGCAACTCGGCAGCTTAAGTTTCAAAGCAAGCAGCTTTACTTCGGATAACGGACAAAAGGTTGCGGACTTCGACATGAGTATTGCGAAGTTTGTTGAGAAACTTTAAGAGTTTAATTCGATGATTGGATGGATTTGATATGAAATGTAAGCTGGGCACCCAAGCCGCATTACTTAGTTGTCATGGCCGGTTGCCGGACTGATGATGATGGGCCCCTGTAACAAAATCAGGCGACGGCTCCTGCCGTTGACTATTGCAAAGCGCTTTGACTTTGGCTTGGTTGCGGCTGCTGGCTGCTTGCTGCTGCTACTGCTGCTGCTGTTTTGCTGCTGGCAGTCGTAAAAAATGTAGTTTATATTCAAAATAAATGAGGTTGACTTTATTTACGCGCTTATGCTTTTTATGCGCCTTGCAACAAATACTTGTAGCAACGCCAAAAACACCAGCTAAAATCATCAACGTTGTTGCTGCTGCTGTTGTGGATGTTGTTGCTGCTGCTTCTGTCGTTGACTGCAATCGAGCGGACGTACAAATCAACAAAAGCCTGAGGCGCGGGCAGTGGGGCTGTGTGGGGCAGGTGAATGAGTATTGGGCAGGATTTAAGCTACCGTTACTGTTATATTGCGCGCACAGGTTTTGGATAAACGTAACGTAAGTAAATAATTTATTTTTCTATTTTTTTTTCTTTATTTGTTGTTTTGTGCTGAGCACGCAAATCGGAGCAATGATAATTATTTCTGTTTCCTTTCAATGCAGGGACGGAACCTACAAAAGACCAAAAAAATCAGTCACCACAAAGTAACCAACATTATGTAGCTGCTGTGCTGCTGCTGTTGTTGTTGTTTTTGTTATTGTTGTTAGCAAAACGGGCGAAACCAAAACATTCGTTGTTCGGTTTTTGAATATTTTTCGAATTAATAGCGTACTAAAATGTGCAACGATTTTTCATGGCGTGGCAATAGCTGAGGGAAGTGGGGTGGCGGGGGTGGGGGTGTTGTTTGGGGGCGTGAGTAACGGGTACTGTTTATTGTTACCGGAGGGATTGGGGGTTACTCTTTCGACTCAGCCAGTGGCCGGTCGCATTTGTTTGTGATTAAACCGAGCGTCAGAGGGGTCTGTTTAGTTTTTGCGGTGTGGCGGTTGATGTCGGCTCTAAGCGTTTCAATGGGACCCAGTTGTGGTTGTTGTTGTTGTTGTTGCTGTCGTAACTGCGGCTGCATCTATTCAGTTTCAGTTACTCTTATTGTTGGCGTCGTCGCTGCCGTTTCTGTTTGCTGCGGTTCGAGGCGCCTGAAAGGATTGTGGCATTTATGCCTACGTAACACAATTAGCAATGGTTGTTGTGGCGCGAGTGTTGGCGTTGGCATTGGACAACACGAGTTGAGGGAAGAGAGTGAGAAGCGCTGACCATGAGCTGGGAATGCTGTTGTGGCTTTAGCTTTATTGAATTGTGAAGCGCGGGCACGTTGGCAAACGGGAAGGGGAGGACCAAAGAATCAAATCAATCATTCGGCTTTGACGAATTTCAAATTTTTGTATGTGCTTGCAAAATGTTAATCAACATTAACGGAGAGAATCAGCATTTTATGAGGCGTTCCTATCAATTGCCGCCACAAGCCATACACTCGACAAACGTTAGTCAGTCGCACTGAGATCAATCAATTCAAGCAAATTCAAGTTGCGCATTAATCATTGGCGCTATCAGTAGCATGCCACAAATCAAATTAATTACAGTTGCACTTATTTCGACCAAAAGCTTTGCATATACACTCAAGTGATACAGTAAGCGAAACAGTAGTTGAACATTTTAATTATTATGTATTCAGTTATGTAGTATTTTAATGTACAAATCAAATTAATTAAGATTTTCATTTAATTCTTGATAATAGTATTAGAGTATTGATTATAGTATTCCTGATGATAGTATTCTTTTTATTATAATCATTAGTTCGTTTTTTAAAACTATGACCAAAAGAAAGCAACTTGGCACAGATTTGGCACCAAGTCTTAATATGAGTTACATCAGTGAAAAAAGTTACTTGAATGCTTCTGCCCCTTAAGCTAGATGGTTAAGTTTGTAGCTGCTGTTTTTAATAACTAAATAATAGTAATAGTAAGTAAATATGTTTGTAATATACATATATTAAGGAAAGTGAAATCGTTGATTATTATTATTAATATGACTCCTGACTGAAATTTATTTGAATGATTATGCACCTGACATAACCATACAATAACGCGAAACTAAACTAGGTATATATTACGGATGAAAATGAAATGATAAATGTGGCTACTTCACGGCCAAAGCAAAATTATTGAAGTAAAACTAAATCAAATTAGCCAACTTCACAAAAGATTTTACATAATATGAGTTACATGAGTGAGCATTATTTGAATGATTATGCGCCTTGCATAAGCAAACAATAATAAGGAATTGAAAGATATTTGTTATGTGTATAACAAAATGTAGCTTTAAGTTTGAGATACTTATTGACTGGTATTTAAAAAACAAATTTGAATATACTTTTTGATCGATACCAGTTACTGTCTAAGGATTCTTTAATTTATCAAAAGCGCTTGGCTCTTGAGTAGGGAAACGTTCGATTTTAGCTTTAACATTTCCTTTACGGCGCAGACTCCTTTTGCTCTATAAAAAAAAAATAAAAAATACATTGAATCTAAGATATAGTTGAGATGAGACTAGGATACACACCAATTTAAACTGTCTGGGTTCCACAGTTGACGCAAAATTGCCATCATCAGAATCTGTCATAAAATCAGAAGCGTACCATTCATTTTTTTTTAATTGTCTTTGTGGCATTCGTTGTTTGTTTGCTATTTGTGCAGCTATTCTGATAATACTGTCATTCGAGTTTTCACCAACATTTGCCGTATTGGGTGGTTCCTCGGGAGATATAGTTACGGGTGCGGTCTGTGACACGGCTGAATCAACTGTCTCACGTCTGCTCAGGACACTGGCGGTGCCGACTGGCTGATTAAAATGTTTCCCGATTGAACTAATTTTGTAGTTAAGCTCAGCAATAGTGGCCTGCATAAAAATGAGATGCAAATGAAACTGCACATAAAATAGAATACTTGGTGGCAACTTACGATGCTATCACGTTTCAGCTCGTCATATTGCAGTTGGGATGCGACAACGTCTGCATTCTTTAGCTGGAGCTGGTCCCGCAAAAAGCCCAGTTCTTGCTAAAATATTTATATTTATTAGTTATTTCGACATTTAATTAAATGCTGATTCTCTATTACCCCATGTTGTAGCTTGACCGCCTGCAACTCCTGTGTCATCGCGTCTTTTTCAGCTGACAACGTGTTTGTTGTATTCAAATGCTTTTGCTGCAGCTCTTCGAATTGCTGCCTTAGTTGGCTCAATTGGCTTTCAGACTTCCTTAGCTCATTTTGCGCTGCCGCTTCTTTGAGCGCACTACTATCTGTGAACTGGTCGTTGGCTTCTTGAAGTGCTCTGTTTTCGGCTTGATGACGCTTCTCATTTGCCTTCAAGTCCTGATTTTGCTTGGAGAGCACTTCAATTTGCTCCTTTTGCCTCTCTATTTCTGCCTCCAAACGTTGCATTTTGCTGGACGCCTCAATGGAAGTCTGCTGGTTTAACTGTTGCAGCTCAAGGTAACGCATCTCTTTATCCTCCAATTCAATAACTTTCGTCATCAGCTCATCCTCACGTTGCACGCTCTGGTCAAGCTTAGCATGTGCCATTGACAACTCTGCTCGCTGCTGTGATTGAGCCGTCTGAATGGTGCAAGAAATCGTGTTTGTATTGAGTCAAGTTTGTATAAATAGACAGTTTTCAAATATTAAATGGATTCATTACATTTTTTAATTGCAACAAAAAAAAAAATTCTGTGGCACTATGTCTTTAATTCCATATTAACTAGTGCAACCTAAAATTTTTGAGCGAACAATACATTTAAGCGTTACGCACTTCTTTTTCCTTCATAAATTTCAGCTTCTCCTGTTTAAAGGCCGTCTCCACTTCAAACAATTCTGCTTGGAGCTGCGCAAATTTCATTTTTTCATCAGCCAATTTTTTATCCGCCTGCTCCGACATAATGTCGAATTGAGTCAGCAATTCCTGATGATGCTCCTGCACTGTCGTTAACTACAAACGAAAAACAAAAATAAAAAAAGGAGTCATGATTTGGCTGATGTCTACTAACTGTTCTACAGCTTACCTTGCTCAACAAGTCCTCGCTTTGTCTGCGCTGCGCAATTAGCTCGACTTCCATTTTATCGAGAGCGGCTTTAAAATGGCGAAGTTTCTCATCATAGACATTTTCCAATGAGGAATACTTTTTATTGTTTTTAATAAACTGTTGGTCCAGCTTATTATTATCCTCCGACAGCTTCTTGCACTGCGCACTTAAATCCATCGATTGGTTCTTCGAGTCCTGCAAGCTGAAATATAAAAATAGATAAATAATAATTAAAAAAAAAAACGAGTAAGAATGCTGAAATCGATTGAGCTCCAATGCTATGTATTCGGGGTATATGAAATTCATTCATTATACACATTTACAAAAATGGAGCAGAAATCGACAAATTGTAATTGGATTTACTTACAGTTTCTTTAGTTGGGCATTTTCCTTGGTTTTCTCCGCAATGGTCAGATTGGTATTTTGTACTTTCTGATCAAACTCTTTGAACTGCTTTGTGAGGGAGACAACGGACACCTTCTGTTGTGCCGCATAACATTTAAGCACATTTTCACAATTTGTCGGATCGGTTGTTGCATTTGTCGGCGTCTCTTTGCCATTTTCAGTTGAATCGCCGACATCTTGGATTGTACGCTTCTTCTTGCTGGCGTCTTCATACTTGGCGTATGGTTTCAAGAATAAGTGCGAGTCGTCCGTTTTGAAATTGGGCTTTGATTTCGGCATGATTGCAAAGTCCAGTGATTAAAATATACTTCGATCAGTAATGTAGTATATTATTTAACTATTTTATTATTAATATATTATGATTTTTTTCTCGTAAGCAAGAGCCTGCTTTGACAATTGGAAGGAGTTAATGCGTCACTTAATAAAAGCAACGGTAAATGCAAAGCCAGAGGTGCCAACTTGATCGTTTCTTTAGTATTTTTTGTGATGCCCACTTAATATTAATTGAATTGCATAATTTCTTTACAGGTGGCCAGATTTGTCTTCTATGCAATGATCTGGCAAGGTCAATGGGAATTATAATTTGGAAAAGTTAATTATACATTTCGGTCATTTGTTTTTTTCTTTCTATATATACATATATATAAAATGAGACACACTTTGGCTGCTTGGTCGCATTTCTGTCATTTGCGCCTGCAGCTGCGCATATTTTGTTCGTACATCGGTTTATTGGTTATCCTTCTACTGCGCCATAGTCTTAAATTGAGTCGGCGATTGCCGATGCTGCTCCTCCAATTGCCGATGCTGCTCCTGCAATTGCTGATGCTGCTCCTGTACTGTCTTTAACTAGAAACGAAAAAAAAGGGAGAAAAAAGGTCACAATTTGGCTGACGTCCATTAACTGTTTTACTGCTTACCTCGCTCAACAAGTCCTCGTTTTGTTTGTGCTGCGCAGTTAGCTCGATTTTCGTTCTGTGGAAATCGGCATGAAAATGGGAAAGCTTCTCATCGTAACCTTTTTCCAATGAGGAGTACTTTTTATTGTTTTCAATAAAATGTTGCTCCAGCTTATTATTATGCCCCAATAAGTTGTTGAACTACGCACGTAGCTCAAATTCCTTGCTTCTTCGAGTTCTGCAAGCTGCATGATAAAAATTAATAAATAAAAATAATAGAATACAAGAGAAAACGTTGCAGTCGGACGTAACCGACTGCGAAAGCCTTTAATACCATAAGTAATACCAGCTTATAAAAGCTATCAAGGAACAGGGCGGGTGTAGTCAAGAAATACCGTCCAAGTTTGTCTTTCAAAATGCGGTACAGGCTTTGTGCGGTCTGAAAAATTTACGCCGTGGAAGGAGGTTACTAGCAATCTACCTTCCAAGTTTGGTAACTCTATCTATAAAACATTTGAGCACATTTTCAGAAATTATCGAATCACTTGTTGTGCACCCATACCTCGCTTTACGGTCAAAACTCGTTCCACGAAACTTATTATTAATTGAGTTGCACAATTTCTTTACAGGTGGCCAGATTGGTCTTCTATGCAATCAATGATCAAGAAAAGTCTTTGGGCATTATAATTTGTAGAAATTATTGTGTTTTTTGCTCATAAAATATTTGGCCAAACAATTTACCATCAATCAACGATGTATTTGAATATATATTTATTAGGGTGTCAAGTTGAAAATGTGGTGGGGCAGATCTTCCTTCCTTCTTTGTTTCTCCCGTAAAAAGGCACTTTTGTATGTATTTATTTGACTTGAAAATGTGTTTACTACGTCTGTGTAGTCTTGCAGATATATTACAATTGCATTAATGTGGACGTGCTAACATGTATGTTATTGATAACAGCGCTGAGTGCGCTGAGAGGAGGTTGCATTGCAAAGAGAGAGGATGTGGATCGTAGGTTATGTTATGCTAAAATGCCAACAGCTGACAAAGCATGGCTTAACATAATCCACCTAAACCGAAGTCAAGCACTCAAGATTACCGATGCCAAATCGGAATCGGAGCCTAAGTTCTTCTTGGTTATTTTCAAATCAACGATGTATCAATCACAACTGTATTTCACTTATTAATTGAAGCTCGCATTGTAAGCTTGTCTGAACTTAACGCAATTAAATTTAGTCAATAATCAATTATAAGCCTGTCTAAGCTTAAATAAAGCAATTACACATACAATTATGCCATCAATCAATAAATTAAGTTCAAGATCAATCAACGCAATAAGATGTAATCAATAATCAATCAGAATGTCGCCAGACACGAACAGGTCCGAGGTGCGTTATATATATGTATGTGCATAGGTACATATGTATGTATGTATTTATGTATTTCCTGTATCGTTGACAATTCCTATCAGGCAATCAATTAGTCGCAGCACAGCCAATGGACTTGGGCCTGCCTGCAATCATCAGCATAATCATCTACATACGCGCACACACATACACATGTACACATACGTGTGTATTTTCAATCAGTTGACCTCGATGATGTCTTAGCTGGTTTTTGGCTATTGCCATTACCAACGTAGCGTGCACGAATAATCGAAAAAAAAAAAAAAAAATTGGAAGAAAAATGAGAAACGCACACACAAAATCGAAAAACACCCAATCTGCGCCATTAGCCATATAGCCATATAACCCATAAGCACATACAGCCTATAACCCATAGCCAGCCCCTAATCTGTAACCCAGTTTCAATTGAACGCATTTTCACATGCCAGTGCACCTATCGGGAAACCCCGCAGCCCTTCTAGCAACGACCGCACTCCCTGGCTCTGTCGTTGCCCCAGTCCCTATCTCTGTCCCGCCGCACGCTTAACGCGTCTCCTCATCATCATCAATTGGCTTCCAATGTGTGACCCGCCCCGAGAATACACTCAGAAAAAAATTTATTTAAATTTTTGTTAATCGCCCTAATAGAAAGTTTTTCTAGATTTTACAATTAATTTCTAAATATTAGGAAAAAGATTTTCTAAAATTTTTTTATATTTTTTTGTTTTAGGAATATTTTTAATTATTAAAAAAAATATTTATAAAATTCGATATGCAAGACTCACATTTTTAGGAAAAATCCTTTATAAGGTACAGAAGCCTCATCTCGCGAACCAAGGATTATCAATGTGAATTTGAACATGAATTTGATAAGATATGTAGAAATGTTTGTGATGTCTATAAATACTAATGTTTACGTGGAGATTTTCGATTTTGTGCCACAAGTCTGGCGATTTACGAAAATGTAGGGCGATTTTTTATGAGTGTAGGCAGGCAAAATGCTCACATTTTGAGAGCGTGGGGTTCGGGTTGTTGGTTTCACTGTTTTTCTTCATTCTTTTTTATTTTGCCAATGAAGAGAGGCATGTGATTGGCGACATAGGGTGGGTGAGTGTGCGTGTGTATGTGTGAGTGTGGGAGATCGTTCTGCTTTATGCCTATGTGGCTTATTATTTTTTTGTGGCCGGCCGACCAAAGCAATAACCCAACTAAATTGAAATCAAACCCAGACACACAAACACACACACAAGCGCACGCATGTAATGTATCTACACACACACACACACACACACCCACACATACGTGCACACTGTGCTTTTCACAAAGACAACTTTAATTGCCGAGGTCTGTGCACCAATCACAAAATGCGCTGCCAAAAGCGCCATCAAATCGCGCGGAAAACGCGTGCACTCTTCAAAATCGTCAACACTTTCGGCGAGCAATGGTGGGAGGAATGAGTGTGTGTGTGTGTGTGTGTCTACAGGGGGGGGGGGGGGGGAGGGGACAAAGTTCAGTGTTAAGTGCGGCGCTACTGCCTTAACAAATGTACCCCAGCAGAGAACTAGTGAATGACCCTTCATCATTACCGAATGCATTCTGCATGCTTACATGCATACAATTCATTACCTAGTGACACTTTTGTAGGATAGGTTGTATATATATATATATACATATTTCTTATACATATGTTTTGGTTTCTTATCTGTTATACAAATCTTTTATCTTTTGCCTTTTTATCGGCCTATGCAATTTGTATGATTTATGTTTTTGTTCGAAATTCTTCTATACCTTTGAACAAGTCATTCAATGAATATATAGTAAGCTTTTTGTATTTTGGATATAGCTATATATATATATATATATTTTATTTTTTTTCTGTATCTGGGGTGCATCCAAATAGTCGATCTTGGTATATGGAGTCGTATAGTATTCGATAATTTTCGATCCCTCACACAAGGCAACGCATACTTTCTGCATTACAGATGAGTTATGTGGATTGTGGTATGGATTCGAAGCTACACCGCCTATACGTAAGTATACGAATTACGAATTTAATTCGTAATGGGGTCTTTTTGCTGCTGTGTTTCCTCGAGCAAGTGTGTGTGTGTGTGTGTGTGTGTAAGTGTGATGTGTCAGCTGCACTTTGTCAAAGTGTTTTCCCCATTTACAAGCCGAGCGAACTCGGCGAGCGTCGACGCCCTGATTTTTATGCCGTGCTGTTTCTGTTTGATG
The DNA here is from genome assembly GCA_035041535.1 of Drosophila cognata. Taxonomy (NCBI): domain Eukaryota; kingdom Metazoa; phylum Arthropoda; class Insecta; order Diptera; family Drosophilidae; genus Drosophila; species Drosophila cognata. The sequence continues at coordinate 89,481 of JAWNLC010000831.1, forward strand.
TTGACTGAGTTGAGGAAATGACTGCTGCACTCCCTTAGCTCCTCTACATTCCCTATGTGTGTGTGTGTGTGTGTGTGTGTGTGTGTGTGTGTGGGCGTAGCACTCTTACACAAGACTTGTTTGCCGTTTGCTGTTTGCTGCTGCCTTCTACTGCAACATTATTGCCAGAAATGCACACGCAGCAGCAGCAGCAGTGGCAGCAGCAGCATCAGCAGCAGTGGCAGCAGCAGCAGCAGCAGCATCAGCAGCAGTGGCAGCAGTGGCAGCAGCAGCAGCAGCAACAAAAAGATAAATGTTGACAGCTTGTGAAAATATGAGCAGCATTTTGCTGCTGCCAGCCAAATGTGTTGAAAAATTGAAAAATATTTCGCCATCGATGCACTTAAATATGGTCCAAAGTCCGGAGCCCGGACACAAGGTGAACGCATAACAAAAAAAGAAGAAAAAAAACACAAACACAAATCGCTGGCAAAATGCAAAACATCAAGAACAACCAAACTAACGGTAAACTAACACAACGCGGCAGCAAATGGAAAAAGCTGCAGAAGCAGAAGAAGAAGAAGATGATGAACGCAACGCCGACACGAACGCGCTGTGTATTCGTTGCCAAAAGGTTTTTGGCGGCGCGCCAGACTATAACAAAACAACAACAAGAAGGGCAACAAACACTACAACAACAACAACAACAACAACAATATACGCCTGAGCCTGCCTCCTGCTCGAATCCTGTGAATTTCAACTGGCAGCGCTTACTCATTGTTATATATATATTTTTTTTTTTCAATTTTATTCTGTTTTTTTTTTGAAAATTTCTTTGGTGTTTTTTTTTTGGTTTTTTTTTTTGTTTTTTATTGTTTGGTTGCGGGCGGGCTTTTATTTTGATTAACTGACAAGCGGCAGGCAATTGGCACAATTGAAGGCAACTCCTTGGTCCTTAGTCTTTGTTGCAGCCACTGTTGATTTAGGATAACGCAAGCCAGCTGCCAAAAGGTTAACGTTAACGAATTTATATTAAGACCGCCAACAAAATACCCAAATAAAAAGACCAAATACGCAAAAAAAAACCAAAACAAAAAAAAAAAAAACGAGGAGACAAAATGCGAATTAGGTGCCGAGCTAAAGCGGGGGAAAATGGCAAAAAAAAAAATGAAAAGAATAAGAAAAAGATGAGCAGCTTCAAATTTGCTTGTTGGCCATTTACCGGCGCGGCAACAAAGAGATAACCGAAATCTGCACATAGCCCCATAACTCGAAAACCACATTGAAATGTATATAGTAAGTGCAAACGTAAACGTACACACACAAACACACACATTCACACACACACACACACACATACTCACACGCTCGCACACATTCAAGTATTCATACTTTATGTGTAACACAAAAGGCAACAACTTGTTAACTTTGCTTTTTATTTTAGGGACCGTCTAAGTTCAGGCAGCCTCAACTGCAAAATTTGGCACTGGCTTTTTCTTGGATTTTATAATATACCCTTTGCAGCGAGCATTCGACTTTTGCCAGTGGTTATGTCCTTAGTGTATATGTGTATGTATGTACATGTTTACATTCCTGCCTTTTCCTATTATTCAGATATACTTTTAATATTGGCAATTCTAATTTTTGTTTTGAATTTGAAATTCATTTTGAATTTTTGGTACACTTCAAAAGAGTATTCACTCTTCGGCGTTTTGCATTTTTCTTGTTGTTTATTTTGTTTTAGGGAGCAGCTGTTGCGGCATATAAACAAATGCGAAAGCTTTGGCCTGCCTCTGCCTGAGCCTCAGCCTCAGCCTCAGCCTCAGCCTCGCCTACATTTTCAGTTTGTGGCACGTCTGGCCAGGGCGGCGCCTATCGAGCCGGGGGGCCATAAAATTGACGTCGCCACCGCGTGATTAGGAGCCGCGACGCGTTTCATTTGACTTGCCCCTAAAGCGTATGCGCAACATACATACATTCAACATACATACATACATACATGCATACATACATGCACACATACATACATACATGCATACATACTTACGTACATTTGTGTAGAAATGTGCGAGTGCTCACACATTGCACGAGTCGAAGTAACGAAAATTGAGGGGCATTGTTAAAGGGCCATCTCTGGAGATAGTCATTTGTGTATGTGAATCGATACCCGGCGGAATTGTTCATTGTTAGCTCCGCTCCACCTCCACCGATTTAAATATACTTTCCATATTTTACCAAACGATTCTTGTCGCAAAGCATTAAAAATTGGGAGTCTCTCTTTTGTAAATAATTTGACTCATTTGAGCCGGGTCTTAGCCGGAATTACATTCAACAGTGGCAACCGACATGCCAAAAGATAGCAACATATGTTATCAAACACTTTTTGTATTACAAAAAACAAACCAAAATATTAAATACAGTTGAACATGAATCTATTTTGGGAAATGGAATCTTTGCTGATTGGGAAAAATATGTGAAATATTACAGAAAACCAGAGAGTTTCCCAAAAGCTGCCCTTAATTGATTTTGATTTATCAATTTGGTAAGCTTAGCTTTCCATCTAAATCAATGATTATCGGCAGATATATCAATTAAAATGTAAATTCATTAAATACAATTTGAAAAAAGCATGCTTCATGTGTGTTTTTTGAATAGTTGTTCAATTTTATGGCATAATATTTAAGCAAATTTTGAAAAATGCGAAAAATTCAATTGTCTGCAATTAAAAACAATATTTATCAAAGACTCAGTATCAGACAAACAAACCGCAAGCGAAATTGGACTTAATTTGATTAGGTTTGATAATTTGCATTTTTCAAATGTAACTTTGGAAAAAGAAATAAGTTTGAAATCGAATGTCAAAACGAAATGTGAACTTCTTGCTTTGATGTTCAATATTGCCAGCAAAGTGCTGACACATTGTGTAACGTGATGTATTATCTATCAAATCTGGATGCAAATTGTTATTATATATAGATAATGATATGATAATACGTTTATTCGATTATTCAAGATTTCTGGCTGCTGAAATTGAAACGCATTATTCGCCGCTCGGAGGGTGCTGGCAGCCCTAATTGGCACTCCTGGGGCATCATTTATCGCAGTGGCTGTTGCGTGTTCTTGTAGCTAGTGGCAAAAGTTTTGTGTTCAAATATTCAAGTATTAAAAGCAAACTTGGAGCTGAGAAACGGTCTAACGACTCCCGCGAAATGCAAGGCTTCGCTAATAGGGTGCAGTCGGTGTGTAAATTGATAGATTCGCAAGGAGGCGAATTGGGTGCTGACCGGGTGCTGATTGGGGCTGCCATGGCAACGATTATTATTATGGCTTACAATTAAGGTCCAGATTTAAACTAAGTAACAGTTGAAATCTGTTGATAACTGATTTCCTCTCACAACCAAGTCTGAGATGACAAAGAGTGCCAGACTACAAGTTACCCTCGACAGAGTGCCAACTCACATTCGCAGTCTTCAATTAAACTAATCAAAAGGTGAAGAATATTACTTCTGTCTAGGTTAGCTTTAAACCACATTATATATCGTTCATTATCAATTTTGTGATTTGAATTAGCTTAGCCTTAAATCTTATGAATAATATTGTTGCAATATGTCTAAGATACATTCTTGATCTGTCGCATAGAATGTTAATAGTGGGTTGCATTGGAAACTCTCTTATCTTATAATGAACTGGATTGATTGTCGTAAGTGCGGTTGTGAATGAGTAATGATGGTTAATGGGATGTCTCCTTTTGCCTGGTGCATCGCATCGATTTGTCCAGATGGATGAGGATAGCCTCTCTGTGCATTTTGAATGAGTACAGGGTAGCACAGTATGATACAGCCAAGAAAATAACTAATTGCCACATTTTCGTCTCAACTTCTTTGCCTGTCTTCTGCTGCCCTTCTCCTGTTTCTGCTCCTGCTTCTGCTCCGGCCTCCAGTGTCTGTGGCCTGCTGTTGCGCTCGGGTGTCATGTGCATAAATTGCTCCTTATTAATGTCAGAAATTTCTAATTGCATCGCTGCATACATATTGTTTGCCCCATCTGTTAGCCAAATTCTGACTCCCACCCTGACCCCTCCATGACAACGAACAATCCACAGCCCATCGCTCACTCCCCTTGCCACATGATGCCCATGTCTGAAGCGCTCTAACTCGCCTCTGAAATATTTGCACTAATTTGAACAATAAATTTTGATTATTTGTGTGGTGGTGAGCTATGCGTATGTATGTATGTGTATGTGATTTGTGTTAGTGTGTGTGTGTGTGTGTGTGTGTGTGCGTAATTGATTTGCCTGGCAGGCCATAAGCGCGTCAACTAGTACCAAATTTAAACTTAAAGCACATTCATTGAGGCTGAGAGTGAGAATGAAACTGAACCCAAATGCATATCCAAGCCAACGAAAACTTTTAAGGACCTTTTAGAAAAGAAGCGACCCAAAAAGCCAAGGCAGAAATATTTATAATCAAAGAAAAAATTTGCATACTTTTACACACTTTTTGCCCAGCAAAGTAAGAATTATGAGCGCAGCGCCTAGTCCCATAAAAAAAGATGCGGTTGCCGCACAAGGATACACTATGTGGCGTAAGCAGACCAGGAGCCAAAGTTGTCAATGGAAGCAGATTTATTACATTTCCATGGCTCCATTGAAGACAATTAAAAGGCCAATTTAACGGGGCCAACTCTCCCGTGAATATTTCTACCTGTAAATATGCATACCACACAGGCACAGATACAAACACACAGACATACACACACACGCCGCACCCTGCCGCACCCTGCCCAAACCAGCCGCTATATCTATCTATCTGTTTTTTTCGGTGTGTGTGTGTGTGTGTGTGCATATAAAATATGGGAAAAAGTATAAAGCACCATAAAAGTAACAGAAGCGCAAATAGCAAGAATAAAAACAAATAAATAAATAAATAAATGAAAATAGTAATAATAATAAAAGGGAGTTGCAGACAGCAACGAGAACCCAATTTTGTGGCCGTTGCCAATGTAAAAAAAAAAAAACAATGTAAACTGATGCTGGCGCCATCGAGTATCATCGAGTCACAATGGAGCCCCAAATGTGGTAGCAACAATAGCAACAGCAACAGCAACAGCAACAGCAGCAGCAGCAGCAGCAGCAGACCGGCTTATGTGGCAGCCAGCTACAGTAGAGGGAAGTGCGAGCCACGTTTGCATAATATTTACAAATATCCCATGGATTTGCCAAAAAAAAACATGGTCTGTAGTTGTTGCTCAATAGGCCACATACTGAATGCGACAAAATCACACATGCACACGCACACACACACACACATACACATACACACGCACACACACGGCAAATTGTCATCATATCAAACGCTTTGCATCATTTTCCATTGATAAAAGATTATGACAAATGGATAAGGATTTGTGCGTATTGCGTATTGTGTATGAGATGTGTTGATGCATGTACAAATATATGTACATATACATATACATATACATATATATATATAAATGTGTGTGTTTTGTATGCATGTATGTATACATGCAGACTCAGAAAAGTAATTCGAATTCAATACACAAAATAAGACGATCAACTGTCGATTGCAATTGATTCGGATTTTCAATTAACATCTTGCATAAGTAAGCAGTCGCAATCAAAGTGTTAAAAATTGCACCAGCTGCAAGTGGAGATGGAGAATAGGAGTGAGTGGGAGGGGAGAGTGACTGAGAGGTTAACGGCAGTGTTGGGCAGTGTTGGGCAATGAACTGAAAAGATTATTATGCGAAAATAAATATCAGATTGAAATAACATTTCATCACGATACATGGATCTAATGAATTCTCAACGAAAGTCGACCCACCACCACCGCCACCACCCCAGTTAACAATGTTCCGAAATGGTCAAGATAGAGCTCTTATGCCAAATCATATGCCTGACAGCAAGATTCATTTTTTTTTTTAATTTAAAGATTGTTTTTCTTTCACTTTTCTAAACACTAACATAAATAAATAACTATTTGCTTCGATTATAGACTGTTTGTACCATCTAAAGCTTGAGCTTAGAAGCTAAGCGAACTTGTTTCGAAACTTGTTTCAGTTTTCCAGCTGGAAAGCTCAATATTTAATCAAATGTATTGCTATCGAGCCCATCGATGTCTTCAGTCACCTGCCTAATTGCCCAATGAATGCCCATTCTGCATTGCGAATTGCGAATTGTGAATTGTGGATTGTGGATTGTGAATTGTACTGCATGATTCCGGCTGCATTCCACTTGCTATCTGATATTTTGTGTATTGGCTTTGACTGTCGCTCCTCGTCGACATCATTCACATTCACATTCACATTCACATCCAGCTTCAGCATGACGTGTTCCCTTCGTCCCCCTCGTTCCCATCATTCTGTTTGTACAGTTCTTCGTGTATTTTGTCGTTTCAGTGCATGTTATTGCGATTGTTGTTGTTGTTGTTGTTGGCTCCCATTGCTGTTGTTGTGCTCATCTTGTTATTGCTGCTATTTTCATTGTTGCTCACTTACATACATTTTAACAATCTTTGTGTTTGAGCACACTTTAGACTCCCGTTTCTTGTTTCTCGTTTCTCGTTTCTCACTTCTCGTTTTTTGGTTTTTGGTTTGCCATTTTCCGTTCATCGTTCATCGTTGGTCGTTGGTCGTTGGTCGTTGGTCGTTCCTATACCCTAGTCAAGTGTATTAAACTTCAGTCACGAACTGTGCAGCATATTGAATGACGCATTATTGGTCCCATAAATCATGATAAGTACGACCATATATGGAGTCGTGATTATGAGCTCGCGCGGAGTCGGCATCTTAACTAACCACATTGACCTCGCTGAGGAGCCTTGGCGATTTCCTCTTCTTGTTTGTTTTTTATTTCTTAAAAAAAGATTTTGGATGTAAAACTGTTATATTAATTGTAATGTTAAAGTGTATATACATACATACATAAATAGTTGTTTAATATTGGAATTACGTTTAGTATTGAGATCCCATCTATTTTTCATTTAAGCACTAACCTTTACTCTGCAACTCATCAATTTAGCTTAGTTTCAAATTGATTTTCTTTTTCATTTATTAGTATTAGAAATTGTGGAAAACTGGAAAACGTTCGAATTTCAATTGAAATGCATATTCCTATTGATTATTCAGTGTGTAAAGCAGATATGAAATCACAAAATCAACCAAAATCTATTGCACATTATTCGCAGACCATTTGTGAGGGTGTCCCGTGTTCGACTACTGCCTGCCAGCGGTTGCCTCTTGTTATTTGCTAGCTTCTGTGTTTTTTGCTGTTAGCTGTCAGAAGGTAAAAATTCCAATAAATAATTGAAATCGTTGCTTGTTTTATTATTTTTATATATATTTTTTGTGTTTGTTTCAATTTTCCCTTCTGTCGGTTTTGCACGTTTTGACGGCTGCAATTTTATTATTTTATTTTATTTTGTATTTCGTACATTTTTTTTCCAGCTAAGCGTCCGCTCTCGAATCCGACGCTTTTGCCATGTGAATTACTGTGGGCCAAACGGCCAGCAGTTGGCCAAAGGCCCCATCCTTCCCTTCCCGAGCCGGGCTTAACCTGCTGACTGCTCGTTTTTGTCAGAATGCAACCGCAGAAAAATAATGAAAATTACGAAAATTACAATGTAGCAGAAACAATTTTATTTTATTGTTAGTCTTTTTCAGCTGCTCTATTAATAATGCCAACGTTTTGGCAAATGCCAGTCGCGGCCCCGCACCAAATCACCACACCACCAAACCGGCCACCGCCCACCGCCCATCGCCCAGCGCCCACCATCCATTGTAAAGGCATAGACATAGTTGCCAACTGCTTACGGTAGATGGGTTCATGTTTTGGTAATTACTCAAAATGAAAAACGAAAAAAGCGAAAAAAAGGAAATCTGGCCAAACAATGGTCAACAACAGCAGCAGCAGCAGCAGCAGCAGCAGCATTAACAGACAGCACAATGGCTAGGGGAGGGGAGGGATGGTGAAATTTTGAGAAACTCGTTGCGTACTTTGTGGCGTGGCAAGCACCTGCGGCTGTCAGCTGAACAATGTGACTTATCTGGCTGTCGAGAGCGGCGGACGACACCCAACGCTCAGCACTTGACACTGAGCCAACTGTGAACCGTAAACTGAGAGCCGTAAACTGTAATCTGTAAACAAAGTGCAGCTAGAAGCATACCATGCAAATAATACCCTGTAGTCTCAATAATACCCTGTCTCAAATTAAATGTGGAATTAAATCAATGAATAGTCAAATAAATGAATGATGATGAGCAAATGAAAAGGAAATTATTGAAACTAATTTCAAACTCAAATCGTTAATATTTATTCTATTTAATCCATTTAACTCTTAAATACATTTGTCACTGCTGTCCAAAGTGAAAGCATTTGCTTGCAGCACTGGCTGCAGATGACTATCAATAAATTATAGTTAAATGTTCGGATGTAGGATAAACGAAAAGTTGAACATTATTTTTTGAAATTGAACTTGCTAAATGGAGTTTGTCCTTCACAGCTCATTGGACAGTTGTCATTTAAAATTTGCTTCGTCAATTAACAATGATGTTTTGTGAAATTGAAATTGGCATTTGGTCATGGCGTCATGGCACGTCTGATGAATAATTTGGTTGATTATTGACCAATTGACAGTCAATTGCTTAGATTTGATATTCAAAATGTATTTAAAATGAGCATTTGAAAGGGAATGCATAATGCATAATGCATAATGCATAATGCATAATGCACATTGCTTCACTCTGTAGTAAATCGGTCAGAAGTCATGCATCACTGCAGCTCAAAGAAGAACGAGGGCAACGCCATTATGTCAATAAGCAATTTTGACCACAAACTGTGTTTCTAAATGGGGCAACCGCGTTTTTAGTGCATAACTTGCAATTGCACGGCTAAATCGTAAATAGAACAAGCGAGAGCAATGCCAAAGGCGAACCAAATACCCAAAGCACAATGCAAAGGACAGAAATATCAGCAGCAGGAGCAGCAGCAGGAGCAGCAGCAGGAGCAGCAGCAGCAGCAGCAGCAGCAGCAAGTTGCAAACAGTTGTCGTTGATTTATGATGGCATCCGTAAAAGTTTTCAGCCAAAACTTGCAGTTTAGCGCCCGGCTAAGGACAAAGGACGAACTGCAAATGCTGTTCTTCCACAAAATTGCTAATGCAAAATTGCGATTGTGTTTCGCCTTATGGAATGGCAAGCGAGTGAAACAGCGTCAACATCAGCACCAACACCAGCATCAACTACTGGGGACTACCAGGGAACGAGAGCTGAATGCTGAAAGCTGAAAGCGGACTAAATACACTGTAAATATACATACCCTATAAAGTTGTGCAGAAGCTATCCGATTTCCATTGGCGAGGGGCGACCATTCCAACAGCTTACAAATATCAATTAGGGATACTAAACCAGTCAACAAATGCAAGAGACAAGCCGAGAAGTTGGCCGCTTCGCTGAGCTTGTTATTCTTTGCCACTTCTTTTGTTTTGGCAATCTAGGATAACATATCGATGTAACGATTGTGCGCAGACATACAAAGAGTGAGAGATAAAGAGTGAGAGAGAGAGAGAGGCAAAAGGAGAGTGCACTGCAAAGAAGCATAACAAATAGTTAAGCGGCAAATTGATATTTAGTACATCAGCTATCAGCTATCAGCCATCAGCTCTATAACAGAATTAGATCTTATCTAATGCTTAATGATTTTATTTGAAATTTACACAGCATAATTAATAATAATAAAAGTAAAAAAAGTACAAAATAAATACATTAATCTTTCGGCAACTTTTGAACATTGTGTCAAATTTGTTTCGCATCATTTTGTGCAGCCTTAAGTCAAGCCAGATTGATTATTGCCCATAAATTCAGCGCAGAATATTTCAATATCGATTGGAAAAAAAAACATCATTTTGTGTGCCGAAAAATAAATAAGTTTTCAATTAATTGAAGGCACTTTGCAGCTCAACTTAATTGAATCTTTAAATGAAACTCTACTCAATTATAACTTTAAATGTTTACTTCGAACTTTCGAAAGAGCCCATAAAATATACACACACACACACACGCACACACGCACACACACCTCTCTCTGTCTGCATACATATTTGATGCATAAGTTTCAGGTATTGATATGAAAAATAAAACAAAGTCGAGAATTCAGTGACGAAATCGATATGCAACGAAATTGAGCACATGACCAAAATACAAATGCAAACGGATGCAAGGATTCCAGCTGCGAATTAAGCAAATCGCCAGCCAAAATGGGGGCAACAAATGACTCGGTGTCTCCGCGAATCCGCCAAAATAGTCGACAGACTCGTCAGACTATGCATTTCATTTATTTCGCCATCTTGGCCTGTCTGAGCCAGCACTCAAAATCAAATGAGGCACGGCCGCAAAGCTAACGCTGTCGATTGTGTGCGTGTGTGCGTGTGTGCGTGTGTGTGTGTGCGTGTGTGTTGCCTGGCAGCGAGCAAAGAGCAACTACGGCGCCTGCTGCCTTTTGGGGCAGCTCAACCTTTAAATTTGCACATTACGCCCCCAGAGGCGTCTCTATACTTCAGTGTGTGTGTGTGTGTGTGTGTGTGTAGACCTGAGTCCTGACCCGAGCATACCCTGAGCCTTGAGTTCAATGTACTGCCAATGGAGCATCACTCGCTTCACTCGCTTTACATCGCCAGCATTCAAAATCCGAGACGTGCAGATTGTCGTAGCTGCTCCCGTTTCCCGTTTCTGGCTTCTGGCTGGCGGCTATTGTTTCTGTTCCTGTTTCACTTGTTTCTCTCTTTTCAGTCTGTGGCGTTGCTCCTTCTTTTTTTTCGCATGGCTGCGTTTGGGGTTGCAGCTGCTGCGATTGCTGCTCGCTTATGGCCGCTGTCAAATTAATTGGCTTTTCCGGTTGTGGGGCCTGCGTCTCCGTCCGTTTCACAACTCATTTCCTCGTTTTGTCAAAATTTCACTTGTTTTTCTCTGCCATCCTTCCTCTCTCCCTCTCTCTCTCTCTTTCTCCATCTCTTTCTCTTTCTCTCTCTATCTATTTCACTCACTCACACACACACTTTCTGACAAATTTCATTATCTGCGCAATCGAACATTGATGACGGATTTGCCCAAACCCAGTTCCGTTTCTTTAGATCAGCATCAGCATCATTATCAACCGCATCCTCATCCTCAACCTCATCCTCATCCACATCCTCATCATCGTCATCATCAACACGATTCCCTTATTTCACTATAACAAATGAATCAATTATCTTCTCATATAAATATCAAATTGAAAATCAAACAAAATTCAACTTTTCTCTGCTTCTTTTGTTAAACTGCAAACGAAATTTCAATTTTTCGCTTAACTGTTTATTTTTCTCTCTCTCTCTCTCTCTTTCTATTTCTCATTATTTCGCATCATCATGATGATCTGCACCACTACTACCACCACCATCATCATCATCATCATCTTCATCATCATTATCATTATCAAATTCATTCTCATCCTCATCATCATCATCATCATCATCATCATCATCATCATCAGCATCCTCAGCATCATCAGCATCCTCATCATCATCAGCATCATCATCATCATCATCATCATTATTATTATTATCAACTTCATCATGATCATCATCATCATCATCATCTTCATGATCATCAACATCATCTTCATCATCAGCATCGATTCATGTCTCAAAAAGTGCTTATTTATTCACGCAAGCTTTTGAGCCTCTTTTTGAAATGCCGCCGGGCGCGTTTGATTGCCACTCCGCTGTTTAGCTTACGCATCGTGAGTCGCTTCGTCAGTCTGAGTCTGTTTGGTCCATCATATGCTTTGAGTGAGTTGTGTGTGCGCGGTGTGCGCGGTGTGCGCTGAGAGCGCTTTCGCTCAATTCCCCTTGCTGAATGCTTCTGCTAATTTTGGCACGTGGGTTGAGTTTGTAGGGTTTAGCCAAGTCTGCACACCATATTGCCAATGGGAACTATGCAAATTACCTTCGGTTAAGCCTTTGCAGCACCATACAGCTTTCGTTCAGCTTATAGCAACAGCTTACGATATGGGTTTGTGTCTAGCATATTTCCTTGCGGATAAATGAAAACCTTACGATATTCCAAATACCCTCGGGGAATTTGAGCGGATTACTTCGGATATAAACGGGAACTTGGCTAAACGCATTACCCTTTGTTCGTTAACAGCAGGGAAACAAACCAAAAGACAACCCACTTTTCAAACCATAAGGGACTGTTTCCTGTTGCCTATTTCCGGATTAGTTTCCTATTAGCCTTAACTGAACTGCATTCAACTGCACAAGAATATATTTTTTCATTCAAAATTGCCTTTAAGTAATGAAAAGTGGCCATTTCATTGTTGATTTGTAAAGGCATATGCCCAAAAAATGTGGCAAATCATCTCGAAACAGATTCCTAAAATGCCACATTTTTGGCAAATGTTTTCTGCTCTTGTAGAGTGAAATTCTTGAAGTTGTTTTTGTTTTTGTTTTTCGTTTGCAGTTGCTGCAAGATGATAATTTGCATTTAGAATAATTTGCATAACGTTGTCTGCGGCATGCTGCGATTGCGTGCGCAGCTTCCCAAATGCCGTTGAGCCACAGCAATTATGAGTGCCTCATTAGCATTAGACACATTTGATGCACGCCACGTGAAAGTTGCGGTAAATGCATGCCACACACGAGAGTTGTGTGCAACGGAATTGACTCTCGCATTTGATTATTTGTATCCATTTATATATCGAAATAAACCTAATTCTCGCATCAGCATTTCACTTACCTTATTCACTATTTGATGTGCCAATTTGATCAATTAATGGCTATAGCTACATATGTGTGTGTGTGTGCATATTGGCTTTAAATAAGAATCATTCCAATATTGACATTATTTTGCAACATTGCTTATTTCTCGACAAACATGCGACGACTTTAATCTGTGCATTTTATTATTGGTGCTATTCGTATGACCGCTGCTGTAGATTCCCTCGATTTTTGTTGACTTTTCATGGGCAAAGTTTTGCTGCTTGTTTACGGATCTTTAATATAAACTCAATATTTGTAGTCTATCACTTTAGCTGACATTAAAATCATCATCATAATGTCAATAAAATAACAACAAAAAAAGAATCTTAAATACATAAAAAATATGCAATTTGCCCAATTAGGCCAAGTTGCGAGTTGTGCAAATAATTCTCAAATATATTTCGGAGCAGCAAAGTTAATTTGTTGTTGTTGCCTGCCGTTGGACAAGTTTTCGCTTAAATTCGCTTGCAGCTTGTGTTTGAATATTGCTTTGCTTGCTGCCACCATGCCTCCGTGCCTCCAAGTAGGCAACACTTCACCTCATTTAAGCCGCAAGTGTGTCAGCTAAGCGGCCAGACACCCCACCCCCACACACAGCTAACCTTCAAATTCCTGTGTGTGTGCGTGTGTGTGTGTGTGTGTGTGTGTGTGTGAGCTGAACTTCCGTTGCCAGCATTGCGATGTCCTGGCGAGCATTGTCCTTGCCTAAGCCTGCTGCCTAAGCGGCTATGTAACATAATATTTTCCGTTTGCCAACTGACAACTGCGCTGGCAGCCGGTCTTCGTTTACCGTTGCTTTTGTTTCAAGCCATTTCTTTTATTCTTTGCACTTTCTTTTTTTTTTTTTGCTGTGCCCGGAAGCGGAATCGACACACACCTACACACACTAATACCCTGAAACACATACCCTGTGTGTGTGCGAGTGCGAGTGCGTGTGTGTGTGTGCGTGTGTGTGTGTGTGTGTGTGTGTGAGTGTGGCTTAATCATTTATATTGGCATTGAATTCGTTGGAGCAAAATGCTGCTGCGCCCAGATTAATTGCTGTGCCACCAATAAGCGGAACAAATAGTTCTTGTGCCTTGTGGCAAGTAAATCAAATTAAATTCGATTCGATTCGCCAAAAATAATGACTTGTTTGTGCTGTGCCCTGCCCTGCCCTGCCCTGCCCTGCTTGCAGCAACAGCAACGTTTGCTCTCACAGAATATGCTCTTGAAAAATGATTTCAATGTGAAATTGCAATGTTTAAATGCGATTGAATTAACGTCGAACTATTATTAAATCACTTCTCAATGTAATTTCGAAAGCAATTTCATTTGAAATATGCAAATTGACAGCGGAAAAGTCTTCTTCTTCAGCGACTCGTGCTGTATGCTCAAAATGTATAGCAAAATGAACATGATGAATATGTTTACGGATAAGCCACAGATGCCACAGTAGAGCGAACCATTTTTGGCTGTGCCACAGAAAAGTGGAAAACGTAAAGCAACTGCATATAAGGTGAGATCAAACCGGATTCAGTTCTGGTTGTGCAAGTGTCTGTCCTCAGCTCGGAGCTAGACTGGACTGGACTGGGTGGTCGACATGCCCAGTGTCATTTCGCTGATGGCATTTGCAGTAAGCAAAGGAGTCGCATAATAGCCGTGCAACATGGCATGGCATGGCATGGCGTGTCTGCCATCTTTATGCCACAGTCATTCAACAGCAGGCTTTGCTGGGAATCTGACGAAGCTGCTTCTGGTGAAAAAGTGAAAACGGCAACTCAAGTGGAAGGCAGCAAGATGGCGATGGCGATGGCGACACACAAGCGAAAAACTTTTTCAATTATAAACGCCTTGAGATAATCAAAGCAACAGCAACAGCAACAATAGCAACAGCAGCAACAGCAGCAACAGCAACATCTGCTTTATCTGGCTCATCTTGTATTCCACATCAGCCGCACGCGAAATGGAAACGAGGTCCACAACTTGCCGCAGTTTATTATGCTTTATTATATGTGAGCGTACCGTTTAATTGAATATTGTTGTTGACTTCTATGCCACACACACACACACACACACACACACACACACACACACACACACACACACACACACACATGCCACACACAGTGACAAATGAGCTGTGCTGCTCTGCTTGATTGCCTCGCGGATCTTTGCATTCATTATAACTTTCATCTGTTACTTTATTTAACTTTGCAAGTCTGTAATTAAAATAAGACGACTTGGGCTTAAAATGAATTGCAAATATTTACTTGCTGGGCTTGCAGATGTCCACAAACACCCACTGCAAGCGTGGCAAGATTTATGGCTTTGAAACACATTTTTTTCACATTTTTTTTAGCTTCTTTCCTGTAATTACAAAATATGGGGGGAAAAAAAAACTAGAAGGAACAGCTGTTTGGTAGACACGCCCATTTATTTATTGTTGGATTTAGATGTTTTCTACACTCATTTTGGTTTTTATAATTCCAGTTTGAGGTCTGGCTTTGAATTGATTGTTAGAAAGCGGCCTTCTGAGAAAGCTGAGAAAGCAGCCAAGTGAACATGCCCAATATATATGGAAATAACTGTATAAACTCCGCTAAGATATTAACTGTGCGAAACACAATTTATATTGCAATCGCCAAACCCAATCCGATATTTCTCAGCTCAACTAGAACTTAAAGTCCTTAAAGTCCTCCTGTAACTCCTCATCTGTGATGATTACTTGCGGTGCTGTGTGGGGTGGCGGTTGGGGGTGGTTGTGGAGTTGTGCGCTTGCAACAGTGGCTTCAGCTTTTGAAAGTGCCTTGTCATTCAGAGGTCACACACACACACACACACACGCACGATAAGCACACACAATGTGCTGTGACAAATCAAGTTGCAAGCTGCAAGACAGCAAAAGCAACAGCAGCAGGAGTACGTACACACACACACACACACACACACACATATGTATATATATACATATGTATAGATATATATATATATATATATATCGATATAGATATTCGATAATTGAAAAGCACCAGGCTGGTCAAATTAAAAAGTGCTCGTTGCAAATAAGTCGAGCGAAACGCACTTCAATTTGATGCAAGTACCTTACACTTGGAAAAAAATCGCACTGACTATAGCTGGATTTAAGTACAATGAAATTTACTTGTTGCTCATAATCAAATCTGCATTCTGTCTCGCGAAACGATTCATCTTTTGTTCGATATTGATTTGAAGTGAGAGAAATATGGATCGAGTAAAATGTGGATGGGAAATCACGTAGGCCAGGCGAAACTAGATCAATGCTAACACTTGTCGCTTTTTTAGCATTGAGTTGCCACGCCACAACTTGAATTATTTTATTAAATCAAACCGAAGCCGAAATCCTTCCTAAAGATGACAAGCAACAGCTGCGGCAGCTCAAGCAACATGGCCAGGAAATGCGAGAATCTTGAGCAGATCAAGAAGAGTGCGAGCGGCAGCAGATGCCATAAAGATAATGTCAGCATCCCCGGCAGCCACAGCGGTGGCATCAACGAACAACGGAGCAGCACACGTGTGTCCAAGTCACGCCCCCTGGCCAAACTAGACCGTTTTCTGCGCCGTTGGCTGCCAGGCTACAACTATCTGCGTGGATGTGCTGGCAATGGCAATGCCGATGCCGATATCGATGGTGGCAGACAGTTGTCTGAGATGGGAGCGGTGGAAGAGCAGCGTGTGGGGCAGCAGATGTCGGTCGACGTTGATCTACCTTTGACAGCCAGGCAGCATCGGAATGGGGAAGTGTTGCTGAATGCGGGCATTGCCAAGTCCGAGTTCTGCTCAAAGCTGGACAAACTGCTGCAAGCCAAGCTATCTGATAAGAATTGATGATTAGCTTTAGCAACTAATAAACAAAATTGGGTCGAAAGAGAGCAGAATATATGAAAACAGACACAGAAACAACACACAATTTCCTGGTTAACGCATACCACAAATTTCAGTTGATAAATTTCAGTTAATAAATTTCAAGAACTTTCAGTTGCGAACAAAGCGTGTGAAATGTGTGAACTAACTGAAACTAGCCAGCATAGATAAATAACAGTAAGTTGAAGCCAACTTTAGCTGATCCACAAACTCTTTACGAGTGTTCCGAGCTCATACAAACTCGCTCCGCCGGATTTGAAGGGCCCATCAATTCACATGGCATGGCAACTTGCCTGATTTATGCTCGTTTGGCCAAACAACAATGCCTTTTTTCGCATCGTAATTATATATTGATTATGCGAATGCCTGCAACAAAACAATCCCAAATAAAAAACAATATTCGAACAACAATAATTTGAGAAGCAACGAAATCTGAATACACTTTCATTTGTTCTCCTATTCTGAAATCGGACAAAATACATACATATGTAAATCGGATATCGGAAATCGAATCGGACCATGTTGCCTTGTATGAAGGCAACAAGTTTACTTAGCCAACCAAAGATAGTGTATTTAACTGGCGCAAGAAATAAAAACAACAAAAGTTATGGCATGGCACACAGTTATGGCTGTGATTAATGTGGCATGTAGCTCAGATATGGCAGACTGGCATAAGCGCACTTGCAGCATTAATATATCAATATAGAAATATTCGCAATATATCAATCAGCCAGGCGACACATACATACACAGATATACAGACATACAGATAAAAGAGAGCAAGGGAGCAGCAGAAGCAGTTCTGACGAGACAACTCAGCTCAGCTGATGACTGCCAGCTCATTAAAATTAATTTGGAACAATGGCACATCAAATGCTGATATTGTATACGGCATGAGCATAGTAGAAGACTGACTTTGCCGGTTGAGTAGCCCCGCAAATTGGCCTCAGATGTGTTTACAGAGTTGGCATGCTCAACTTGGGTCCCCAAAGACCAAGTTGTTAATCAGGTAAAAGCCAACATTTAAAAGAGAAAGAAACAGTTTGCCGGCATCAAGTGCCTCGAGGGAGGGACGCCACTCAGCAACAAATTAACAACCTGTCCAGAGACAATGCGACCTCGAATAGCAATTGGGGATTACAAGCGGATGTCTCGACGAAAAGTAAATAGTACTTAAAGTCCCTCATGGGCATGGCGCCGGTTGTAAACTTGCAAACATGCATATGTATTTGTCACATTTCATTTCAATTGTAATCTATATAAAAATGGGCCATTTGCAGATTAGATGACAACTATATGACCTGGACAAAACTGACAACAACATGGCGCATACGCCCCGCCCCGCTGCCGCACCCAAAACTAGCCCCACTAACAAACCACAAAGCAACTCAGCGCACAACTCGTTAGGATGCTGCATAACTCTGGGTTTGTGTTATCCCCAACTCCCCTGACGACCTCTTTCTCCCCCCCCCTCTCTATCTGCGTATGTGTGCATGTGTGTATGTGTTCGAGCACTGGAGAACCCTAATAATTTGCTGGCTGAGCACTTGACTTGCGTCGTTTACATGCCCATTAATGTGACTTTTGCAAACGCTGCTTTCAGTTGCCAAGTTTCCGCTCGAATGTGTGCCTAGGGAATAAGCCTAGGGACCATGGCACGCTCCCCCCCCCCCCACACTACCCTCTGCCACTGCTAGTGCTGCTGACCGCAGCAGGAGCCGGGCCATTCAATAAAAGTAACATTCATTGATTGTAGCAACAAAAGTGTTGCCTACTTTTTGGCATACGTCCACTCGACATGCTAATATTTATACAAGTGTACATATGCGAATATGTGTGTGCGTGTGTATGTGTGTGAGTGTGTGCATGAGTGTTATTCTGTATTTGTGAAGAGCACACACACACACACACATGCATATATGGAAATTTATTTTTAAATTACGACAAATTGTTAGGGTCTGAAAGGGATTGACTGTGACTGTTCAAGCCAGAGAGAGAGATAGATAGAGATAGAGAGAGAGAGAGAGAGAGAGAGAGTGTGTGAGAGAGTGTAATGAGGAGTGAAACGAAAGGTTGCCTTGTGGTTGTGTGTCTGTTTGCATTGATTTGCGGGAAAGGAGTGCGGCACGTCAACCGTGCAACTGTGCGCATTGTCAGTGCTTACACATGTAAGAAGAGCTTAAGGTTTGCCGTTATTTAAGGGAGATCAGCTCGTATTACTTTGAGTTGAGGTTGAAGTTTAATATTTTCGTTTGCTACGTGCAACATGCCAATTAGCTAAAGCCAACACTTTCTTGCCCCTTATTGAAAACGAGGAACACATTTATTTATTTATTTGTTATATTTTATTTCTTTGTTTTTTTTTTGGTTTGTTTTTGATTTCGTTTTTGATTGAATAAAAATTGTACATTAAATTTTAATGAAGATTTCGCAATTTGTAGACGATGCTGCTACAATAATTGAGCAAGTATTCGTATTAGCTAAATAAATTTGTCATATATTCATATTCGTATTCGTATTCGTATTCGTATTCGTATTCGTATTTGTATTCGTATTCAGTAGTATTTATATGTAAGTATATTTAAATTTTTAAATTGAGAAAAAAAAGGGAATTGCTTAAGTACATTATATAAGTCTTATGTAAGCCCGAATGAAAATAAATATTGCTAAGTTGTTGCTATTTTGAGTATCTGTGCAAGCGCCGCAAATGTGGGCAACAATTTTGTTTTGTTATTTGAATGTTATTTTTCACTTTCTATTTTTGATTGGGGTGCATTGGTGGGTGAATGGTGTACTGAATGGTTGTTGTTGGTGGTGCTGGAAAAATACTTAATCTGAGGCGACTTTGATATGTTTATGTTTTGACAAATCGATTTTATATGATCTTAACCACTTTTCGATACAATATTAATGTGTATAGTAAAGATAGATATCAAAAAAGTGGGTTCGTGCTCGGTGTACCTCTTTCTACGAGTACTTTTCATTTAATGTTAAATTTTAAGAGAGAGAGAGCGAGAAAGAGAGAGAGAGAGAGAGAGAGAGAGATAAATGCGTATATTTTGATGTTAATCGAATTTGGGTTATTTGAATTAATTTGCTTTTAATGGCATCATATTTGGTATTGCTTATGATGTGTCACACTGCACATAGGGAAACTGTAACAGTTTTTTTTCTTTGAATTTTTGTTAATAGTTTTTTAATTTACTTTAATTAGTTGGTAAATATTGATCTCAATGCGTTGAGCTGTGCGTTCGGAGCAAATGGCGTGAGATAAGTGATTGCAAATGTGAATGTAATCTCTATCGTAATCGTTATAATTATCGGTATCATATCGAATGTTGAGCAAATTGTAGAACTCTTAGTAAATCTCTCAATCGTAGCCCAGGGAGACTGCGGACTTGGGCGTTGGCAGCGGCGATGTGGTGTTCTCCTCCTCATCGTCGATTTCCTGCGAATCCTCCGGCTCGCCCAGTGCATGCACAAACTCGTAGAAATCTATGCGTCCATCACCATCCACATCCACCTCCTTGATCATATCCTCAACTATAGCAAGAGAGAGCCGCAAAGAGAGGTACGGAGAGAGACGAGCAATAAGCTTTTGAATGGGAAACTTTTGAGCAACTATATGTGCAAGTGTAGGTGTGAAAGAACAAAAGCTTTCCTTGTGTACATGTGAAAGCTCAAGCACTTGGCCAAAGCTGCAACTTACTTTCCTCCTCGTCGAGATCCTCGCCCAGGCATTGCAGCACTGCACGCAAATCGGAGGCGGTTATATAGCCACGATTGTGCTTATCGAAGACGCGAAAGGCGTCGCGTAACTCGCGCTCCTCCTGGTCGGCCGAGGACAGACCCGATTTGTCCTCATAGGTCATATTGGAGAGTATGTCAACGAACTCCTCGAAGCTCACATTTCCATCGCCTGCCGACAGATAGAAAAACAGCGAGAAAATGAGAATGTGAGTGTGTGTGTGTACGTCTGTGTGTGTGTGAGAGAGAGAGAGAGAGAGAGAGAGAGAGAGAACGAAATATCTGCGCCCATTATCTATAACACTCACCATCCACATCGATCTCCTGCAGCATCTCCTGCAGCTCTTCGACACGCGCAAACTGTCCCAGCGAGCGCATCACGGTGCCCAGCTCCTCCTTGGTTATGCAGCCATCGCCATCCTTGTCAAACAGGCGAAATGCCTCGCGAAATTCTGAAAAAAATCCCACCAAAATCGTAAACTGAAAGTTTTTATAATTTCCAAAAATCTTTTTTCCGAATGCACAAATTGTTAGCGAAAAACTCACGCCACACAATCAAGTCGCAGCAAAGGAAGGTTTTCAGAAAAATTCAAATAAAAACCAATTTCTGGTAAAACAAAACAACAAAAACAACACTTTGCCCTTGGCGACAAAAGTTCAAAAAGGATATTTGAAAATTTGGTAACACTTACCACGCATTTGGCCCTTGGAGATGCAGCGACGCTTGTCCAACGCATCCGCATCCGCCTCACCATGACCAGCATCCACGGCATATGAGCTGGTCCGCTGCGAGAATTGACGTGTTTTCGTTTTGCGCTTGTTCCTTAGTGACGCCTTTCCCATCTCTCTCTCCGCGGCAATATCTGCTCCAGCTGTCACTGAGCCGCGCATGGTTAGCGATGTTTTGACAGGTGCACGCTGCAAGCTGGGCAGCTGCTCATAGTCATCGTAGTCTTCCTCTTCCACCTCCACGTCGTCATCTTCCTCATCCTCGTCGTAGTCATCTGCCTCATCATCGTTGTATTGCTCGTAGACAATCTGGTCACTGAGATTGCGCTGGGCATAGCTAACTCGAGTGCTATTTCGAGTTGCGCCCGACTTTGTGACCCCGCCACCTGCCTCGCATGAGCTGGAATCTGTGTCCGCATCGGACTGGTTGGCGCCACGATGTTGTTGTTGTTGCTGCTGCTGCTGCTGCTGCGTTGTCACTTTCTTGCGTTGCCTTTGGCGTCGCTGCTGTGGCAGATTAGCTGTCGACTGCTGCTCATTTGTGTGCTGCTGCTGACTCTGACTCTGGCCATCATCAACCGGCTGCGTCTGCTGCTCCTCGTTGTCTGTACCCGTCGCCATCTGGTCCTCGTCGGGCTCATCACCACTAAGCGGCGAGTTTCTCGTCTGTCCAGGAAAGAGTAGTTTTCAGAACGGTCTCAAATTGAACAAGCAAAAACACTTATTTGCGGTGTGCCGCAGTTTAAATATTTCTGCTAACCTTAACTTCAAATGTTAAAAACTTATTTTTATAATATATTTGTTGACTTGCTTTCAAATCTCAATATCAGACTAATAGGTCTTATTGGTCCCAGCAAATGTAGACAGCCAACAAGCTATTGTCAAATCGAATGAATACAAATTGGAGCAGACTGTGTTTACATTTATATTGACGACGTTTGTCATTTACTAGCTACAATTTTCACATTTCACAGAACATTTTTCTTATTTTTCTTCAATTTTGATTGCATATTTTCATTTCTTTCGCAATGGAGAAAAACACATCTCTCTCGCAACTGACCGAGGAGCAGAAACCTGCACTGCAGCAGACTATCAGCCGTCAAAACCTGAGTGGACGTGTCGCCTCAATTGTGGCCAAATTCGAACAAGCGTGCGGCGATCTGCCGACTGAACTCTCCCTTTATGACTTGAGCAGGAGCAGAGCCAGCAGGAGCAGAGTCAGGAGCAGCAGAGCCAGGAGAAGCAGAGCCAGCCGGAGCAGGTAGTCGCTTATGCCTCTAAGCTAAAACGAAAAATAACGACTAAACCCATCTGGAATGATTTGCCGATTCGTAACTATCAAAGTAATTGATCCAACTTTCATACAAGCTTCTGCTATATGATGATTTTGTATCTTATTCCCGTCAGAGCGTGGATGTGTGCACCCAAGCTACAGCTTCATTTGGCCAGCCCAAAACTTGTGGCGCCTCGTGCCGTTGAGTGGACGCAGCATACAAATCTTGCTGATGCCTTCTCCTAGTTCACAATGTGGATCAACATGAAAAGGTCGCTGATGTGAGAAGGCCTTCTTTATAAATTTCTTGTGAAATCATTACAAAATTTAAGTTTTCGAGGGAAAATTTGAGTGAGACAAAGAAAATGTGTAAATATCGACTTTGCTATTCATGCTGATCAGGAATATAGATTGTTAATGGGGGCCAAGATGCTTCCTTCTGCCATTTACTGTATGTGTACATTTGCACAACTTCATTATACACTTTTCGTAAATTTGTAATGGCTTCAGAGACACAACTTATACAACAAATACGTGTACATTGTACAAATTAAAATTATAATACTCCCTCGATGAGAAGACGTTTAGATTCGAACTATCTGCTCTTAAGCCTAAATGCAGAAATGCAAGTCGCCTAAGTATAATTTTCTGATTGTTGAAGTTCCCTTAGATTGTTGAGTGTAAGCCAGCCAATTGGGCTTATCGTCGTCTGCTTCCTTATGGCACGTAGAGTCACTTCTTTAAGTCTTATTGACCAGTTTATGATGCGCGTCTCTGCATTGGATCTGACCCGATGTATTTTCAATTGATTTAAACAACCAGCACTTGTGGGCACCCAGTTCTATCCAAAATGATTGCTCCTCGTATTCAAACATTTTTGAGTGAGACTTCATTGGTGTGGTTTCGCAGAAGTGCTCTTCTGCATGCTTTCATGCCCAGTTTCCTAGTTTTGCCGAGTCAGACATTAGGTGGAAGGTGTTTAACGCCGTATCGTACATCATGTAATTGGAATCATTTTTGTATTATAGCCGATGAACGGTATCGGTATAATCTTAAAAAATGGCCCACTCCTGATTCAGGTATATAGGAATTTTTGCCATAATTCTGCTGCTTGTTGTTGTAGGATGCACAGCAGTTTTCCCAGACAACAAGTGGTTGCGTGGCACGACATCCTGAACTTGGTTTTTGAGAAAGCTTGATTAGTATTGGATTCAAATTTTGCTCATATTTTTCCTTGTCTCCGCTTCGTCGATCCAAACCTTCAGTTGTTGAATGACCAGCAATTATTGAAGTATCTTTTGATGAAATATCAAACAAAGATTTTCTTCCTTCTTTGAGGTTAATTATTTTATTTTTATTTTTAATTTCCTTATTATTATTTTGATTTATTGCGTCCAATGGTCGCCTGACTCTCACTGTCGTTCAAATTCCATAAACTTCGGATATATTTCTGCAGCTTTTCCAATTTCTTTGAGCTAGTTTTGGGTAGTAGGTGGCTGTAGTCATGTTGCTCCGTGTGCTTCTTCGCAGAGTCTTTTGCACTTCATCATGTGGTGGTAACGAACAAATTTTATTAATTGACTTTTGGATAGCATCCTAGGCAACTCCTTATAGCTGCAGCTGTTGTTTCCAAGGATCCGCTTTAGATGGTATTTCATTGATTTAACGGCAGCTTCCCACAATCCACTCATGTGTGGGCTCCCCCGGAGGATGCCATCTTTTTGTTCAACCGGCGCAAGATTGGTATCGATCAACATAGCGGTTTCGAAGTAGACATTTAATTGCCTTGCTGCTCCACGAAATTGGTTCCATTCAATATTGTTGGCACCATCACTGGCTCCTCTGCTGGCACTCGCTGGCAGGCTGAGCTAGCCACTGTGGTCCATGCCTTTTGTGGTCGATTCCTCTTGAAGTTATGTCTGTTGTGTTATCTGTTCTTCCAATCCAATGCGGAATCCTTATACTTGTTAAGGGTGGCAGCTCATGTGCGAAATTGCGATGGTTTTGCGGGATAAGTCAAACATCTCGTGGCTATTCCTATTTCATCTCGTAGACTATAAATCTGTCTATTGCTGACTGTGCTCGACTTGTACATTTTTGCGATGTGGATGGCTCCCTTTTTTAGCAGTTCGATTATTTCGGTTTATCCGACAACACATTCACTTAATATTTTATGTTTTGATTTGATTTTGTTTCACAACGCTGTTGTAAGCCACAGAAACCGCCTTGCCTTTCTCGAAGGCAGATTCGACGTTTAACATCAGACTCTTAAATGTGGCTCAATGAACCAAGAAATGTGTGATACACGAGAGTGTAGTCAACATGATGAGACGACGTTTAGATTCGAACTGTCTGCTCTGAGGAGCAAGCCTTGCTTTTATTGAAAATTCTTCAAATTAAATACACTTAGTTACAGTAGTTAGTTATCTAATGAAGCCGCTTGTAAGAGCCCTGCTATGTACCTCCTCTGCGATCTCTAAAAATGCAGGCCAGCCTCAAGTATCTACACTTGAGAATGCCGCATGAGTCCGCTACCTGTCACATGTACATACTTGAACACTCTGCATTGGGGATCTGCTCTTACCATTAGTTGCCTCAGCTCGCGGGCAATGGTTGAACCAGTTAAAAACTTATTAACTGCTGTGAAGAGGCGTTTTCCTTCCAATGTGGCGGCCTTGGTTGCAACTGCTGTGGACTTTAATAATTGCGCCCGCTATCGAATTTCATCAAGCTTGGCTAATTGTATATATGCACTAAGCACCAGCTCAATTCGTTCAACCGTTGCACCGAACATTCAAATTTCTAATTAGACGCATTGGTGTCCTCTTCCCATGCTCTTTGTCGATTCTGCAATGAGAGAGAGAGAGAGAGACAGAGAGAGAGAGAGAGAGAGACAGAGAGAGAGAGAGAGAGAGAGAGATATCGAAATAATTTGCTCGTTAAATGCATTTCAATTTGAGCCGCAAGTGATGCGGCAACTTCTAATCCCATTCGCATTCAAATTTGGTTCATTTTCAATTTCGTGCCCCAATACAGTTGTCGATGGAGCACACCCAAACCCACATCAACAGATATCAAATGATATGCCAGGCAATCGGACAATAATCATGAAGCAACTAATTTGGAAACTATTGTACAGCATACGTAACCCCAACCCCCAATAATGTCGACAATCCAAACATATTTGGGCTAGCCTTCAGAAGTGTAGCCAGATACATACATGTTCAATAACCCATTTGAAATATTTAATCTACAGTTTCTAGAGTTGTTCAAATATAATAATTTATTTAGTTATATATATATATAATAAATAATTTAATTAGTTATCTACATTATCTCGTTGCTGGTGTTCTCCCATGGATGCAGCTAGCCTCAGACCTCCAATGCATATGTCGCTGACTGCTGACTATCGCATTTCAACTAAATGATATACTTATTAGTGTGAACAAATGATTTTACATTAATTAAATGAATTATTATTGTTACTAGTCACAAGTTGGTTGGACTAGTGTAAATAGTTTTCATTTAAAATATAACTTATGGTTAACCATTCTTACCTTATGAATACTGTAAAATATTGTTGCCATATCTTAAATGATATTTGAAATATTATAACGAAATCGAGCTGAGAGGAGTTTTAAGCTTAAGCTAATGGCATTTTTAAAGGACCCACTCGGAATCCTTCGAAGGCGATCACAGGTAATCACAGGAAGCGTGGGTGCCCAGATGTGCCCACAATTCCATCAGTGCACAGCGCAATACCAATACCATTGCGCCGGTGTTAATTGCTTACACGCAGCAATCATGCAAGTTGTATGACATGCAGTTAACATGGGCAGTAACATGATGCACATGGGATTAGTAATCTGGTTTGAATTGGGTTTTGTGCGATAATTACAATTGGCAGTCACAGTTGCATACGTGCATGAATATATTACGAGGTGCAACATGGAAGCATCGTTGGATGTTCCATCTATCAAGTGGACACGGTCAGATAACAGCAGGCCTTAAAATCATCATAAAGCCATCTATCCATCTCTCTTTTCCCTCTCCCTCTCTCTCTTTCTCTCTTTGCTTGTCCACATTTCAACTAAATAGATTTATCTAAGTTGATAAGAAATTTTAAAAAAGAAATTGACTCAGAGAATGAAGAAGAGACAGAAAGTAGCTAACATGAAATGAACAAAATCAAATTATTGATCAATTGGGTCTAATTTGTAGAAAGATAGAAAGAAATGTGAGAAAATCGATGGAATTCGTAGTCCATATTAATTCGAGTGGAATGACGCGAGTCGTGCCAATGGGGAACTAAAAAAAGAACCCATTAAAAGCACAAATTTTATCATGGAAAATTTAATGAGCTAAAGCAAAAAAAATGACAGCAGACAGCAGGGGAAAATTGAAAAGCAAATCAAGTGAGAGAACGTTGCATTGGGGCGCAATCGACCATCTAGTGGACATACCGTCTCAATCTAAACACTTCCTCTGACTCGGGCATAGACGAGTATTTGTTCCAAGTTTCGAGTTGTTAGCTTTTTGGGGGGACTAACAAAACAAAAATTGCTACAATTACACCTTGGGCATCACAGCAGTTGTAGTTTTACATCAATGGTAATGTGATGATGCCAAGGGAGTTGTTGAAGTTCCACTCATACGTTTGAAGTTGCACACAAATGGTATTTTGATTTTAATTTATTACCAGACCAAGTCATAGCTTATGCTGCAACTTTTTCATGTGTGTAAGGACAAGTGTTGTGCTTTCACACCTACGCCAGCATTTGCAATGTAAGCATGAAGAATGCTCTTAGGCAATCAGAAATTATATTTTTCAATTTTTGATACACACGTTATCCATGGACAGTTTATAAATGTCTTAAGTAGCAATTGTTAGCAGCTACTCTGAAAGATAAAGTTTAGCAGTAGCAACCAATTGAGTTGTCGCAGTTGAAATTTGCATTTAAATTGCTGACTAACAGCCAAAATTGCAATGATGTACGTAATGAGGTTAAATGCATTCTCAAATCATCCAAGTTGCTGGGCGATAATCTTTGCCTTCTTGGTAAGCCTCGGGTGCTTAGCAGCCAGAGTCAATGACTTGGCACGTTCTGTTAATCTGTGTTTAATCTACGTGACACGAGAGACTCTTGTGACAGTTCATCCTGCCACTGCCTCCGGCTGTCATCAACGAAAGCAACCAGGGCGTATGGGCAATATGCCAAGACTGACAGCCAACAGCCAAGAAATGCTGGTACACTGATTGTGATTGATGTGCTGACAAAGTAAGTCATGATGCGCAGGGAGGGGTGCGCCCGTCCTGTTGCCGGGTTGAGTAGGCTGTGTCGGAATTCCTCTTTATGACATTTGTCAGTTACTAGCTACAATTCACATAACAGTATTCATTTTGAACATTTCACACAACAAACATTACTTTTCGACAATTCGATTTGTGCCCTAAAAATTCACACTTTAATTTTATTTAATTTGTTGTGCCATGCAGAATAATCAGTTTCCTTCCGCAAATATGCGTACCGG
This sequence comes from Drosophila cognata, assembly GCA_035041535.1. Classification (NCBI taxonomy): domain Eukaryota; kingdom Metazoa; phylum Arthropoda; class Insecta; order Diptera; family Drosophilidae; genus Drosophila; species Drosophila cognata. The sequence goes on from JAWNLC010000831.1 coordinate 117,435, forward strand.
CCCGAATGTGCGTCATTTCATTGAGATGTTCGAGGGCATAAGGCAGCCCGAGGAGCGGAAAGTGGCATTCCAGCTGACTATCAGCCGTCAAAACCTGAGTGGACGTGTCGCCTCAGTTGTGGCCAAATTCGAGTGCGGCGATCTGCCAACTGAATATTATGACTGTATCCAGCAGGAGCAGAGCCAGGAGGAGCAGAACCAGACGGAGCACGTAGTCGCGTATGCCTCTAAGCTAAAACGAAAAATAATGACTATACCCAGCTCGAATGATTTGCCGATTCGTAACTATCAAAGTAATTGATCTAACTTTCATACAAGCTTCTGCTATATGATGATTTTGTATCTTATTCCCGTCTTTTAATGCAGAGCGTGGATCTGTGCGCCCAAGCTATAGCTTCATTTGGTGATAGATGGCCAGCCCAAAACTTGTGGCGCCTCGTGTCGTTGAGTGGACGCAGCATACAAATCTTGCTGATGCCTTCTCCCAGTTCACAATTTGGATCAACTTGAAAAGGTCGCTGACTAAAGACTAAATAAATTAAAAGTTATCCAGCCAGGGACTCCCCGCTGGTCTCACTCTGCCACTTTTCTTTAAAAGGATTCAGCTAAATTGGTTACAAATTCATTTGAAAACAAGTAAGAATGCTGTAGTCGAGTGGGATCGACTGCGATATATCGTGAACCCAGTTGTTAGATGTATTCTAGTTTTATTGGCAAATTTCCCTTCAAAAACTCTTGCACCCAAATCTGAGAAGGTCTTAAAGTGCACTCTTTTCTTATGGCAGACCCAGGGACTACAGACTAAATTAAAAACTAAGCCACAAGCTCGGACTGGCCCGAACTGACTGGCTACACGTGCACATACGTACATACATACATACATACACGCACGCAATCGTGGGTAACGGGGCTTGGCAAAACACACACAGAAACATAATAACGCTTGCGTCGATTATCATGCCATCTCTTTCTTACACATGAGCTCGCGGCTGCTGATAGAAATGAGATCAATATGAGAATATATTTTCGACCATTACTTGGGTGTTACTTATGTGATCTTCATGAAATTTGGGCATATGCATATTATCTTTTATTTAGAAGATTCTGTCTTTAAAATTGTAGCATTAATCGCTATCGGAAATCGAAATGTATAGATATTCCTGCAACGGTGGCAGTTATCGATAAAAGAAAGCATAAAGTCTCTAGCTCTTACAGTCTCTGAGATCTGCCTGTTCATACAAACGGACGTATAGACGGACATGGCTATATCGGCTCGTCTGTTGATCCTGATCAAGAATATATACACTTTATGGGGTCGGAGATGCTCCCTTCAGCCTGTTACATGCATTTGCACAAAACCATTATACTCTTTTTACCCATTTTTAATGGGTTCAGGGTATACTTTATATACTTTAAGGCTGCACAAAATGTAAATGTCAAAACGGAAAGTAGTCGGGAAATAACAGATTGAGATTGGGAAAGAGGACTGCAGAAAGCGAAAAATGAGAGCGTTATATGTAAAAAGTTGAAAGAAAAGGCAAAGGCAAATGGAAAAGCATTTTAGTTTTTCAGAACTAAGAAATTTTTAGGGGAAATAGTGGAAAAAAATTGGACGACAAAAGGAGATACAAATGAGTAGTGTAAGGGAAGCTGAAGTCACAAAGAAAGTAGTTTTCAGCCGACTTGCAAAACATCTAGAACGAGGGGTAGAAAACAAGGGAGAGTGAAAAAATAGAGGTAAAGTTGTCAACAATCCGGAATTTGGCGAATTCAAATCGAATTTCTATTGCAGGCACCAAACATTTTTTCGCTACCCTGCAAAAAAGACCGTAGCAGAGCATCATCATCATCATCATTATCATTATCATCATGACGGCTATTATGAAGTGCAACCCGCACAATGAAATGAGTGCGTGCGTCCAGAGCGGAAGGATGTCAACGAACATGGCCCACATGCAGCTAGCTGCTGGCACTTTGGCTGGCAAACCACAAATTAAATGGCCAAAAGGAAGTGCCAAGAAAGGCGAGAACAAGGACGAGGTCATTGGACAACAACAGCAGCATCGAGCATGGGAATGACAAGCAATTTCATACGAAACATTCCCTCGGTCGCTCTCTTGTTCTCTCGCTGTCTCTGTGTCGCTCTCTCTCTCTCTCTCTCTCTGTATCTTTCTCTTCCGGTTTTCCGCTCTACAAGCAAAGTGTAAAGTGACCACAGAGCGCATATGTGTGGCATACAGAATGCTGCATATTGAGGGATTTACATAGCAGCTCACACATTGCGCACTGTCACATATAATTACCGTTACCATTAAACCGTTGCAACTTGCCATCAACTTTATTTCCGGTTCTTTTGGCATTTGCATTTAAGCAGTTGCAGCCTTCAACCCACCATCAATATAGACATCATCACCATCACCATCATCATCATCATCATCATCATCATGTGCTGTAACTTTTTACACCTAGTGTAATTGCAATTTGCATTTCGCACACACTTTTACACATACATACCTGCAAATACATATACATATATGTATCGTATATATATAGGGTGCCATAAGCTCTTAGAAGTTTTATCACATTAACTGGAAAGCTATAGAAATTTCAACATTAAAATTGTCACACAACTGACAAGCAATAAATGAGGACACAACACAACACAACACACAACAGACATCCGCACCTCCATCCTGCAGCACTTCACCCACCGCTTGAGCACATCGCGTCACTAATGCGCTTTGCATAACTTTGTCAGGCAGCAGTTGATTTGTTTATTAGCAGCAACTCCGAAAGTGGAGCTTTGTAGCGCAATGTTGCAAGTTGAAAGTTGGCGCCAGCTGCTCCACAACTGACAGACAAGAGAGGCAGCAGCAAGAGAGGCTTAGTTAAAATAACTACAAGTGATGAGCGCTTGATAAATAACACTAAGTGGTTGTGCAAGCTTTTAAATATGCAGACGCACCACTTGGCTATTTGAGTTGCATTCCAACATCCTCTAAATCTGTGTTGTTATCCTTCTTCAAGGACCCCCATTTTGGCTTTTAACCAGCACTTAAGTGCCGCAAGAGGCTTCAAAATATTTTGATTGTGCCGCTAAATTATTTTGCTAACTGCTCATCTGGATTGCTCGGTCCTGGGACTGGTTGTGACAGCACTTAATTGTTTAACGACGTTCCATAGTTGAAGTGAGTGTTGGGCAAATGACTATTTTCATATTTTTCATTATTATTGTTAATAATCAAAATTAAATATTATTAATGACAAAAGTGATTCCATCCTGTATGTAATATGATTTCCGTCTTCACACGAATTTAAGTCTGCTAAAATATTTCTTTCCTGAAAAAAAATGTTATTCAAAAATAAGATTGGAATAATCGCTCCGTCTGCAAAGGTGTTTGACAGCTTCTAATTTTTATAATTCATCACGAAATTTAATCTATTATTTAAGTAATCATTGCGATTGTGTTCAAAAGCATAACATTTTACGCTTCAAAACTATAATTGCAAAATTTGGTTTTGAAACCACAGTGTGAAATGTGTAACCAAAAGTTTAACGTGCTTAAAATAAAATAAAATAATTTTACCCCGTCGACAACTGGTTGCATGATAAAAAAAAAGGGCTGTACCACAAAATGTTCTATGGCATAAGCATATATTCAGCTGGAACGCTTGTAATGGCGCAAGCCGCCCACTTTTTGGCCAGCGGTTGACCGCAAAACGCATAAGGCACATGAATATCGCTTGAGCCGGAAATATACCAATGGAAAGCGAGAAGGGCGAAAACCGCATCTGGTTTTGGCGACCATTTTATTGTTTAATTTAAATTGATATCATCGCTGGATTTTTGGCTTAGTGCTCTGCTTTGGCTCTGGTTATGGGCGTGACCGCAAAGCAGGAAATCATTTTGCAATTCTTACAGCTGCAACATTTGGGAGCCAACGAGGCGTATACGTAATATTTCGAAACCGAAAAAGAATTGTGCCATTCGCCAAAAAAAAAGGTGATATATTAACGCAGGAAAGTTTGCACATTGCCAAGGCATAAGTTTCATGGCCAAAAGCAAGCAAATAAATAAATGATTGAGCCAACAAGCAAACAAATAGGTACACACATACATACACTTACAGTTTTAGGAGCCATGTCCGCACGCCCACAAGCCCAATTTATGTGCAACACGTAAATTTTTGGACATAAAACTTTAACAACCGAAGCAAAATGCAAAACAAAGCCAAGCAAATAAAACAATGTCATGCGTATGTGTATGCGTGTGTGGCTGTGGGTGTGGCTGTGTGGCTGTGTGTGTGTTGGTGTTGTGCGTGCTCAGCGTGTTTTGCGTGTGGAATAGTTACTTGCCTGGGTTTTTATACTTCACTCGATGGGTGGCAAGAAACGCTGAAGAGCTTAACGTAAAGAAAGGTTGACCAACAAGACTGATGACAAACGATATCAACTTCTCAGAACTCAACGTCGCAAAAAACGTTTATTAAAATCGCACAGCAATAGAAATATCTGAACTAAAATACTTGAAATTGGAGGACTTATCGATCAAATAATATGAGCCTGATATATGTATGTGCGGTAGACGAGAGCAAAGTTCAAAATTTTGATAGCTCTTATTGTCTCTGAGATGCGTTGGTTCAAACAGACACACGGACAGTCAGACATGGCTATATCAACTCGTCTATGCATCCTGATCAAGAATATATATTACTTTATGTGGTCGAAGAGCCTGTCGCCTGGCACATTAGCTTGCACAACTTTATCATACCCTTTGTGGTGGGGTCAAGGTATAAACAAAAGAACCCATTTTGTGCGCCTGTCATCAAAATGCAATAAACTACAAAAATGGAAATGAGAGCTGCTAACGAGATAGCTAATCGAATGCTAGTGAATTGCGTGTGCTTGTGTTTGTGCATCTGTGTGTTTACCATTTGTTGTTGTATTTGTTAATGTTTGCTGGGTGTTGCATTGAGGTAATGTGTGGCAAAAGCAGCAGCACAAAAAATAGTGTTCATTGCATTTGCCTGTTTCTGACAGCGACTCGATTCGATGACATTGTGCAAAGAGCGCACATCAAAGCAGCAGTTATGGTAATTGAGTATAAATTGAATTGCAAAACGTCATAAATAAATAATATGTGAATATGATGAGTTATGATGACATGCACTCAAGTATGACTTGCATTTGTTTCGTGTAATGGTCGGCGCTTGGTTGCTTGTGTTCTATTGTTAACACTGCAGGCTGTTGGTGTGATGAAATGTCGATTAGTATTTAGTAGTAGAACAAAAAGTAGTAGATTTAATGGCAGGCAAAGATTTTCTTGCATGCCTTACGGCAGTTAGCTTTCAAAAGCGCAGTGGAAAGTAAGCCCAGCTCGATATATAAGAGCATAGATATTCGGATAGTTGCTGAATAGTTGCTGAATACAAGAACTTTGCTCAGCTTCCGTATTCAAGCCCAGCTGCACTCTTGAAAGGCTGTCTTGTTTATTTTGGAAAGTTGACCGCGTCATTGCACAGCTCCGGTGCCAATGTTGTGAAATGGCAAAAGAAACATTAATAATTCACGTGGGCCGTGGTTCAATTTTGTTGCTCATCGAATTCCAAGCCCCAATGAGGCATTTGATATGATAATAAATCGCAAAAAAAAATAATGAATAAACATTAAACATTCCGGCTAAAAACGTTCTCATCGACATCGCCTGGCGTTTGAAGACCGCGAAAAAATCAAATGCAAAAATAACCAGAGAGATATCATTACAAGAGGCCCCACGGTGGGTGGACACCGCAGCATCTTGCTTATATGAATAATGAAAAAATAGCAACATTTATCTGCTCCAATATTTAAGTACATTTACACACTTGGCACTTTTAGGTTATGTTGGCTAGAGATTAAATTGGAGCCCGAAACCATCGACCAAAGCCAACGAAGCTGACGCGCTTCCCGAATAGTATTGCATCCCAATAATAAACTCCACCTTTTGGTGGGGATTTGTATCATTTAGTTTTAATTTGTTGCTTCGAAGTCAGACTCCAATAACCGGGACTCTAAACAAATAAAATGATGACAGGAAAAGAGTTCCAGGATGGTAGCAACAACCCACTCCCACCTCCCGGCACGAGCTACCACCAGTAGGGTCCCAAGCCGCTACAAATCTTGGATTCCGCTCGCACAATTCGTTTGTGTGTCGAGTTAACCATAGCTTGGTCTCCGATTTAGTTACATTCGTCAACTGCGCCTGAAAATGTAGCTCCAAATCTGTGGAGTAGAGCCCAAACAATCATAAACAGTTGTCAGTCAGTGCACATACGGGCAATTCGATTCGACCGGACTGCACAAGCAATTGGCCTAAAAAGAAAAGTTGCTCAACTTGTGGCCAGTCGCAGGACATGGATGCTTAACTTTGAAGGCGACTTGAATGTGCAATCAGCATTGCACTGCTTTGTGCTGCACTTCCATCGGAATGCACTTACAATGTCCTAAGTGGCTGACAGTTTCACAATGTCGTCGTATTGACTCTTGGCACCACATCAAAGGGTGCATAAGATTCGAATAGCTTCTGGCGGGGTATACACTTTGCAAGTCAATGTTTGAAAGAGTCCATAAGCTCGGTACGGAGCTCGTCCGGCCCTCAGTAGGATAAGGATTTCAACACACTTGTTTGCTATTTACTAACCTACATCGGAATACCGCAAATTGAAAAGCAACAATATTTTCTGCACATTTATTTTGCGGAATTGTCAAGTCTTTGCTTTGATAAATATGAATATAAATACATTTATCGCTCCAATTGAAATGCCAGAACTTCAAGACAGATTTTTGGATGGTGGTCATACACATCACGGTCTTGCATTAAATAGATTTCGGCGCCGCAGCCATTCGCTTCCATTATTATTTCGCCTACGTGGCACGGTGCGTGCAACGGGACGTCCGTCTACCAGGGATGGCTGCTTTTCTATGGGTTCCTGCACACTTACGGCCTGGACTGTGGGTGACTGAGCAGTCGTTGACAGCTGCTCAAACTTCTGAATTAGCTGCTGCACTACGCAGGAGCGCGGCGGGCGGGAACGTGCATTGGCACTTGAATTGGGCATGGCTTGACTTCAAATTTGCAAAAAATATATGGGAATCAAATGTAATGTAATGTAGTTAAGCCAGAAATATTTTGAAAACTAAATAAATAAAAGTATTGATTCGCAGACTACAACAAAGGGATTCGTCGCCTACCCAGTTCGTATGCTAAAAAATATTGAAAATGTCTTTTGATTATGATAATCGCTATCATTTGAAAGGACCCTTTGAGCTATTGCATATTGTGGATGGATGACTTGGATAAAAATATATCAATTTACCCTAGAATTAAGAAAAGGAAAATCTTGGATTTTGCAAGACCTTCCGCTTAACAAATATACTTCCTGAATAATAAGGCCATTTTCAAGGCGATTCTTTTGGTGAGTGAAGTTGCAATCAAGAAACGTCTTGCCGATGGTCTTACAAACTTAATGTATGTAACAGTACTACAATACAGTACTTACAAATAATTAATGAAATAATTACACAATTATACACAATCGTGTATAAATCGCTAAAACTTATCTATTTAATATGATTCAGCTATTAAACATTTCCAAATGTTTCCCATTTTCCATACGTATCACTGTTGACTAGATTTGATACACTATACATACATACATACGCTGATTGTGATTGATGTGCTGACAAAGTAAGTCATGATGGGCAGGGAGGGGTGCGCCCGTCCTATTGCCGGGTTGAGTAGGCTGTGTCGGAATTCATCTTTATGACATTTGTCAGTTACTAGCTACAATTCACATAACAGTATTCATTTTGAACATTTCACACAACAAACATTACTTTTCGACAATTCGATTTGTGCCCTAAAAATTCAAACTTTAATTTTATTTAATTTGTTGTGCCATGCAGAAAAATCAGTTTCCTTCCGCAAATATGCATACCGGCCCGAATGTGCGTCATTTCATTGAGATGTTCGAGGGCATAAGGCAGCCCGAGGAGCGGAAAGTGGCATTCCAGCTGACTATCAGCCGTCAAAACCTGAGTGGACGTGTCGCCTCAGCTGTGGCCAAATTCGAGTGCGGCGATCTGCCAACTGAATATTATGACTGTATCCAGCAGGAGCAGAGCCAGGAGGAGCAGAACCAGACGGAGCACGTAGTCGCGTATGCCTCTAAGCTAAAACGAAAAATAATGACTATACCCAGCTCGAATGATTTGCCGATTCGTAACTATCAAAGTAATTGATCTAACTTTCATACAAGCTTCTGCTATATGATGATTTTGTATCTTATTCCCGTCTTTTAATGCAGAGCGTGGATCTGTGCGCCCAAGCTATAGCTTCATTTGGTGATAGATGGCCAGCCCAAAACTTGTGGCGCCTCGTGCCGTTGAGTGGACGCAGCATACAAATCTTGCCGATGCCTTCTCCCAGTTCACAATTTGGATCAACTTGAAAAGGTCGCTGATGTGACAAGGCCCCATTCTTCAAAAATGTCTCGTTAGACCATTATAAATTGCTAGTAGACGTAATGGCAATTTTAAACTGTTGCTGCCGCTGTTTTTTTTTTTTTTGTTTCTTTTTTTTAGTTTTCCTTTGGATATTTATATATAGATCGTCGTAGCGATTGCTAGAATTTTCAAAACAGCGTGCTTGTTTTTCACAAACGCGAGTGCGAGTGTGTGTGTATGCAATATCGAGAAGTTTCTGCAGCTATTGAATTTAGGCCAATCGGTATAAAAGAAGCGCACATAAGGCTAACAAAAAAACTTTATAATCATGACAATCGAAGACAAAGACGCCGCCACCGCTGATGCCGCCGCCATCAGTCACAAAGACAAAGGCAATGAAGCATTCAAAGCCTCCAAATGGTCCGATGCAGTACAGGAATATACCGCCGCCATAAAACTGGGCGGCAATCACAAGGAGTTGCCCGTGTTTTACAAGAATCGTGCGGCGGCATATCTGAAGCTGGAAAGATACACGGAGGCTGCTGATGATTGTACAGAGTCGCTGCGCCTCGCGCCCAACGATCCCAAGGCACTGTTCCGACGCGCTCAGGCGTACGAAGCGCTAGCCAAACCGGAAGAGGCGTACAAGGATGCCACGGCGTTGTTCAAGGCCGATCCGGCAAATAAATCGGTGCAGCCCATGTTGCAACGACTTCATCTCATTGTACAAGAAAATGCTGCACGCAATGCAAAAACTTCGACGAAGGTGAAGCAAATGATGGATCTGACCTTTGACATTAGCTTGCCCATCGAGAAGCGACGCTCGGGAGCCAACAATTTGGTGGTGCTGGCTAAAGAGCCAACCGGTGCCGATTTGCTGTTTAAGGAGCAGTGCGTTTCTAAGATTGCCACGCTAGCCAAAGTGGAAAAGGATCACGACATCTATTTGAATATAGTGCGTGTGGTGGCCTCGATGTGCGAGAATAGCGTCGAACGCACCAAGGGCGTACTCACCGAACTGGGCATCCCTTGGTTTATGCGTGTGTTCGACCAGAGGCACGAGGATTGCGTGTCAACTGCCCAGTTCTGTTTACAGACCATCATCAATGCATTGTCCGGGCTGAAGAACAAGTCCGATTCTAAGCCAAACAAGGAGTTGTGCGATCGCAATAACCGAGAGATTGATACACTGCTCACGTGCTTGGTGTACAGCATCACGGATCGCACCATTTCGGGCAAGGCACGTGATGCGGTCATTGAGCTGATCACACGCAACGTTCACTATACGGCACTGGCTTGGGCGGAACGTCTTGTCGAGATTCGTGGCCTGTGCCGCCTGCTCGACGTGTGCTCCGAGCTGGAGGACTACAAGTACGAGAGCGCCATGAACATCACCGCCTCTTCGAGCACCATTGCCTCGGTGTGCCTGGCCCGCATCTATGAGAACATGTACTACGATGAGGCCAAGCTGCGTTTCACTGATCAAATTGATGAATATGTTAAGGACAAGCTACTGTCGCCCGACATGGAGTCCAAGGTGCGCGTTACTGTCGCAATCACATCGCTTCTCAACGGTCCCCTCGAGGTGGGCAATCAAATTGTGGCCAGAGAGGGAATTCTGCAAATGATTTTGGCCATGGCCACAACCGATGATCTGCTGGAGCAGCGCGTGGCCTGCGAGTGTCTAATAGCGGCCTCCTCCAAGAAGGACAAGGCCAAGGCGATGTGCGAACAGGGTGTGGAGATCCTGAAGGGCCTCTATCACTCCAAAAACGATGGAATTCGAGTGCGTGCTCTCGTCGGACTCTGCAAGCTGGGCAGCTATGGTGGTCAGGATGCGGCCATAAGACCATTTGGTGATGGCGCCGCCCTCAAGCTGGCCGAAGCCTGTCGCCGTTTCCTCATCAAGCCGGGCAAGGACAAGGACATACGCCGTTGGGCTGCCGATGGTTTGGCTTATCTGACGCTGGATGCGGAGTGCAAGGAGAAGCTCATCGAGGACAGAGCATCCATACATGCACTAATGGATTTGGCGCGCGCCGGCGATCAGTCGTGTTTGTATGGCGTCGTCACCACATTTGTGAATCTATGCAATGCCTACGAGAAGCAGGAGCTTGTGCCCGAAATGGTGGAGCTGGCCAAATTTGCCAAGCATCACATACCCGAGGAGCACGAGCTGGACGATGTAGATTTTGTGAACAAACGCATCACGGTACTGGCCAACGAGGGCATCACGACGGCGCTCTGTGCGCTCTCGCGAACCGAAAGCCACAACTCCCAGGAACTGATTGCCCGCGTCCTGAACTCAGTGTGTGGGCTGCAGGAGTTGCGCGGCAAGGTGGTGCAGGATGGCGGCGTTAAGGCATTGCTCCGTATGGCACTGGACGGCACCGAGAAGGGTAAACGACATGCGAGTCAAGCACTGGCTCGCATCGGCATCACCATCAATCCCGAGGTGGCGTTCAGCGGTCAACGATCGCTGGATGTGATCCGGCCGCTGTTGAGTCTGCTGCTGCAGGATTGCACGGCCCTGGAGAATTTTGAGTCGCTGATGGCGCTGACCAATTTGGCCAGCATGAATGAGAGTGTGCGCCAGCGCATTATCAAGGAGCAAGGCGTGTCCAAAATTGAATTCTATCTGATGGAGGATCATTTGTATTTGACGCGCGCGGCGGCCCAGTGCCTGTGCAATCTGGTCATGTCCGATGATGTGGTCAAAATGTTTGAGGGCGAAAATGATCGTGTCAAATTTTTGGCACTGCTCTGCGAGGATGAGGACGGGGAAACGGCCATGGCCTGTGCCGGTGCTCTGGCGATGCTTACCTCCGTCTCCACCAAGTGCTGTGCCAAGATACTGCAAATTGAAAGCTGGCTGACAATATTGCACACGCTCGTCGCCAATCCCAGTCCGTCGGTGCAGCATCGCGGCATTGTTATCATACTCAACATGATCAATTCCGACACCGAGATTGCCACGAAACTCCTCCAGACGGACATCATGGAGCTGCTCAGCGGCCTCAGCCAGCTGGCCGATGATACGCGTGCCAAGGCACGCGAAGTGGCCATCCAATGCCTGGCGGCTGCGGAACGGAATCGCATCATCGAACGTTCCGACGATGCCGAAATTCCGGATGTCTTTGCCGAGAGTGCCAAAATAACCGAAATTGTCGATTAATGATTGCGTTTGCCTTCTCACCTCAGCTATTTTATCATCTACGCTTGCCTCTTACTCTTCATCGGCGAGTGCTTTATTGTGTCATTTACCTAATTTATTTCTGAACCACTTCTTTCAATGTACTTAAGCAACAAATGTTTTATTTATTGCTATACGAATTTATAATAAATTCATAAAAATGTTTCGTTTAAAAAAAAAAAAAGACTAAATAAATTAAAAGTTATCCAGCCAGGGACACCCCGCTGGTCTCACTCTGCCACTTTTCTTTAAAAGGATTCAGCTAAATTGGTTACAAATTCATTTGAGAACAAGTAAGAAAGCTGTATTCGAGTGGGACATTTCTAAATGTTTCCCATTTTCCATACGTATCACAGTTGACTAGATTTGATACACTACACATACATGTATACATGTATGTAGATACATAAATACTTATTTAAAGCGTTGTTATTACAGATTAATAATGTGACAAAATAAATAAAATGACAGAAGTAAAAATATGAAATGCATGCACAACTTTACTGGTCACATTCAATATTCAATTAAACGACAGTTCATGACAATTGCCACTTTTTTAAGGCAATTCTTCTTTAATTGTATTCAATTTAATATCGTTTTCAATTTCAATTAAAATGATACAATTAAGTATTACAAGAGAATATTATTATGTTGATTATATAAATATACAGGGGGGTTGGTAATGTGTGCATTCAAATTAATGTAATGATTGTAATGAATTCCAAAGTTGCCACGTGTTGAGTGTTAGAGTGTTAGAGTGTTAGTGCTCAAACGATGACATGGGATTAGTTGCGGGATTAGGATTAGTTGCGGGAGATGTGATCCAAACCATCCATAAGAACACGAATGAAAAATTAGCTTGAAGATCATATGGGAAAGAATTTGAAAAATATATCAAATTAATATCAAATAATATATAAAATAAAATAATATCAAAAATCATCACAACCGCTTTTTACCTGACATGTCCATATGCACTTAGTCCCGTGTGCACTTAGCGATGTTAACCCCCCCCCCCCCCCTGGGTACCAATTGATTCACTTCTTCTTCTTCTTCTTCTTCTTAGGTTCAGTTAATTTTCGTGCTTTTGATTTCAATTTTTCTATTTTGCGTTTGAACTTATTTCGTAGCCGCTTTGACTTAATTACTTTTATTTCGTGCTCTATCAACGTTAGTTCTGATAAAATTTGAGTTTGTAGTACTTCAGGATTTCCTGTGTCAAGATATATTAGAAATGCAGCAGCGGGATCTGTTTCCATGGCCTTTTCCTCTTTCTGTTCTGGTTCTTGATTTTGACCCGACACTGGCTGCTCTTGAAGAAGAGGTGACATCAGTTCTGGTGTTATTTCCATTGGTTCTGATAAAATTTGAGTTTTTAGTGCTTCAGGATTTTTTGGGTCAAGCTCTTTTAGAAATTCAGCAGCGGCATCTGTTTCCTTGGCCTTCTCCTGTTCCTGTTCTGGTTCTTGATTTTGACCCGACACTGGCTGCTCTTGAAGAAGAGGTGACATCAGTTCTGGTGTTATTTCCATTGGTTCTGATAAAATTTGAGTTTTTAGTGCTTCAGGATTTTTTGGGTCAAGCTCTTTTAGAAATTCAGCAGCGGCATCTGTTTCCTTGGCCTTCTCCTGTTCCTGTTCTGGTTCTTGATTTTGACCCGACACTGGCTGCTCTTGAAGAAGAGGTGACATCAGTTCTGGTGTTATTTCCATTGGTTCTGATAAAATTTGAGTTTTTAGTGCTTCAGGATTTTTTGGGTCAAGCTCTTTTAGAAATTCAGCAGCGGCATCTGTTTCCTTGGCCTTCTCCTGTTCCTGTTCTGGTTCTTGATTTTGTACCGACACTGGCTGCTCTTGAAGAAGAGGTGACATCAGTTCTGGTGTTATTTCCATTGGTTCTGATAAAATTTGAGTTTTTAGTGCTTCAGGATTTTTTGGGTCAAGCTCTTTCAGAAATTCAGCAGCGGCATCTGTTTCCTTGGCCTTCTCCTGTTCCTGTTCTGGTTCTTGATTTTCTACCGACACTGGCTGCTCTTGAAGAAGAGGTGACATCAGTTCTGGTGTTATTTCCAGATTGTAAAATTCACTTGGAATAGATATATCTCGTGGCACATAGGTATATAAATTGTCCGGTATTTCCAGACGAAGTTCCTCATCATCAACTGGCATAGGTGGTCCGTTTAATTCTTCAAGCTCTGGATATAAGGATGGGATTTTGGATATACCAGAGCTTGGACATCCGCCAACAGCATCAGGGTGATTTAAATCCATTTCAAGTTTACAAATGCCCCGTTGTTGAAGAAACTGGGTAAAAAAAAATACAACAAGGAAACCAAATAACCCAAATAATATTAACAAATTATATGAAGAAATGATTTACAAATCAAAATAATAGATAAATGTAATACAAATAAAAAGAATATGTATAAATTAAAAATCAAATAAATTATAAATAAAAATGATGACTTTTAGAAAAATGTATGGGGCAATAAGCAAACTAATAGGAAGGTTGTACCAAATAAAACATGTACTCCGTAAAATCCCGTTGATATATAAAGATTAGCCATAATCTGAAACCGGAATTGTAAAATAAGCCTCCAAATGTGAACGATTTCTTTCGATTAAACAGTAGTGAGCTCGTTGAACTGCTGTAACTGCTGAGGCTAATAAAATTGCGGTGTTTAATAGAGGAGCTTGAAGGACGTTAATAGAAACCATTCCATTGGGAGATCATGCTGCACCTAATTGAACTGCTGGCGAGAAACTAGTGTGTTCTTCACAAGCAGTACACTGAATTCTTATCAGGGTAATATCTTGGTATCTTTGATATAACCATCACTTGATTGTAGTTTCAGTATCGCATACAAATATTATTTGTTATTGGAATAACTCTACTTTCTCAACGAACAACTGCATGTCCAAGGCTGCAGGATAATACAAAAAAAAAAATTAGAAAAAACACGTAGAGCAAGCTAAGCTCTGGCCATTCATTTATAATAAATAACACTTAGATGTTAACCTAATGCTTCCAGCAAATGGCGCAATATGGAAGAGGTGGCGGAGGTGGCGGAGCCACTCGCAGGCGAGCCAGGACATTTGAACACACATGTACTAAACACGCGCACATAAATACACCAAATTTGCTTTAAGGGCTTGTCAAAGCCTGCAACGAAGCAAATACAAAGAAAATAAATAGCAAAAAGAAAGAAAGCGAAAACTAAACAACAACACAATGAAGCACATACGCAAAAAGTTTACTCGACTTACAAATACTCTCAATGGTTAAATCGAATCGATGTTAAGAAGTCGAAAAGTATTCGAAATTTAAATGCATACAGACCACATTTTGCATAAACAAAAAACAATAATAATAACAATTAAAGGCGAATAATTTTTGAAAAAATAATAATAATAATTAAGGGCGAATAATTTTTGAAAAAATGTACAACCTTAATATATAAGGGAAGGTAGCCCAATAAAATGGTGGCTTTCAGAGAGGTAACTTACATATGTTAAGGCATATGGGTACAGATACGTATGCGTGTATGCATACATATGTCAATTTTAATGCTGGCTGTCTGTCTGTCTGTCTGTCTGCTCCTGCAATTTACATGTTCATTTATTTCTTTACGTGTGTACGTCTGTATGTGTGTTGTGTGTTGTGTGTTGTGCTTGCTGTCCCTTTTATGGTTGCTTCGCGTTGCCTTTAAGCCTTTATTTGTTGACGTCATCCTAAGCCAGACGCCCAACATTTGTCACACACCCACACACACACACACATACACAAACACTTGCAGAAGACATATTTGAATTTGCATTTTCCGCGCCCATCTATTTTACGTATACCTCGCCTTATTTGCATGCGTTTTATCTTCGAGTCGTTATTTGTTATGCACACACACACACACACTGCAAGGCAGCACAAAGACTCGTCCTTTGGCTCCAGCTCCTTTTATTACACTTACAAAACTGACAACTTTTTGTTAGCAAGTGGAACTGTGGCATCGCATCACATCGCGCCACCGAAAATGAACAGGCTCTTATTGGTTAACGCTCAAGTGTGGCTCATTTTGCATAAGAAAAAGTGTAGAGATCAAAAAGGGGCTGCCACATGTTGGCTTTGGGTGTCGACAAATGTGACAAGTTAAGTCCGCTGGCAAAAAGTGTGTTTTATTATACGGGATTTCACTCAAAGCCAAATTTTCAGCCAGTTCTTAGCCGTTCTTAAGCCACACATCCAGCTAACTTCAGTCATTTCAGCCGGCTTCTGTTTTAAGCATGTTCAAAATATAACTTTTTGTAAGCCATTTACTAATCCCTTTACCAATATTCACGATTCCTGAACAAGAACTCCATAAGTTCTTCGACGGAGTCAACTTTCAAAAAGTCGAATTTATCTATAATTTCAAAGAAGAAAAAGCGTCGAAATTTGACTTATTTTTGTTTTCTAAATTTTAAACAAATATTCCTTGAAATTAAGAAAAGCAAAACTCTGAAACTTGCGTTTTATAAATATATTTTATGAATAATAAGATGAGTTTCTCCTGTCTTTAAAGTTTCCTCGTTTTTTTCTAGTGTGCAAAATGTTTGTATTATTGTCTTTATTTTACTTAGAATTCCTGGCAAGGCGTCAGAGAGATAAGCTTGATGAAAACCAAATTTAAATATGTTGGCGTAAGGAGAGAATCTAGCATGGGCAAGAGGAAACAAACTAGCATCGAGCTGCTGTGTAGGAGATAAATTTGGATAGCACTCAGGATGCAGTTGGCATTCTCTCAATTTGCGTGTTCAAATGCCAATTGGCAATAATATCGTTTGCATGCAAATCGCAAAGGCCAAAGTGCAATAATTTCAGAAATAGAAAATATCTGAAAACAGCTTAGCCCCCATTTTATGCATTTCATTCACAATCTTTGTTAAACATTCTGAAATATCGCGGAACATGAGTTACTCCCATGGGCTTAAGCGAAGCATTCTCAAATTGTGTGAAATTGTCAAATTTATTTCTACTGATGATGAGTTATCGACGACAAATCTCATTTTGTAGACTTTAAGTGACGCCGACTGACAACTGGCAACTGGCTTTAGCACTCCCACTCATGACTTGTTCAATGCCATGGCATGAGTGGGGGAGAGGGCTGGGTGTGCCATATTATATCCTGTCACATTGACATATATGTATGTCCGCGGTGATTGAGTGCTGCTCCGGTTGCAGTTTCCAGTCAAAGTTAATGACATCAGTGAACGCAACGATAAAATACTTAAGTGTTGCGATTTATGAAGACTCCAAGGATATTCCAGTATCATATCAACGTTATGGGGTACAAAAAGGGTCCTTCGAAAAATGTAAATATAGTAAATAAAGCTAATTTCGGTCAGATTATGTCAATGAGTGATACGTGAGAACTAGCTGGTTGAATTTCGTAGGTGTTTGCCAGTTTGACAATGTTGAGACCATGAATGGAATCATAAAAACGATACTCGATCTAAGAATTCAGTCAACGCTGTCAGGGCCTATAAATAGGGGATAAGTGAAAATCGAAGTGGTTTGTTTTAAAGTGAATCATTTACCATGGGAGGAAACTTAGGCATAAACTTTTTAATATAATTTGTGATAAAATATCACAGCAGCACTACCAAGCAGCTCGGTTTTAAATAATATTAAACTCCAAGTTCACATGATTGGCTTGTTGCATTTGAAGACATTTGCGCGATCCTCCAGCATTTCTAACAATTAAGGTCACCATCTTGTTGTCAGGCACAAGCCACTTTAGCTTCCGCTAACCATGACATGTCCCTGCGTCCTGCTGGTTGAGCTGAGTGCAGGGTCAGGCGTTCGTAAGCCACTTGGATTACACTTGTCCAAACATTTTTCGTATTTTTGGCTTTCATTTTAGTTGAATGCGTTATTGTGCTTCTTTCGTTAATTTTATACTCTGATAGCGAAGGTTCAGGAGGAGAGCTTATTGGTTCTGTGAAATGCCCGTTATTTTTCGACACCCTTGAAGTCAGAGAAAATAAATAAAGCCGATAGTCACAGATCGATAAAAAACCGATAATGTCCCAAAACTTTAAAGCTGGAGTGAACAAATTTGGTTAGAAGTTGGAAATCGGCGTCCTTAAGAGATAACCACCTGCATTGTCCCCAGGCAATTCGGCCCTAAGAATCGAAAATGCCTGTATCTTCCACATAGAATCACAAAATTGTTAAGTTATATTATCGGTACCTTTCTGTAAGGATCATTATTATGGTCACACCCATTCCCGCCCCAAACCCGATATAACTGACACTGTAAATCGATAAGACCATATTTCCCACATAACTCGAAAACTAGAGTTACCAAATTTGAAAAACATACCTCCCACTCCGCCTCGAAAAATTAAGAGAAAAGCCTCTGAGTCCCCAAATTTGAAGGCTTATTCTAAAGATACAAAATTTTGAAGTGGAATTACTAGTAACCTCCACCAACCAATTATCTAAGCCCATATCTTCCGCAATTTGAGAAATAGGTTCTTTCCCAAACGTTAGCAGCTGACATAACACGGGTATCAGGGTATTATGCAGTCGGGCTCTGAACAACTACGATTTTCTCACTTGTTATTGTTGATTTTGTTGCTGCTGCTGCTCTTCTTGTTCCCAAAAGACTGGCAAGCAATGTCGGACGACATTGTGATGCACCGGGTATGGGGTATGAGGTGTTGGGCTTGGGTTTGGTCTTGGGATTGGTTTGGGTTGGGCTCATTCATGCCACTCGGACAAGCAAGGCCATGCCATTTCCAGCATCTCCCCGCCCGCACGTCTCCATTGTGTTGCAGTTTTTGCGCTTTTGTATACGTAACTGTCTGTCACATTTTTTGGGACCTGGGTGAGGAGTGAATGGCGAGAGGCAAGAGGCGAGCAGCTACTCACCTGGACAGGCGGCGGGGGACGTTGGGATTGTGCGACAGTTAGATTGATGTGACCTCGGGATTAGCCAGAGCGCTTCTTGATCATAAATAAACATTTAAATATACATATTTATAAAATAAATATATATGTATATATGCATGCACAATATATGTATGTCTGGAGCACACCGAAAGCAAATCCGAACAATTCATATTCATTGCAAATGTCAGCCAATGCAAAGTTATGCACTTAATCAACTTGATTATGCCAAAAACAACGCGAGAGATTTTAAGGGACAGATGCCGGGGGTCGTGGCAAGTGTATTAATGAAAGTGGGGTGCAACTGTGAAAAGTTTTCTCATATGAAAAGTTTTGCAGTAATTTTTGTTGTTGCTTTCAAACAAATTGTTCTACTTTGCTGCCTTTGAGACATTCATGTAATACATATGTATTTGACTACATGGAATAAACTTACAGCTCTGTCTGTTGGTCTGTCGTTCAACAACAACATATATATCATATATATATATATATATATATATATATATACATATGCAGATGGATACTCCGGCTTGTGCAGAAGCTGGCTGCATGATCCAATTCATTAGCTTAAAATTATATTACTGACTTAAATTGCATTTTGTGTGTTTGTCAACCCAATGACAGACAACGTGCCTGACAACAGCCTATATGTGTGGGCGTGTGTGTGAAGTGTATTCATGTGCAATGGAGAACAATAAAAACAACATTCTGATTCGTTGCAATTTCGGCAGTTAAATAGATTTCCCATACATGCCCCTTAACTAACTGCGAGACACCCATCAGCCCAATCAATATTGGCATGCAAACAGACATATAGGAAAATACTTGAGACTCTAATAGGTAAAAAGTGACCATAGATTTTTTTGCAGTCACCTTTTTGTCGATTGACGCCTATATATGTTGTCTGCTTAATGGTAGTACCCAATTAGGATCCAATTTTTTCATTACTATAAATTTTGTAAGAACTTAATCAAATTTCAATGCAAAGTAAAGTAATGCCTTGCGAGCAATAAATTGCGAGATATATGGGATTTGGTGATTTTTTGGGCAGGGAGGAGCTGACTAGTCTTTAGCTTTTAAATTGTGAGAGATAGGTGTTTGTATTGATTGTGATTATCGATTTTTCTTCAAGTTTCTAGCTTAAATGGGATAAAGAAAAGACTTAAATTTAAACAGATGAACGGGCGGACAGCTCACAAAACCAATTTACTTTCAAACTTTCACAATCAGAGTATAAAAATACACACATTCAAAATTCCATTAGAGCAGATGCATGGGTCCAAGGAAGCCATTATCTTAAAAATAGAGTTGTGGTACTTACGTACGATGAACATGGTATTGTGGCAAAGCTGTCCGAGTCCGTTGCAAAATTAGCAGTGAAAAATGTGTGCTTACATTTAGGCTAATTTGACAGAAACTATTCTGAAAAGAGTGTAATTGAAAAGCGTTGAATCAACCATGTTGTGCATTGAAGTGGATCGAAGGGCTGCAATAAACTTAAGGATTTAAATTTGCTAGTTAGCAAGTTGACAAGGTGTTGGATGTTTTAATGAACAAAATCGTGGTGTCCAGCAGTTTGGCTTATTAACTTTTCAAAATTGTCTACCTAGCATCAAAATACTAACGTCTAAATATCGATTCTCGCCGTGCAGATTAAAAAGCTATAGGACCTGATCTCAACCCTTATGCCTGAATGGTAATTAGCTGTAATCAAAGCTGAAGAGCTTACTGTACAAAGTGGCTGTTAAGGGCGTCCAGTATGCATACATGCATATGTATGAGAAATGAGAAACAATCAAGAATCAAGCAACATTAACTTGGGCTGGCAAGCGCTGAAAGCATACCCAAAATGTACAATCTAAGACTTCTGAGTGAGGAGGGCTGAATGGAGGATGTCAGCTTTGCGAGAAGTGCACAGAATCAAAGCAAGCAAACAGCTACAAACGACAACAAACAGCTGAGAACAACATCAACAACAACAAAATGAACAACAACAGCTGACAAAGTCTCAAGTGCGACCACGCCCAGTTTTTTTGGGCGCCACCACAGCCACTGGCCCATTCTCGCTTAGTGTAACACGCACCTTCCGCAAAGCCGCAACCCACAAACTTGGCAGCCCGCCCGCCACGTGCGCCATTTCATAATCAAAATACATTCGTAAATTTAGCGGAAATTGTTGTTATTTTCTTTTGTTTTCACACAAAGTCAACGCGAGACGTGAAGGATACAAAGGCTGGCGAGAACTGAAAGCATCGAAGCCAGCTGCCAAAAAGGTTGCCAGGCTATTAAGGACCTGAAGGGGCCCATAAGCAATACAATTTTGATTTTCTTATGTCTCGCAAATTGCCAAATTTATCAAGCCAAGCGTGACCCAAAGCCGATTGCTCCAAACGGATTGGCAGACGCTCTCTTTGGCTAACCACTTTTCCGTTTCCTGTCCCCCGTTCTTCAATTTAGCTGATTAAGCCGACGAATTGGAGATCAACAAATGCGAATTCCTATACTTATATATATATATATATATATTTATATATATGTATATATGTGTATACTCTGCACATACACCTATTTGTCACTTGTGGCTCTCTTATCTTTCCATTTTTCTTCCCTGCCTCTACATCGTCCTCTCTTGTCCTGCTGCGTCGCTCTTGATTAATGTGGCGTCCATTTGAGTGTCGTGTAATTCTATTCAGAAAACAACTTTTAAAACCCACATAAACTTCGTGAGGTCTCATTTTTTGTAGGAAACAACAAATTAATCAAAACCTTATACATTATTTACTCTAAGTGTAATAATTTTGCAGTTTCGTTGGAATTTCCAAACAGTTTCTTTCTTGCTTCACCTTAGTCTTCTTCTGTTTGAGTTTTAAAAACTTTTGATTCTATTAAATATTTAAGCATTTTCGAGTAATTTTGGACAACAAGAAAATTTCACTGCGCTATTGCGAATTGAGTCAAGAATATCATTCTTATAAAGAACATTTATGTAATACATGTTGCATGCACACAGCTAAAAAATTGCCGAGCAACCTTGGCACATGTCTGTGGCCTTCTTAAAGACTACCCCAAAAGTTCAAGCACTACTTCAATTGCACCAGCATAAAAAAAAAGGGAGAATAACACAGTAAAACCCAAAAGCTAGCCGGGAAAAAGTTTGTTGAAAAAAATGCCGTTTATGAAATATAAAGGCCCTCAAGTTCTCCAGTTGGGATGCTTTGTTAGCCAATCAAAAGTTTGCCAACAATTAACGCTACCCGCACTCTCATTTCAATTGGCTGTAGCAATTTCTAATCCTCATAACTGTCACTCTTGGGGAATTGTTTGTTTGTTTTTGGGTTTAATTTTTAATTAGGGTCCTTGCTTTGTGGCACACTTTCCTCATCAAGCTACGTAATTACCTTTTCTACATTTTTGGCCACATTTATGTTTTTTTTTTTCGGCAAACGAACGATTTGTGGTTTTGACAGCAAGAGTTTTCAATTTAATGACGCTGCAAAATAATTGACTTTTGGCATGAGGTCAAAAGGAAATCCTTTGATATGTCAAAAGAACCGAAAAAATATTATTTCTGTTTACTTATTTATTTTGATTCTATGTCACCATAAATTTATGAAATTTTTGTCGTCCCCTACGAATTTGATATTGCTTAAAGATTTGGAAATATGGCAACACCAGCATGTCAACACTGGCAAATAATAAATATTTGCACTGGTCTTGTTGCTTTCAACTCGGAAGAACAAAAAGCAGCTACATTCGTATATATGCTTATATCTACATTGATCTATAATAGTTGAAAAACAAATAAAATGCTTACCTTTTTTGCAATGATTGTCGCTCTGCAGGTAATGTTGCGAACGCTTCAAATCGAACCTTACGAATGGCGCTAAAAGGAATTGCAAATAATTATAAGTCAGCAAATAAGCTAGCTACACAAAATGGCGCAGAGTGGCCATTTTGATTTGATTTGTTTTTCGCACGCTTATTAAAAGAAAAACCCACATACCAAAGCACTTGAAAAAAATTGAGAAAGTTCCTCTTATTGTGCGTGTGCAACCACTTTGAAAATCAGAAATTCGTTAAACTTTTGCTTTCAACAAATAAAAATAATTTTTTTCAGGCTACGACAAAACGAACGCGACGAGACTTACTAGCAAACTAACTGAAAATCCTATGTGTGTTGTCGAGCTCGATTTCAGTGAGACCATTTTTCCCACAACTTGGAAATACCAAAAACATAACAAATATTGCCAATATGCCAAGGACATTCCAGAATGTGCTTCGCCTCCTATTTGTGGTTTACTGTTGACAGTAAATAAACCCAACAACAATTTTGAGTTAACATAATTTGTTGTTCTCTTATGTTGTTGTTATGTAAGTAAATATGCATACACCTTAGCAGGAACATATGTAAGAATCTAAGATTATTTTTTATTGTAGCAATAGATAAATGGATGAGAAATGCCCGCCAAAGGCAAAATACACACATAAAGTAACATAATTATGGTAAATCATCAGAATAACTGCTCCAATTTCAAATACCATTTTTACCACATACTGTTTACTGTTCATGTATTTGTATTATTAATAATTCTCCCCGATTTAACCAAAGTCAAGCAAAGTGAGAATACCTCACAAAATACCAGTCACGCAAATTCAAACGAATTTTACTCTGAAAAATACTAACACTACAACGAATGGTCACACTGGACACACTAGAAAAGTCAAATGTCAAAATACGCTTTTTTCTTGTGCTTCAAGCAAATGTTGGATAGTTTCAGCACGTCTAGTTTTTACCAGTGGTCAACCTCGGCTAGCTCAGCTTTCTCCAACCCCGCGCATAGACGGTACAGACTCCAAAACAAAACTCGACCACATGCACACATAAAATAAAAGAAACAGTTGGCAGGCCTGGTGTTTATGGCCACGACGTACCCGCTCTTCCTGCAATGGGCCTGGGAGTTGACGGTCAATCTACTTCTTGCACCAGGTGAGTGGGGCTGGATTCAAAGACTGTTACCCAAATGAAGGAAAAATCCAGATGCCGGATATTAATAAAATTAGGATAAATTTAAATATTTAAATAAATAAGCACTTTTTCCCCATTTCATCCTGCACCTGTTGAGTCATTTTTGGAGTCGATAGCTTGGGATTTTCCCTTATTTTCCTGATGATCCTCCGCTCCTCCTCTTCGGTGAAAATCGGGTTTTGGTGCCATTCTGCCCTTGCCCTCAATCCGATTTGCGTCGACGAAGCGCCGAATGATGTTATACATGGTTGAGTTGCTCAGATTGACCATTTCAGCTATTTGGCTATTTGGATGTGAATATCCGTTTTTGTGGTGTTCCAGGATGAGTTTCCGTTGTTCAATGGAAGTCCGTCTGTTATTATTGCTTATTGGCTTATTGGCTTATTGCTTATTGGCTTATTGCACCCGAAATGCAGGCTATAACTAAACTTACTACGGAGGATTTATCTATTTATACTGAAAATACTCAACTTTAGGTCAAATATCCGGGTTTTATGGCACCCATTTAAATTACAAAAAAAAAAATTAATCTGCGGCGTAACCTGCCGTCGGCCACCTGAACATATAACATAATTTAGCGCAATATTTAAATAATATTTAAACAAGCACAATTACACCGAATTCTATGACATAAATCTCACGGAGAGTTAGTGCAGTCCCAAATCCTTATATCTCTTTGTTCGCGCCACGTGAATATTTAGCAGCTAAGATACATGACCTGCCTCAATTTGATTTTCATTGTCATATGCAAAACTTGCTGTAACCGCCAAAACGCCACATTGTGGAAACTGTGGTCACCTTAAGTTCAGCCTCGCCAACCCTGCCAGCTGATTTCTTTATTTCGGCGATGTGGCCCTTTACTTTTGACTTTTTTGTGGCGGTATGCGATAACTGCACATCGACATATACCGCAAATGCAGCATAGTTTACCATGATACGACGAGTTGTAGTGGGCATGTCCGGCGGCGTAGATAGCGCTGTCAGCGCCCATCTGCTCAAGGAGCGTGGCTTGAATGTGCTTGGCGTCTTCATGCGCAACTGGGATGAGCACGACGAGCTCGGCCGTTGCACAGGCGAACAAGACCTAAAGGATGCAGAATGGGCATGCCAGCAGCTGCAAATTGAGCTGCGTCAGGTCAACTATGTGAAGCAATACTGGACGGCGGTATTCAGTCAGTTCTTGGATGACTATCAGCAGGGCCTGACACCGAATCCGGACATATTGTGCAACAAGCATATCAAGTTCGATTTGTTCCATCGGCATGCGCTGGATACGTTGCAATATGATGCCGTTGCCACTGGCCACTATGCCCGCAACAGTCTGGGCAACTATCTGGAGCATCGACAGACAGACCAGCAGACGGCAGATGTGCGCCTGCTTATACCAGCCGACACGTTTAAGGATCAAACGTTCTTCCTGGCGGGCATACCACAGGCAGCGCTGCAGTGCACAATGTTCCCGCTGGGTGGACTGCTGAAGACGGAGGTAAAGCAACTGGCTCGTCGTATTGGACTGCAGCGGCTGGCCGAGAAGCGCGAAAGCACCGGCATCTGTTTTGTGGGCAAGCGTGATTTCAAGGCCTTCATACGAGAGGTAAGCGCAGTAGCTAACATAAATCTCTAATAACTTGCATTGTCATTGATAGTATATTAGCTGCAAGCCGGGACATTTTGTGGACGTCGACAGCGGCGAAGTGGTAGGCAACCACGAGGGCATTCATCAGTGGACAGTGGGACAACGCTGCCGACTTAGCTCATATTTGCAGCCATACTTTGTGGCACGAAAGGATGCCGGCAGCAACACTATCTTTGTGGCAGCTGGGCACGAGCATCCCGCACTGTACAGCATCCGCATCCGCATCGGCGAATTCAACTGGCTGTGCAATCGGGCACGCCAGCAGTTGGCCACAAGTGGCAGCCTGCGTTGCCGCTTCCGTTTCCAGCACACAAAGCCAGTCGTCGAGTGTCGGCTGCGTCCCTTCGATGTGCTCCTAGATGCACCACTACGAGCCATCACACCGGGACAATATGCGGTATTTTATGACGATGTGGCCTGCCTGGGTTCTGCGCGCATTTTGTGCGGAGAGCCACTATCGAACTCATCGAAGAAGATGATACATTGCGATGGAAACATGCACGCACCGCACGCTCTCTCTCGCCCACATACGTGTTAAGTGTAAGTGATGCAGCTATCGGCAAAGCGTGAAGCCTTCACGGTGCCGGACACCACCTGGGATGACATTGGCTCACTGAAAATCATACGCAAGGAGCTGAAGCTAGCTGTGCTGGCGCCAGTAGAGTATCCCGAGATGTTGGCACGCCTCGGCCTGGAGGCGCCATCGGGTGTGTTCCTCCGCACCGCACGCTCTCTCTTGCCCACATACATGTTCATCAGATCGCGTTCTTTGACGGAAATGAAATTAATGCTCGCCTCGTTGGCAATGTCCTTGGCCAGCAGTGTTTTGCCACAGCGGACCGCCTGGCGGGCATTCAGTTTATTTCCGTCAAATGAACATGTACATATGTGGGCGGGAGAGAACGTGCGGTGCGGAGGAACACGCCCGATGGCGCCTAAAGGCCGAGGCGTGACAACATCTCGGGATACTCTACTGGCGCCAGCACAGCTAGCTTCAGCTCCTTGCGTATGACTGTCAGTGAGCCAATGTCATCCCAGGTGGTGTCCGGCACCGTGAAGGCTTCACGCTTTGCCGATGGCTGCATCACTTTAATAGCGGCCGAAAAATCATCTAAAGTTTGACAGAAATTAAAGAGCAAGCTGCCTTCGAAAGTTAGCTGGAAAAGGTTTTTTTTTCTATATTTAGATTAAGCAACCCATTAAGACTTATAAGCTGTGAATCTATACATAAATATTTGTAATTATATATATATTAAATAACTATATTTGTGTTAAATTATGTTTTACAAAACAATAATGATCCACATCTTCTAGAATTGGCGTGTCGACTATCGGTTGAAAAAAAAACTATCCGTGTTTTTGATGATGCACTAACTATTTGGACTAATCTGAGTTAGAAGCTCCAAAATGTTGCTGAATGGATTATTACTCTTATAAAATAATATATAGATTTTTGTACTCGGATAAAATGTTGACAAATTCAATGGATTATTAGATTATTGCCGTCGAATCGTTTATAAATTTAGTTCTTTTGTGTAGATTCGCAGTTCGCCCCAAATTCTGAGGGCAATCACTCTTGGCGTTATCATCCGTTTCAAAATGAAATATAAATCATTCCAATCTTATGACAAACATGAAATAAAATAATGTATTTAGAGTCAGCATTATACAATTTCCGACCGAATGCTTCAAACAATCTTAGTTTCTATATTTCCTTAAGCGTTAAACAATCGCATGGCTTAATTTACTTCTGCTCATGTCTGTATTATTTGCATCATTTCCTATCAGGAGTCAAAAAAAAATTAAGGCTATTATAATAAAAACAATGGTCGTTTATAAATAAGATCATGTTAAATTAGATCGGCTCGGTTAGCAAAAGTTTGATTGGATTATTAGTAGGTAATTGACTTAAGCACTAAACTATCGGCGAGTACAGCGAGTATTGAACTTAGGTCAAGAGCACGGTCAACGCATCTATAAATCGGGTCAAGTCGCTCTGGCGTAGCTGAACGACGGACGGCTCAAAGAAGTCCTGCAGCAGGCTGGCCTTGCTCTTCTGTGCTGCCTGATCGAACGCCTTACCAAAGAAATTCTTTGGCGAGTCCTCGCGCACTGGCGCAATGCCAACCAGCAGACACATGCCGTGCGTCGCATCCAGCGGACATGTTGCGATCAGGGGTAAATCAATTGCATGACGCGCCCTCGTCGTTGCCACATGGCCATGCAGCACGAACTTGGCCAGCAGGGTCAACGCATATGGATACGAGAAGAATGCGTGCTCCTCCGGCAGTACATAATAGAAAAATGAGCCAGTGGAATGCACCTGATGCGCCTCCAAGCAGCTCTGCACCTGCCGAAAGATGGCCGCATGCAATAGCTTGGCATTATCAATGCCCGCATTGAGCAGTTGCTTGTGCTGGCGCGTCAGCGCATCCGAGGCCTCCATGTAGCAATCCTCTGGTGTGTTTCGATTCTTCAATGACTGCAGTATTGCCAGCAGCGCATAGACATAGTCGGCGGCAGCGTAACGACTGCGATAGCCATAACTGAGCGTAAAGGTGCCATAGACAATGTCCGGTATACTATATTTCTCGGCAAGCTTCTCCACCATGGAGTAGAATTCCTTGCGCAAGATTAGATCCATTGCGCCGTACGATTGACGAGCGTGCACCAGCGGCAGCCCCATCTCAACGAGCAGCTCCTGCAGACGCTTCTCGCCCCGTAACGTCCATAGCTTCATCTTACAGGCGGCATAGCGGGAATACCTATAACAAAAAAATAAAAAGGACGCAATCAGATCACATCAGTCTTTCAAAATGATTACAATACTTACCGCATGGACTCTGTGACGGTCCAGTGTCTATAGAGGACCAAGTGCAGATCGTTCTCAAAGCTTATCTTCGAAGCACTCATCGTGTGTTGATCGTTTGTCTTGTTGGTCAGACGCGATACGTGCGACTGTATGTGCTCCAGTTCCAAGGTGTAGGCACCGCTCTCGATCTTGCCGAGCAGCAGTTGCTCGCTAATGCCGACAATAGCCCACCACAGCAGATCCATGTTGTCCTTGGACAGCTTCCAGGCCAGCTCAAAGATGAGCAAAGCCGTCGACCGGCCATAATAGCTAAATTGTGTATAGTCGAACATGATGCGATCCCGCTCCGATTCCCATTGTCGTTTTGCCCGCTGACGCATCACGAGTTGCTCATGCCGCTCCATACGGCTCAGCTTTGGTGCTCGCTGCCTTTCCGCATTGCCGCCATCATTATCAGAATCCCCAGCGCCGCTGTCAGCATCGTCGTCATCGTTGTCATCAATGTCATTGTCATCGTCCCCATCGGAATCATAGAAAATTGTCTCAAATGCTGGTATATTCTCCTCCAGTGCTGGATCACCCAAAATGCACACCTGCCGGTCGCTGTAAACGTTGCAAACGTCCAGCGGACGATGCGAATCGCATATAAAGAATGTGACATCCTCCGCCGGCTTCAGCAGCTCTACAATGTCCACACAGGCGCCGCAGTTGATCAGCAGCACGTACTTTACATCACCCTGATGCTCCGAATAGGCCCGGCACAGACCCGTTACTCCCATTATGGGCACCACGGTGTACAGCATGTGATCGTACTTGAAGAGCGACTGCAGTATTTTGCTGGCGCAGATCGCATCAACGTCATAGTTGACAACGATCAGAATGCGTTTGCCAATTAGCTGCCCGTAAAAATCATTCTTCAAGTCCTCTATGAACATTTTCAGCGCGCCAAATTCCACAAATCAATACAAAAAAAGACGCAGAAAAAAAAACACAAAATTTCGAAATACAAATAAAAAAAACAATTGTGAGCTCGAATTGCAATTGACGGACGGCACATGTGCACCGCCTTCACTTGTAATGGATAAGTTTCCTATTGCCGCACTCAATAGGCCATATTTCAGTGCGTCGCATTTGTTGTTAGATTTGCTCTTGTTTGCACTTTCCAGCTTTGAGCCCTCAGTCTCTGCATGCGCCACAGCTGCGCGATCGAATTTAGGCGGGAAACCCGACAGCTGTTCGGCGTGGTCGTGCTTCGCTGTGAATGGCAAAGCAATCGGTGCTTGTTGCTATGAACGTTAGCAAAGAATGGGCCAAATGCAAAATAAACGAACACAAATTAATATTGCTTATGGTAGCCATATTCGGATATAGATTACTATGATATGATCCCTCATATAAATGCCGGTGCTAGCTGGCTGGCAAAATGGGCTCGTCTAATTTCAAATTTCAATTGCATTAATCGATTACGGCGTAACAACAACAGCAGCGATTAAAAATCGCAAAATCATATTCAATTACCATAAAATTAATATCTGAGCAAGCATTGAGTCAGAGATACAAACTGCTTTAGTTATGGCCAACAATAACAGTAAGAGAACGCGCATGCTGCTGAAGCAGCGTCATGTCATGTCCAGAATGAACTTCCTCTACCAGGCCGCCAATCTGATGGCTCACAGCAAGCAAAACAGTCTGGCCGCCTATTATGGCAAACTTTGCCGCAATGTGGGCACCAAATCCCAGATGCACATGTGAGCTCCACTAATACGAATATGTATGGGGAAAATGTAACTCAATTCTTTCCTTCTTAGGTCGCCAGCAGTAAAGCGCACACTATGCAAATGCTGTTCAATGCCCCTGCTGCCGGGCATCAATACGAGGCTGAAGGTGGGGGAAAAACAGCAGCAGCAGCCGCCGGCACAGCAAGAACACAAACATAATTTGGTTGCGACGAGTTCGAGCAAACGACGCCATCGACAACGCCATCGCCGTCGCAAGCGCTGCAATGCTGAGGCTAATGCGGATGCAGCTGCAGCTACTCCTGCACCGAGAGGATCGACACCGAGTGGTACACTCGACGAGCATGCCCGAATACAGATGGAGTGTGTCTTGTGTGGAGCGCATCGTCGCTTTACTATCGACACACAACACGAATGCTGGCTCGAGCGATCGGCGGCAATTGTTCAAGTGGTAACTCTGGACAGACAAGCACAGACGCAGATGTCAACAAATGTGGAGTAGGAGGAGCAGGAGAAGGGGAAGGAGGAGGGAACTGTGAAGAGCGTACTTGTAAACGACGCTGGCTTATCGTAGGTCGTCTGCAATTCTACTTGTGTTGATAAGCCGAGTGTATTATCAAGCATCGGCTGTTGCCGTCCACTGTTCATTGCACACTATTCACACACTATTCAGTATGTTCATCTTACTCTTTGCTCACATGTTCAGTATTTGTCCACATGCTGAGTTGTAGACACCTGATTGGCCAGCTGCTCGCCCGGCAAATCCAGCGATACTCCAGCAGCAACAGCAGCGGGAGCGTTACGGCTAGACTGCTGGAGCAACGATATGTGGAGCTGACACGGCCAGATGGACAACAGCACAAGTATCCGAGCATTTGGCTGCGCGACAACTGCCAGTGTTTGGAATGCTTCCATGCGGCAACACGGGCACGCAAGAGACACTGGGAGCGGGGCCCGTTGCATGTTCGTGCGGAGCGCGTCCGGTTTGACGAGAAGCGGCAACAGCTGATCGTTAACTGGGAGGATGCGCACAACTCTAGCTACGACTTGGACTGGCTGCAGCAGCGTGACTTTGGTATCGAAGCCCGGAAACGGTATCTGGAAGAGGTCTACAAACCGCCCGCTCAGCTCTGGGGCAAGTCTGAATTTGGCAACGTTACTCGTCAGTTTGCGTACCACGATGTGATCAAGCAGGACGCAGTATTGCGCGATTGGCTCCAGGCAATAGCCGTGCAGGGATTTGCCCTGCTCCATGGCGCACCGCACGACGTCCAAGTTGCGCGCCATTTGGCAGAACGTATTGGCTACATCAAGCGCACCACCTACGGGTAAATTTCGTATTTTCCATTTTATTTGTAATTGAAAATGTAAAGCCGGCAAGGTGATAATCATAACTCTTCGTCTTCTTCTGCGTCTTCATTTTCAGGGATGTGTTCGAGGTCAAATCGAAGCCGAATGCCGGTAACTATGCGTATCTGATGACGCCGCTGCCGCTGCACACGGACATGCCCTACTATGAGTACAAGGCTGGCATTAACATATTGCACACGTTGGTACAGTCGGAGTCATCGGGCGGGGCTAATACGATGACCGATGGCTTCAACGTGGCTAACACGATGCGTCGCGATTATCCGGATTATTACGAGCTGCTGAGGAGCGTGCCCGTTAACTGGTATGACATTGGACACGATGGGGATGCTGACAAACCGTTTCACAGCCTGTGGCGCGCGCCCGTCATCTGCCTGGATGTGGATGGGCAGTTTGCCCGCATCAATCAGAATACGACAAAGCGCGACAGTCGATTCACTGTGCCGCTGGAACAGGCGCTCGCTTGGTATGAGGCCTACGATAAGTTTCTGCAGGTGGCCCAGGCGGAGGCCGTTGAGTTCAAGACGCGTCCAGGTGACGTTTTCGTGTTCAATAATCTTCGCATGTTGCACGGACGCACCGCGTACGAGGATTCGCCGCAAAACAAGCGACATCTTGTTGGCGCCTACGTTGACTGGGACATAATCTACTCCAAGCTACGCACCCTCAAGTTTCCAGATGCAAAGGACTAATTATTAATCATTAATCATTAAATGTAATCATGTATATTGTATACCTATACTCATGTAATACACAGTTTTTGTTCATAATTAAAAATATTTGTACATATATATATATATATATTTATGCTATGGACTCATAAAATTTTATTGTTTTGCATGGTTTTCTAAAGTATGCCGGCAAATATTGCGCTCGATATAATCATAAATTCTGTTATCGCTATCGATAGGCAGAGTGTGTACCATCGCTATGTAATGCTTTGGCCAACATCGATGCAACGATATATTTCAACAGATAGCACCATCTCTAGTTTGTCCTCTTTGGCACATGCATATCAACATCAACAAGAAAAACGCATTTGCACATGCAAACTGCTCTTGCAACATAGTTAAAAGTGCTCGATTCCAATAAATAAGTGCAACTGAGTGTGTGTGCGTACGTGCGAGTGTGTGTGTGTGTATGTGTCGGGGTGTGTGTGTAAATGATGCCGTATAATGTGCGTGCCTGTGGCAGCAATGCCATGGTGCGTGAATACGCTGGCGGCAGCATCAATGGCATTTTGCGGAAAACAGGAGCCGCTGCAGCATCATCCTGTGTCATTGGCGCCAACGGCCATATCACATATGGTGCAACACACGCAACAGGAGCAGCAGCAGGGTCGGACGCACGCCATCCGGCCGTCGATCTGCTCGTATTTGGCTATGCGTGCAAGATATTCCGAGACGATGAGAAGGCGCGAGAACTGGATCAGGGGAAACAGCTGATACCCTGGATGGGCGATGTAAATCTCAAAATAGACAGGTTAATAATTGCTGCCTGGCTGCCACTAGCCCCTAAACTTAATTTAACTATAATGATAACTATACGCCTATATAGTACATATCTATAAAGTACATATTAAACCCATATATCTATATATATATATGTATATGCATATGTACGTAATTCCTTTGTTTATGTACATGATGAACACCCCTCTCCCCCCCCCCCCTTACTTTTGCTAGAGCACAACAAATTACGTACATATATATGTTTGTATGATGTGTACATCACGCGTACATATGTATGTTTGTAAGTATGTACAGAATTACATACATAGATCTACAGGAACGAATCGAATCAAAAACTACTTCTAAGCCAAGCCGTTGTCATCAAACATCTACAGCTGCATAAAATTGACACGGACTGAACACCACGACCTATGACCTAATTTGTTTGGTTCGAAATTAAGTTGCTAGTTGCCGTTCGGCGAACCACAGAGATATGCATTAAAGTTTGGCAACTATTGCATAAAGTGGTCAAAATATCAAATATGTCAAAATGTCAAAAAGTTAACAAAAAAAAAAAGTTAATGGGACTGACCACAGATCACATTGATCATTGCGGACTGAGCTTGGAGACCCTGCAACTGGAACTGTAACTGGTCACGTTTTTTCATTGTAATAACAGCTCTTTTCAGTGCTTCGCAAAATGTATTATTGAAAAAACTATATCTTTGATATTTAAATACTGTAATTGTAAAACAATTAACTTTTTTTTAGCATCCGGAGCGGTATGTATGAATGTTTAAGATACAATAATTTATATATAAATTCAATTATATATAAATATCCATAGACATTTAAATTAACCAAGCATATATACAATATAAACTACAACAAACAGTTTATTCAACTACTGTGTGAAGTAATATTTTTCGTTTCCAATCAACGATTATTTTAATTTCATTTATTTTGTGTGTGTGTGTATATGTGTGTGTATGTGTGTGTGTGTGTGTGTGTGTGTATGTGTTGGAGTGTGAGTGCGTGCGTGGGTGTGTGTGTGGGTGTGCGTATGTGTGAGTATGATGATGTGTGAGTGCGACCACCACCACCACCACCCCCAATATTGATTCAATGTTACTAACAACGTTTTCTTTCCCGTTTATATTTCTCTGATTCTTTTCTTTATAAACACACACACACACACACACACATGCATAGATATGACGTGCGTGGAGCGTTGTGCGAACTATCGGCCTACGAGGCGCCACCGGGCGGCTATGGCAATCGCTTAGAATATCTGAGCCCCGAGGAGCAGCGTGCGGAACAACTGTGCGAGGAGGAGCGCTATCTGTTCCTCTACAACAACGAAGAAGAGCTACGGATGCAGCAAGGTAAGTGACGTTGCCGGCATGCCGTATGCACTGTCTCCTCAATGCGAATTATTTGTACAACTACTATTTAAATTTTAAATGCCAATGAATGAAATCTAGAGCTTTTATACATAACGAAAATCAAGCTCAAATCGAATATACCAAAAGAATTAATTCAATTCAATCAAGAAATACTGCAAAAGTCGAACATAAATCAAGTTCAAAGCAAGTTCAGAAATATAGAAATCAAGTCGAACCACCCCATATAGCACCAAACCAATCAAAAACAATCCAAAGCAACCCAGCAACAACAACAACAACAACAACAACAACAGCAAAAGCAAGAGCAACATAATCAACGTAAGTTTCATCCTGCTTTTGGCGCCGTGGTTCAGGTAAATAGAAACCACTTCAAATTTAACAAGCTAAACACTTTCTTACAGATGCCGCTGTCCAACTTGGGTGTAGCGAGTCCAGCTCAGTCTCTCAGCTCGACCATTAAACTCAGAAAAAAAAACGAAAGAAACAAAGAAATCCTTAAATTAAATCCAATCCAAAAGTCAAAAAGCTTATTCTATGAATATTTCTGTAATTCATTTCTCACGTCTGGCTAAATGTTGAT
Source organism: Drosophila cognata (assembly GCA_035041535.1). Lineage (NCBI taxonomy): Eukaryota > Metazoa > Arthropoda > Insecta > Diptera > Drosophilidae > Drosophila > Drosophila cognata. Next base: position 152,057 of record JAWNLC010000831.1, read on the forward strand.
GTTTTTTGCCATGCACTAAAGTCTCGCGTTTGTGTTGTGTTTTCTTATTTTTGCCAACACTCCATACTCGCACACTCACACTCACATTCGCACACATTCGCCCACATACACACACACACACACATACATGTATAGAGGAGGATCTGAAGCGTCTGCAGCAGGAAACATCGGGCGGCAACTACAGCCAGATGGAGTTTCAATACGATGGCCAGTCGACGTCCAGTGCATCGTCGGTAGTTACTGCAACGACAACATTGTCAAATCCATTGTCGCCGCCAGAGGAAAGCGAGCTTCCCTACACGTTGCCAAACAATCTCCTAGTGGCACCCGCTTCGGACATACAGCTGGTAAGCAGCAGATGAAGTTAACTAATAATAAACCAAATTAAGATTTAAAGTATTCAAATTTGCGAGTAAAAATACTAATCGACGCTTGGATTAAATTTACAGCCGGACACAATGAAGCAGCATGCGATCATTGAGAAGACAGCACGTTTCATTGCCACCCAGGGCGCCCAAATGGAGATATTGATCAAGGCGAAGCAGGCAAACAATGCACAGTTTGACTTTCTGTCGCAGGGCGGACAGTTGCAGCCATACTATCGACATCTATTGGGTGCCATCAAGCAGGGCAAGTATGCGCCTGTTATCGCATCTACGAACGCGGCGGCACACATGGACAATGCAAATGCGTTAAACGAGAGCAGCAGCTCGTTGCCAGTCAGTCCGAAGCGTAGCCAACAGATCATAACGGTTCCCACCATCAAATACAAACCGTCGGCCAATTGCGCCTACACGCAGCTCATCAGCAAGATCAAGGGTGTTCCCCTGCAGGCGGTGTTGGACGATGAGGTAGCTTCACAGCATTCTGGCGGCACCGCTTCCCCCACTCTTAGTTGCAAGTCCGAAGGTCAAAGCAGTACTTCCACTTCTGCTGCTGCTGCCGGTGCATCCGCATCCAGTGTGGATTTTACGCCCGTACTGCTGCAATACAATGGCAGCACATTTGCACACGAGACGGAGGAGAACCCCATCGATGCACCGCCCAAGGTGGAGCTATTGAAAAACACCAGCGCCCTAGCTCTTGCCCAGAACTATAGCTCCGATAGTGACGAAGAGCAGGCAGATGATGACGATGATGATGATGATGATGATGATGATGTTGTTGATGATGATAGCAGCGGACAGCGACAACAGCAGCACAAGCAATCGCAACAATCGATGGCAAGTGCAAGTGTCGCCACAGCGATCGTCACTGCAAAGCTTCCAGTGGCGCTGGCACCACCACCATTGCTAACGTTTCCCATGCCCGAGGAGAGTCTGCGTCACATCATTGACAAGACGGCCACCTATGTAATCAAGAACGGTCGCCAGTTTGAGGAGACGCTGCGCACGAAGAGCGTGGAACGTTTCAATTTTCTGCTGCCGGAAAACAAGTTCTATGCATATTATATGTATAAGATAACTGGCGATGTGGACGCCGCATCCAAGGAGGAGAAGACGCGCAAAGCGGCTGCTGTTGCCGCTGCCCTCATAAGCAAAAAGGGTCTCGGTGGCGCTGGTGTTGCCGCGTCTAACTCGACAACGGCGTCTGCCGTTGCTGCCAGTTCTAGCGAAAAAGGTGCGTTAATTTCAAACAAATTGATAGAAAATCGACTGATCTCATTACCGTATCTCTTGCAGTGCCCGTTTGCTTCTCCATTCGCCCGCGCGATGAGAACGCCGCATCATTGCAGTCGACGTTGGCGCAGGAGGCGGCAAGCGTTAAGGATGACGAGGGCAAGGCCAAAACCAATGCAGATCCAGTGCGTCCGGGTATGCCGGACAGTGTGCAACGTGCCATTAAGCAGGTGGAGACACAACTGCTGGCAAGAACTGGATCCAAAGCAACAGCTGCCTCTTGCGATGCCTCTGCCACTACGGCGACGGCGAACGCAGCGTCGCCCCAAAAGGACCAGCGTCAAGGTGTGTACCACTTTAAAAAAGAAAGAGAGAGACATAGAGAGAGACAGAGAGAGAGAGAGAGACAGGTTGTGTACAAATGTGTACTAACTTGCAAAATTTCCTCTACACAGCTGAGGAGCGTGTGAAGGACAAGCTGGCGCAAATAGCACGGGACAAGCTCAACGGAATGATATCGCGTGAGAAGCAGTTGCAGCTAGAACGCAAGCGCAAGGCCTTGGCTTTTCTTAATCAAATCAAAGGTAATCTCCCAGTCTCCCATGAAATCTATTATGCAAATAGCTGCGCTAACAAAAATAACACCATTATATTATAATTTGTCTTTTAAGACCGAAATAACCCCCTTTAAATCACAACTTGGATGCCTAAGACAAAAGTGTCCCTCTTTTATATTAATTTGTATTATCATAGTAGTAGTTACATAAAATCCGACTGACCATTTTCAACATACGACAATTTAGCCACTAAGCCGTCGCCATCCACATCCAATTTTTTAACGATATCTTAGGGGAGTTTCTAGCAACATATTTTCAAAATTTGGTGACTAGCTTACAAATTGTGGAAGATATGCGGATTTCAGATTTCTAGGGCCGAAGTTCCTGGGGCGACTGGTGTGGGCGTGGTCTCAAAATTGATATGCAAATCGTTGAGGGCGGTTACCAGAAAATTACTCTATCCTTACTCTGACTCTATCCTTCAGCCTTATCGATTTGCAATTAACGATTTTATCGATTTCCTAGCCACCTAGTGGACGTAGCACTCAAATTTGTATATGTATGTATGACGGGCACAAATTAGTATATGTTTCATATATAAGTTTCAAGTCTCTATCGGACGGACAGACAGCGTAACGCACATTGCACAAAACCAATATACTATGATACCTTCGGTATCAGATATTAAAGCTACTTATAAAAATTAACTGAATTTCCAATTGCACACCAGGTGAAGGCACAACTATTGGGGCAGCTGCCGTGCCAGAGGCGGCGTCAGTGACAGCAACTGTTGCAACCAAAGCGGAATCAGAGGCGATGGCAGCAAATAGCGATGGTGACTCCAACGATTCGGTACGTTCCATACCCATCACCTATTTTGGACCTGATGATGATGACGATGACGACGACGATGGAACTACAGATGTGGGTGTGCAGCAGGCGCCAGCAGCACCGCCGAAGACAACTGCTGAGCGCGATGGAGACGATGAGGAGGAAGATAATGGTGATCTGGAGAAGTACAATTTACTGAACGATGATAGCACCAATAAATACACCAGCAAGGCGGCAACGCCGACAGCAGTGGGGCCAGTTCTGCTTTCCGACGATGACGATGTGCAGCTGGTGTCCGGCGCAACGCCACCGCCACCGTCAGCAAGACAGCATCGTGAAGCTCGACGTGGTAGCCGGACTCGCAGTCGAAGTAGTGGTAGCAGCTGTTGCACCGTTGCACAAGATGCGCCCGGGATCTCGTCAAGCAGCAGTGTCAGCGGCCGTCGCAGTCGCAGCTTACATCGGCATCGACAAAAGCGACACAAGGCCAGCACGCTATCCAAGCATCGGCGCAGCCGATGCAGTCGCAGCCCAACGTGCAGCTCGCGACAGAAGCTACGAAGTCGGAGTAAGAGTCGGAGTCGCAGCCGAAGCCGGAGCCGGAGTCTTAGCAGCAGCCATACAAGCTCGCGTCGCCATCGGGGGCGGGACAAGGGAGAATCATCCTCGCGGCGTCGCAACCACCAGCGACACGCAAGCAAAAAGAGTCACAAGCGCCACAAGCGGCGTCGACAAAGCAGTGGTGGCGAATCCGTTTCGAAATCAAACCTGCATTGTCTTAAGAAGTTTAGACACTAAGTTATAATAAAAAATGTAAATTTCCTTGCTTTTCTTTAATGTTGCGCAATTGTTTGAAAAGCGTCCATCGATTTTGTTCGAAAATAATAAAAATAAGTATCAAAAGACTTATAGCTTGGTATTTGGGATACTCAAACATAGTCTAAGAAAAAGTAATTGTATGCATGAAATGTAATATTCAATTCAAAACAGAAATTGTACAATAACCATTTTTCGTAAATGGTAATTTTCAGTCGTTTCTCAAATATGTCAATTACAAGTTTCATATTGCTTCCTCAATTAATGGCAGAGTTTTGTGCTATGACGCACAATTATTGAATTTATGCTGTTTTTAATTGAATTTTCTTAAAAAATGTATAATCAATCTAAAATTATAAAGTGGCAAAGCGTTATTTTCAAATTTGATTTAATAGTATTATGTGGTTCCTTTTTTGCTTTGTTAGAGGTACAGTAGTCGTCGGCTCTGGTTGACGAAACATATCTCATTATAGTTAGTCTAAGACTAGATACAAGATATGCATGTATGTGGCCTAGAACTCTATAACTCCAGGCAAATATTTATCGATGAGCGATTGATAATAGGGCCACAGAGACTCAATGTCGGGCACCACCGCACTCTTCGTGTACAGATCGTAGCGACTGAAAGAAGATTGTTTGTTTGAGATCTATATCATAAATGGATGTTCAAAATATTCAACTCACTTGAAGATCAGCACCCATTTCTTTGTATCCTCGTCCTGGGGCGCCTCCAGGTGTTTGTAGTCGCCACCATTGTGCCACGGGTAGAACGAATGAAAGCGTATTATATTGCATGCCACATGAGGCAGTTTGGTTTTATTGTGCTTGAGCACAGAGTACATGTACTCATCGTGGCCCCACGACATGAGTAGATTGTCCACACCACAGTTTGGCTCATATATACCGTATTCGGTATTGTATTTGGGATTGTCACCATCGGGATTGCCAAGAAAGCTCTCCTCGCGATACACAATGCTATCGCCCCAGCGACAGCCCACGGCAAAGGTGTCACCGACCACGGCCCACTGCGGCTCATCGTAAAAGGCCATGATCTTGCCGAGATCGTGGATAAGTGCTGTCAAGTGGAGCCAATCGTGTTGCGGAAATTCGCCACGGGCACGTTCAGCTGCCTGGAAGGCGTGTACTATGTTTGGCAGATCCAAATCAGGATCAGACTCGTCCACCAAATCGTTAAGCTTCTCCAGCGCTTCTCGCACTGTCATCTTGATGGTGTTGAACTGCAGCCAGCGGGCCCGACGTCCTGCGATGTTAAGCACAAGCATCAAACAATGATCCATTGGACCAATCAGATATATTCTTACCCCGTACAAAGTCGACAGTTTGATTTAAGTGCATTTGGCGATAGGTGCGACGCACGCGTTCCTTCAGCGGATTATCTGTATCGATGCTATAGTCACGAAACTTGGAAGGATTCTTGTCGGCAAATGTGGCCTCTGGTCGCAACAGCTCCGATGGATCCATCAAGTGAACTTGGTGCTGCATACCCAAAATATTTTGAATTATTTAGCATGTTGAAAATATTTTACTTATATATTTATTAATAATATTTTATTTTTTTTTACCTCCTGAAGGATTTTCATTTTAGGTGAATTGAAAAATGGAAATTAATGAATTAAAATTGCTGGCTTCAAGTAACGCACAGATGGCAGAACGAGATGCTATTAAATCGTTAGCTTGACGGACCGCTCATTTTTATAGATCGACGAGCATAACGGCAGAAACACAATCAAATTCTTGCTATATAATTCTCACATCTAGGGTACATACAGTATTTATTTTGTATATAGTATATATGATTTATAGCAGTTTTGTTGTTTTCCAAAACACACACACTCGTCGCCTCTGCCCAGCGACCTAATCAGTTATCAATTCGAGACCCCAGTCAATTCACTGCTCATGTAGATGAAGGAAACGCGTCCAATTCGGGCCCACACAACACGGTTCGCCTATATATATAAGCTAGGGCAAGTGTTTGCCAGAGTTTTATCGAAGGGTCTGAGCCACATCCGCATCTCAAGTAAAGCCCCTCCATCCAAGTCCAGGCTTATCTATCATTATGTGGGTTTTTTTTTACAATGTATATATCGTCATTTATATATATGCAACTTATGTAGGCTGCACTTGACCGATAAGGCCGTTTACCATGTTTAATGGAGCAAGTCCAAGTCCAAATCCAATCATTGCATCACATGACTCCGCAACGGACCGCATGACACTTAAAGGCTTCTTAATGCAGTCATGCAGACAAGCTTTATGAATCATAGATTGTAATAGAAGTATATATATATTAGATATTATTACTCAGCTTTTCAAATCGATGGGATTGTTAATCTGACGTGCCCTTGTTCATAAATATTAATATTTATTTTGCGTTTGATTATTAAACATAAAATGAATTTGAGAATGCTTACGTAGTTAATTTTATTACTTTTATTATTATGTGTTATTTGATTTTTCCATTTGCTTAAGTATTTTTGAACTACGTCAAACTTAAAATTAGAATAAGCTTAGTGTTTTGATGTTTTGTGTGTATTCAATTAAATGAATAAGGAGTTGACAGAATTTCCTGAACATTGAAAAACTTACATCATGTATTCTAAGAACCGTTTGTGTTCTCATTATGACTTACATCAATTTATTTTTAATTTTACTTAAGACTTACATTTGCATACCTACAATTTTCCGACTTGTTTTTGTCCATTTTTGAAGCTGTGTAAAATTGATTTCAACAAGATCCACAAGAACCAACTTGTTTAAACTGGAAATATGACGAAGTAATGCGAGCCCTGTGTCCAACACTTGCGTACTTTCCCTGACAATTATTTCCGAATGTTATTTTTAATTATAATGTAATTTGAATAGACTAAGTTTCTCAAGCCACATATTTATGCCAGCAGGCTTCATTTAGCTGCTATGGGTACTCTTTTTTAGAAAGAGTAATTTGTGAAATAAAAAAATAAATAAGAATTAATTAGTTATTATCAGTCATTATTAGAACCACATTTTTCTGACATATTGTTTGTCACATATAAATTGTAATTGATCGTTAGCTGATGTAAGTCAAATAGTTCATTTGAATAGGTTAAAAAAAGAACATTCATAGTTAAATAATTTGTAGCCTTAAGTTTATTATTAGTTGAATATTATTATTATTATTAGTGTGGAAGAAGTTGTTATTGTCATTTAAAAACGAAAACTTACTCCCATGGTCTTCGATAGCGTTTGGCTTCACCTTGATCGAATCTCCGGCAAGGGCATATGCCCCGGATTCCAGCCTCCAAGCTGGCACTAATGCCGTCTAATCTGGTCACATCGTCATCAAGCGCAAAAATAATGTGCCATCAAGGGGGGGATTGCCCAGAGAAAAGTTATCAGTCGCTGCGACAGTCAGCATCCAAAACAGCGAATACGGCAAATAGCGCGCATTGAGAATACAATATGCGATTTTGTTTTGCCATTGCCCACGATGGGGCGCTATGATCGATCGTGGGTTGGACTTGTTAGGGGCTCGTTTATTTACGACGCAGTACACAGTTCCATATTCATCAAAAAAAGGTCAATTTGTAACGATCGAGTGCTGGGCGTCAATAAATCTTATCAATTAATAGCGGCGCACCTAGCACTGTGTTACAAAATAAACAAAAACAAAATCAAATCTGTAAAATTAGTCTTAGTCACAATTAGCAAATGAATGAAAATTACAAATTATTTTTTGCGTATTATATATAGAAAAGCTACTCAGCTTCACATACATATGGTTGCATATTGTTGGAGCGTTGCGTTCACGAGAATTTTATATTTGTTGTGTTGAGTTCAATAAAAACATTTCATAATATTTGTAGATGATGTTGGGACCAAAAGCTGGGAAAATGACTGCGAGCACAACTAAAAATAGCAAGTGCGAAGTGCATATGAGAATCGTAATATATTTGCTTGTTAATCAAACTGCACTTGCAACGCGAACAAAGCGTCAAATGCGAATTTGCATAAGCATTTGCATATTGCATAGTTCATGGCCGTATGTAGTTCAAGTTGAAAACGGTTTAATTTCTTTTGAAAGCTTTCGCATGTGCCCTTTGATGCCACAGCCGTATAAATCATTTTAATGATCACGGCATGCTAATTAAATGGTCATTATTTTAAATCGCTGATATAAATGGGAGATCACAGGCCAGGATGCCTGACAAGCCATTCGCATATTGAGTGGCCTCAAAACCGCAAACAAAATATCAGCAACTAAGCCACAATCATGATGTTAATGCAATTTCAATCGTCAGCTGCAAAGCGAAAGTCTACACTTGAAAAAATATATATAAAATTGCGGTTAACGCTGTCATATACAAATTGTAAGGTCGTTGCTAAATACTTTCTGAATTTTATGCATTTGAAATTTAATACAAGAAATAGTTGATTAATATTTTCACTGCTTGCATATATTTTTGAAAAAAATCAAATATTTCTGAAAAGCTTTAATATATACATATATACGATTTTTTTCGATTGTCGTTTCTTCAATATATATGGAATCCCGTCGGGATTCATGGTCAGGGTGAGCGTTCAGTCAGCTGTGAAGTTTGAAATAACAAAAATTATTTTTATTTCTGATTGTCCTGGCAATTATATTGTTGCTTTAGTTTATTATGTATTCTACTACATTTTTTTGGTCAGTGTATCCGCAATTTGTAGCAGACAAACACAGTATGACCTAATTATAATGGCCTTTTGTTTGTTTATCTTACAAAATAATGAACCAACACTAGTGTTTGCCATTGATTATTGTTTAAAGACATAATTCAACCGACTTCTAAGCACTCGGAAACTTTGACCAATTTCTAACTTTGATTTTGACGCAATATCTGCGCTAATGATGTGTCGTAGGGTCGCTTCACTTTGTGAACCAAGACTTAAGTAAATAATTATTAATAAATCATACTCGTCTGCTGGCATTTTTTTTTTTTTTCTTCGGATTTTTTATATTATATGTTTTATATTTATATATTTTTGATAGATTTTTGCACATGTTTGCAATAATTCATAATATGATCAGGTCTGACAGATCGGGTCGCTGACTGATCGCTGATAGTTGAATGCGACTTAATGTTAGATTATATTTGGATTTTTGACAATGTACCACATTTCCGCCTTAAACCAGAAATATATCAGATGTATACGCGATGAACACTAGCTGTATATAGTGAACATTATTATGATACTTACGACATTCGCATATCAGTTGAATGCTCGTTGGCCTTCGTCTGATAAACTACTTCCACAAATACCGCATTCACTCCTTGTATATCAGAATTACGGCTTCATTTTCAACTTTTGAGTTGTGCTGAATTCAAAATGCGGGTATTATATCAATTACTAAAATTACTATACGAAAACAACAGAAAGGTTTCACATAAATGCATAAAATTTAATCAGTGGCTTCATTTAAACCTTATAAATAGACAAAGGCAAGTGTATGTATGTATATATATATATATATATATGTGTATATGTATGTGTGTGTATGCTTAATTGAAAGTTCATTGTAGAAGTAATAAATGTATAAATAAATAAATAAGATACATATAAATCTAATGCTAGGATGATCAGTACAGGGTGTTTTCGATTAAAAGCCTAAAACGTACAATCTAAAAACATATAATATCAATTTCTATCGTTGGTCCCCTATACACTATGCTAATATCATTAGACGAGGCGAGCAGACGAGCAGGTGGCAGCCGATGTGGCAACTCCCTGCGCCTCCGCCTCGCCGGCTGCGATGCCAACGACCAGACTAACGGCACCGGCTGTGGCAAGCACCCGCTTATAGTTGCTGCTGCATTGCGAGTCCGCGACGGAGCGACCGTCGCCCTCGTCGCGACGACAGAGCTCGGCGGCAAAGGGTGCACTACCGGGCACAGCCGTCTCCAGTCTTCGCTCCAGTATATCGGCGGTGGTCAGCTCGCTGGCCTGCACCAGACTGCTGGCTGGCACATTGCTCAGCCAGGGCTTCAGTGTCGCCTTCTTTTGCATGGTGGCCGCCTTGCAGCGGCAGACGACGTCTCCTTGTTCGCCGCAAATCGAACAGCTCGGCAGCACGCTGTCAACGGCGCCAGAGACTGCACTCGACTCCGACTGTTCACCACCGACAACAGTCGGTATGGTGGCACCGGAGGAACTGCCGCTTAATTCCAGCTCGTTGACAGCATCTACTAGGGTCTTGATTGCGGCCGCATTGCTGGCCGATTGGACGCTGCTATCGTTGAGAGTGGCGGCCACCTCCTGCTCCTCGTAGTTGGGGCTGAGCAGCAGCTTGGAGAGCGGCGGCGCCAGACCCAAACCCAAACTGCGCTCATGATACAGCTCTGATATGCTTGGCGTCAGCTCGCGGTTCATGTGCCGCATTATGCTATCCTGTATGCACTTGGCACTCGGCTTCACGGGCGCCTCCGGCTCCTGCTTGGAATCGCATCCCAGCAGCCCCTCATTGTCCGCCGGCGAGAAATAGAGGCTGGCCGGATTGTAGGCAACCTCCTCATCGGTCATTGCGAGCGCTGCCTTGCCCCGCCCACCGCTGCTACCCACGACATTGGCTCCAGACGTTCCTACAGACGTTGCACCGCTAACTGCCGGCGCATTCAGCTCTGTGCGCACACTCAATCGATCCATGAACAGGGCATGCTCCTTGTTCACACGCGCCGCCAGCGAGCTCTGTGCACTGCCCAGCTTAATCTTCGGCTTGCTACGTCCCAAATTGTGATAAACGCCGGGACGAGGTGGCGGCAGCGGCGGTTGCTGCTGTTGTTGTTGCTGTTGCTGTAGATGTTGCTGATGTTGCAACTGCTGTTGCAGTTTCTGCTGTAGATGTTGTTGCTGTTGAGCGCCGGCTGCAGCGCCACGTCGCAGCACCGTCGCATGGCCGGATCCCTCCCAATCGGTTGTCGTGCTGCTGGCCGAACTGGAGCTATCCGGTCGGCGGCTTGTGTTCACCTGTGGCTGCGCCGCTGATGAAGACGAAGACGCAGCCGCACCTGGCTGCGCGTAGAGGCAACGTATGCGCGTCTGATGCGCCAGCGCCAACGACAGGCTGGGATCTGTCACCGGTGGACTGGGTGTGAATGCCGCATCACTTTCCCCGCCACCACCGGGTCGCGAGACGCGCACGGGTCCACGCAAGCTGGCATAGCCGAGACGAGGAGCGGGCTGGCTGCTGCCCGCCTGCGTTGCATAACCATCGGACAGCGAGTGCTCGCTATCGGTGGTGTTGGCCAGACTGGAGTCCAGGCCGCCACCCCCATCGGGCTCGCCACGGCGGCGAACATACGAGATGAAAGCGCTGCGCGGATGCAGCGGCAGCGGCGACTGTGTGGAATTGCCCCCAACAGTAGCAACTGCTGCGACGCAGCTGCTGCTGTTGCTGTTCCCAGCCGGCTGTGTGGTTGTCGCATCTAGGTCGGGGTCGGTGAGTGACTCGCAGCTGCTGCTGCTATGTGCCGCCGAGTCCAGGCTCAGACTCTTGGGTGCCTCGTGTGTGTCTGCAAGAAATTTGTTCAGTTCAGTGTTACATTTTTTATCTAAATTAAATAAATAATTGAAAATTTAGTGAGCTTACCAAAGAGAGCGAGTAGAGCCTGCAGCACGAACTGGCAGTGACGACGATTCGCCTGCTTGCCAGTGCGTAGAACCACCTGATCCGCACCCACCTCGGTCAGATCGAAGCCAACGGAGGCGAGCAGCTCGTGACAGCCAGGAACGCGCCACAAGCGCACACTCAACGGCATCTCGATGCAGGCCTCCGCTTCTGGTTTGGCTGGGAATTGCGCCAATATGTTGCGCACCACGGCAATTATATCATCTGCATGCTCAGCACTGTTCACCAGTTTGGCCAGCGCCTGCAGGGTGGCGGGCGTCAAGGCAAGGAGTGCTTGCAGGCTGGCCGAGCACTGGGACAGTCGCTCCTCGGGATCCGTTTGAGGAAAGAACACGCTCGACGGTATGCCATTGGCAGCGGGCTCAAACCGAAAGCCCACAGCCATTAGCAGATCCTTCCAACCGGCCACAGGTCCGGCCTTGTTCTCAATGCTTTGCTGCGTTGTGTACATGGCGTTCTTCTGTCCGCGATGTATTCGCTGCAGACTCTTCTCCACCAGGTGCAGGCACACGCGTAACGCATCCCGGCAACGCTCCGGCGTACGCAGCAGCTCGCACAGCGCATGGCCCAGCAGTGCCACCTTGTTGGAGAGGCGTACATTGGCACCCACCAACAGGAATCCGGCCCAGTTGGCCGGATGTGCGAAGTGCTTCGTATGTTGCACGGTTTGCATGGCCTCCGCCAAGGCGCTACACCAAAGAGAAAGAGAGCGAGAGAAAAATCAGAAAAATACGTTTTGAATATTTACCTATATGACTTGATAACTTGTGTGTTTATCCATTTGAACGAACACCATCTTGTTTAAAACTATATGTGTGAACCTGTGAATGTGCTAGCTATTTTACGTTTTTACATTTGAATCTTTGTTTTCCATTCAAAACTACAATCCTGACTATACTGACTATACAAATTTCATCAATAACCTATGAAAGGAATAGGTAAGAATAGGAATAGGAGCTGCTATTTATGTTTCGGAATTGAGCAAATCCAATTAAGCTGTATCAAATAGTTAAATTTATATTTATAATTTTTTTTGATAAGGAAACGCTTTTGGTTCTCTTGCTCAGTCACTTGAAAAGTTGAACGCTGTCAAAAAGTGGAAATAGCCGGTTCAAAATATCTTGCAATTATATTGAAAAACTTGCAGAGTAATTGATCTAAGCAAAGATCATTTCATAAAAGTAGGTTGATAGTTAATAATCGTGGGTCATCCAAGAACAGTTGCTTAGCCAGATTTTGTTCATATTTCGTTAGGCAGTCAAGCCGCTTTCATCAAGTGGAGTTGCACTTGTTCTCCACTTACAAGTGGACTGCCATAAATAGCAGTCGTCGTACTAAATACAGAAACTTGATGTGCATCGTGCAAGATGTGAATCCAAATCACTTTCAAGAAACTTTTGACCGAAGTTGGCTTAATTAATCATTAGTACATATTGAGACCATAATCAGGTTGGCCCAAGTAGTCATTACTATATATTATACATATAATAGGGTCACTTCCGGCTATTGGTCTTACCGAGCGGCTCGTGCACCTTGAAGCAGGGCCGAGTAGAAGGCGCGCAACAGGATTTTGGCAGCCGTTTCGGGCACGGGCCAAAGTGAGATGAGGACAGCACCGGCGCCGGCTAATAGCCAGCCGCCGGCCAGTTGGGCAACTCCCGAGCCTGTTATCGGCTCCACAGATTGATAGGAGCTGAGGACGACCAGGCGTGCGCCCAAACGCAGCTGACGCAGCTCCGCTGCTGCGAGCGTAAAGTCGGCGAGCTGCGGCTCGTGTGGCTCCTTTTGTTGCTGCTGCTCGGCGGTGACGACATCGCCGGGACTGAGCACCACGGCGCCCAGTTTCCAGCTGAGATTGGCGGCAAAGTGGACACATTCGGCGCCCGGCAGCTCGGCCAGCACGGACTCCTTGGTGGCATTGCAGCCGGCCAAAGCATTCGCTTGCAGCATGTCCGCCACCATGGCGGCCTCCTGCAGCGCTGCCGGCGACTCGGCGCCGGCCCAGCCCCAGCGTTCGGCAAGAGCAGCGGGCACACGTGGTCCACCGACAACCAAGGCCGTTGGCGGCCGTCCACGATCCCGCCGGCTTCTGGAGCGTCCACGCAACGCCTGCAATGATGGTGCCGTCAACAGAGCACATCGCTCCGACAGATACTCGCCATCGTCGCCAGCTGCACGCAATATGGCAAATGGCACCAGATAGAGGGCGCTGTCGAGAACTAGGATCAGCTCTCGCCTACCCTGCCGGGAGACACTGGCGACGCTCGGCAGTAAATCATCGAATGGCGCCAACAGCAGATTGTATAGCGTATGCAGGCAGGCGGGTCCACGCCATGCGGGCGGTGCGGGTGCCCGGCGTGAGCTGCGGCTGCCAACGGATCGGGTAGATCCTTGCAGCGAGGCAACGGAGCCCAGCGAGAAGAGCGAGCTGAGCGAATAGTTCGACGAGTTGAGCAACTGATTCCGGCTGACCATGCGTAAAAATCCACCGCCGCCGGCACCAGCGCCAGGTAAATCCTCCAGCAATTGTTCACTGCTGGCACGCCATCCACTGCCATCACCCTCATGGAGTAGATTGTGTGAGTTCACGCCAAGATTGTCGCGCACCATATTCACGTAGCGCTCCAGCAGCAGTTGACCAGCTACTGGTCGGTTAGGCTGATGTGGCTGCTGCTGCTGCAGCTGGTGTTCATTTTGTTCGTTGTCCGCCCCCTGCTGCTGATGCTGCTGCTGTTGCTGCTCCTCCTCCTCCTGCTCATCCTCCTCGTGGCACTCGCTGAGCGAGAGGGGCAGCTGGAGTGTTTGTGGATCAATGCGAGCCGCATGGAAGCGCACAATGCCCGCCTGCGGCTGCAATAGCCAAGCGTAGAGCTGCTCCCCGGCCAGGCTGTAGTACAGCACTGGCATCCTGCCCCGATTCACTGCCTCCAGTATGGCCTCAATGTCTGTCAAAGTAGTGCTTGTTGCTGTTGCTGCAGCAGCTGTTGACGATGTTGTTGATGTTGTTGTTATTGCGGCGCTAATTGTTGTTGCCGTCGTTGTGGCCTTTATATCATTGCTAAATGCATCCGCGCCACAGCGCGCCTTGCAACGTTCGGCGGCAACGAGTGCATCCTCATTGCGTTGCAGGGCGACGAGCAGTTGCTGCAGCATATGATAACAGCTCGTCTGCAGCTCGTAGAGAGCCAGCCGTGCCTCTGGACTACGCTGTTCCTGACGCACCGACTCGAGCAGCTGGGCAGCTGTTTCCAGTTGAATGCGAGCACCCTCAGCGTCGCCAGAGGAGCGCAGAGCAAGACCTGGGCAGAAGGTGGAAACAACAGAAATTTCAAATATAATTATCTGTTTTGGCTTTTGGCTTTACTCCTTGAATTAAGGTAGTCTCCTCCCCCTCCCCATTGACTCCTCCCCTCCCTTCCATTTGGAGTTAAGAAGAATTTTTGGTTTGCTGTTCACTTACCCAGTTGATGTCTTATCTTTGCCTCCTCCTCCGACTTGCCAATGGACTGAGCACTGGTCAGACCTTGTCTTAGATACTCGACGGCCTGGGCGTGCTGCTCGAGCTGATGGTGGACGCGTCCCAGTGCCCCACAGGCCAACGCCTTGCCGAGCCGATCTGTGCTGAGTGCGAGCTGTCGTTCGTAGCATTTGAGCGCCTCCTGCTGCTGATGCAGTGCCTCATGCACGGCTCCCAGATTGCCAACGGCTCGGGCCTGTAAAGTGGGCGCCGCCAGCTCTGTGCACAGCTGTAGATCCTGTTCGTGCAGCTGCAGTGCGTCCGCATAGTGGCCCATCCGCTGCTGCACCTGGCCGAGCGCACACATCGCATCCGATTCGAGGGCGCGATCCTGTAGGCCACGTGCCAGCTCCCGCTGATGCTCGAGGCAATTAAGTGCCTGGGCATGATTTCCCAACGCCGCATGGACATGTCCCAGATCACCGTATGCCAGTGCCTTCACCTCGGCACTGTGCAGCTCATGGGCGACGACCAGACGCTTCTCCAGGCAGACCAGAGCCGTTGCCAGCTGGCCGAGAGCACGACGTGCTTGGCCCAATCCTCGGTAGGCACGCTCCTGATCCCGATGGCTGGCTAGGCCCAACGCCAGTTGCAGTTGCCGCTCGTGACACTTGAGCGCCTCCTCATAGTCACCCAAGGCCGCATAGCAATCACCCAGATGACCCAGTGCACGTGCCCGATCCGCTGGCGTCGATGGCAGCGACACACGCTCCAGCGTGCCCAACTGAGCCTCCAGACATCCAATGGCCGCCTCATAGTGTGCCATGTTGAGCCGGGCAATGCCGAGATTACCATGCGCCTGCGCCTCGACAGCCTCATCCCGCTGCTCCTGGGCTCGCTCCAGTTGCTCCTGATAGCACTTGACCGCATGAGTCCAGCTGCACAGTGCCATGTGAACGGCACCCAGATGCCCATGTGCGCGACACTCGCCAGACAGATCGCCCAGCTCCTGACGCAGCGTCAACTCCTGGGTGTGATGGCCCAGCGCCTTGTCCCAGCGCCGGAGCAGGCGATGCGCCAATCCCAGAGCACCACACGCAGCCGCCTCCATGGCACGTTCACCGGCAGCACGGGCCAGTCCCAGTTGACGCTGATACAGCTTAATGGCCTCCTCGTGCGCCCCGGTGCGGATGAGAATGTCTCCAATGTTGCCCAGTGCCCGAAATTTGGCCGGTAACTGTCCGGTCGCATGGGCAACCGCTAAGAACAGCTGCTGGCATTCGAGCGCCGCTGCCGAGTGTCCTAGCGCCAGATGGGCCAAGCCCAGATTGCAATAGGCTCGTCCCATATGCGGTCGATGCTGTGCATCTTTGGCCAGTGCCAGATCTTGATCATAGTAACGCACCGCCGCCCGATAATTGCCCAGGCAATAGTGTGCATAGCCGAGTAGATGACACGCCTTGCCCTCGGCAGCGACATCGCCCAGCTCCTGTGCAAGCATTAGATAGCTCTCATAGTGAGGCACTGCCTCCCCATACAGCTGGCGGGCACTCAAACAGTTGCCCAGATTGAGCAGTGCGCACGCCTCGCCCGCCGCATCCTTCAGCGATCTGGCTGTGGCCAGATGGGCACGATAGTGCGCCAGTGCTGCATCGTGGGCGCCCAGCGCCTGATATGCCACAGCCAGATTACCGTGTGTGGCTGCCTCCGCGCTGCGATCGTTCACCGCCTGACTGATGGCCAGCTCCTGTTTGTGATATTTGACGGCTGCCTCATACGCACCGGCAGCGGCATGGGCATTACCCATATTGCCATAGGCACGCCCCATGCCCGCCCGATCGCCCAGAGCGCGGGCAATGCCCAAATGCGCCTGATGCAGCTTGAGGGCCGCATCGTGTGCGCCCAGCAGCTGATAGACAATGCCCAAATTGGAGCAGGCCCTGCCCTCGCCCAGTTTGTCACGGGCGGCCAAAGCCATCGCCAGTTGGCGTTCATGCCACCGCTTCGAAGCGGCCGCATCGCCAGCACACCGAGCCGCATGACCCAATCCAGCATAGGCACGCGCCTCAATGCTCCGATCGCCTAGCGTCTGGGCAATCCGCAGCACCTGCTCGTGACAGGCGGCCGCCTGTCCGAACTGCCTCCGCTGGTGATGCGCCGAGCCGAGATTCGAATAGGCTCGCGCCTCCTCCACCTGATCGTGCAGCTTGCGTGCGAGCCGCAGATGCTGCGTATGGCAATCGAGAGCCGCCTCGCATTCGCCCAGTGCCAAATAGACGGCGCCCACATTGCCAATTTCGCGTGCCTCCTGCAGACGATCGCCGAGCTGCTTGAACAGCTGCACGCACTGCTTGTGCGAGGCGAGAGCATTCGGATAATCACCGCTGGCCGTGTACACATGTCCCAGCGATGTTAAAGCGGAGGCAGCCGCCTGGGTATCCTTGCATTTCATGGCGAGCACCAGTTGGTAGCGATGCGCTGTCAATGCCTCCTTGTAGGCACCCTGACTGAAGTAGGCGGAGCCAAGATTTCCATGCGCACGACACTCGCCAGCTGTGTCGCCCAGTGACTTGGCCACAGCCAGATCCTGTTGCATATAACCAATGGCCTGGTCCAGCTGGTTGAGCGCCCAATGCGCCGAGCTCAGCGCACTGAATACCGAACCGCGCAGCTTCAGGGAACAGCTACCAATGCGCAGTGCGGCTTCGAGAACGGCGACAGCTGCCTGGTATTGTGTTGCCTGGAGCAGCTCTTGGCCAACCACCGAGCTAACCACAAAGGGCGATTCGTGCAGCTGCATTGCGCGCAACTGTTGCAACGTCGGCTCCAATGCGGCGCGTAGCGGACTCTTGAGAGACGCCTCAACGAGGCCGGCGAGCAGCTGTTTATGACTCGGCTCCTGGGCGAGACCGGCGGCAAAGGAGGCCAACGCCTCACCATATCGGCCCAGGCACTGTAGGGCGACACCTTGCCGAAAATAGGCCTTGGGCCACTGCGGACACAGTTCGCGTGCCTGGGTCGCATCCTGCAGCGCCGCCGCAAACTGACCCTGCTTGAGGCGTGCCGCCGATCGATTGCTGTACAGTATGTGATTGCCCGGATCCAGCTGCAGTGCGTCCGTATAGAGCAGCACAGCTGTGGCAAAGTCACCGCTCTGGCACGCAGCATTTGATTGTCGCACCTTCTCCAAGAAGAGCGCGCGATTCGCGGCGGGCAGTTCCGGTGTGCATTCCGGTTCGTTCTGCAAATGCAAATGGCCAAAGTTGGTCATTAATTTATATTATTACTATCAACACTAAATATAAATTAAATATATAAATCAAATATTGGTATTATTTGTTTATCACATCAACGTTTTGTGGCTACACATTTTTTTTAATTGGTTTTTTAACCTATGCGTTAAACGAACTTCACTTTAACCATCGTTCGAAGGATAGGCAAATTTGTAATTATAATCCTAGCATTTTGATACTCGATTTTCGTATACAGTCATTAAAAAAAGGAGCAATCTAATTAAGTATTAAACCACTGGCCGGCCCTTATTATTTGCATCTTGAAAATAATTAGAAAATGCTTGGCTTAAACCGCAGTGAACCCAAAATGTTGGATTCGGCATTCCAAAGACTAATCTTCTTTGTTGGGTTAAACTTAAGAATGAATGAAAATAATAATTTCAATGCGGTTGCTTTCTCAAATTAATTTAAATTGGCCAATTTGTATTTATACACGATCGTACATATGCAGTCGACAGACAGTCAAAATGTTATGTAAAATTCGCTTAAGTAGCATTGCGTCATTATTGAGAAGAAATTAAAATAATAATACGCATAACTAAACTTAAATAGTTTAGATTCAAAGATCCTAAGCTCGGTAAGACCTTGATATAAATTATGCAATAAATTAAGACTGAAATTTCAGAGAGAGACTCGGCACATTTGTCCCACTGTGTAGCCCCAATGCTGCGCTGTAATTATGTTAAATTGCCGCCGCAGTCGAAGTTGCAGTTGCAGTTGCGAGTCCAGGCTACAGGTATGCGACCACTGAGCCACTGAGTCACGTTTCCCGGGCAACATCCAACTGGCAACTGGCAACGGGCAACTGGCTGAACGGCAACTGGCTGAGCGGACCAGTCTCCAATTGCAGTTCCAGCAGCATCTCTGCTCGTCAAATGCGGAAGCAATTCCACGAATTCGTGGCCCAAGAACTAAGCCACGACGAGCAACAAACAGCAAAGAGCCAAGTTAACAGCGGCAGCCAGTGGCCAAGAGAGGTGTTGAAGTCTAAGCCTTTTTTTTTTTTTTGGCATAAGCCACACCATGAACGAGACAAGACGAGACGAGAAAGAGAAAGAGAACGCGCATGAGAAGAAGGACGATGGCGATGGCAAAGATGCGAAGAGACGAAGTCAAAGTCGAAGTCTCGGCCATGACAAGAGCGAAGAATTTTTACATATTTTTGAAGCAATTAAATGGAATGAGTATGCAAATGCATTAGCCCAGCTTCAAGACACTGAAAGGCACATAACCCAAAACCGAAACCAAAACCAAAACCGAATCCAAAGCCCAAGACAAACACGATGAGTAGTTTCCTAGAAAACGTGCACAGCAAGTGCCAAATGCCAAGTGCCAAGTGCCGTTCTCCTCCAAGTGGTTGGGGCCAATAGGGTCGTCGGCTAGGATTGGGTGGGGACGTAGGAGGAGACGCGGGTGGTGCAGTTTGGGGCGTGGGTAATGGATAACGTGCTTAGATTAGCCTTCTGGCTTCGATGTTCTTGTTGTTGTTCTTGTTGTTGTTGTTGTTGTCGCTGTTCCTCGCTATTTTTATTTTTATTTTTTATTTGGAATTTTTGGATGCTGGCAATGCGAATAAATCAGCTCGTGGATACAACATATGCACATAGAAACTCGTACAAGTGGCAGCCGCAAAATGTATCTGACAGATGCAGAACGAAATTTATGTTTTATGCAACCATTAAAGCGCACCCGTGCCCCCGTCCGTCCAGGAGTCCACTCGCCCGATAAGCCAAATGAAGTGGGCGTTACAATACAATGATGATGATGAAGACGACGGCGAAGACGACGGCGAAGACGAGGACGAAACGGAATTTAACAAAAACAATCAAAAGTAAAAACAACAAAAACACGAAACGCAGAAACGTCGAACAACTTTAAAAACCACTCGCATAACTTAGCAAAATGAATTTTTTGCACAGCGTTGGCGTTGCTAGCGCAGATCTCAGCATGCAGATTGGCCCAACACAGACAGACAGACAGACAGATAGTCAGGCAGTCAGCCAGCACATGGTCAAAGTCAAATAAACACGCACAGAACATGGCCAGGCTAACATCGACCCAAACGGACAGAATCTCCTGTCGAAGGGCAAGCCGAGCGGAAGGGTGAGTCCCGTTTCATATTAGCAGATATTATCGTGCTGACTGAAAATAGAGACAGAGAGAGAGAGAGAGGCAGAGAGAGGCAGAGAGAGACAGAGAGAGAGAGAGAGAGACAGAGAGAGAGAGAGAGAGAGAGCGCGGATAAGCTTACTTTACTCTGACGTATCTATAAAAGTCTTGGTAAACGTCAGAGCTGATCTTCAACAATATATATACATATATATATACAGTGGCTCACAGCTCAAATAGACCAGTGTCAAAGACAAAAAGTAATTGCCTGCCATAAGCTAATTATTCATTATTTTTCAAAAATTCCAAAGACCTATGGTAGGTACACGTATTAACCACCAAAATTAATATATGACCCTAATAAACTGAGGTTTCCCTACGTGCTAGGTAGGATTGGGTAAAAAGTACCCACTTTTTTGTGTACAGCTTATTTGGACACCTGGGAGTCATAGAACCCGGATTTTTTACCTAAAGTTGAGTATTTTCGTAATAAATAGATCAATCCTTCGTAGTCAGTTTAGTTATATCCTGTATCCCGGGTGCAATAAGCCAACAAGGACTATGTACTACCATTGAACAACGGAAACTCATCCTGGAACACCACAAAAACGGAACGGAGGATCATAAGGAAAATAAGGGCAAATCCCAAGCCATCGACTCTAAAAATGACTCAACAGGTGCAGGCTGGAATGGGGAAAAAGTGCTGTGTGGAAACTGTACGCCAGGTACTGCACAAACATGACTTCAATGCCCGAGTACCACGGAAAAAGTCCTTTATAAGCGCATCAAATAAAGGAACTAGGATGACGTTCGCCAAAACCCACTTGGACAAGGAGCTGGAGTTTTGGAACACAGTCATATTTGGAGATGAGTCCAAATTCAACTTTTTTGACTCGGACGGACGGAATTATGTGTGGCTGCAATCCAATACTGAGCTGAATCCCAAACACATTACGTTTTTTCATTGACACTGGTCTATTTGAGCTGTGAGCCACTGTATATATATATATATATATATATATATATATAATAATGTGTATATACATAAAACGGAATCAAAGAATTTCGTGAAATCAATCAATTTAAAAGTAATCAATTCCTTTTCTTCTTTGCAAAGAGTCTATCTTAAAGACTTGGATGAGTTCAATTATTTGGCTGTAATTTTAACGTGAGGTGGGTTATTTAAACATAACAACTTTAATTCGACTATCTGGATAAGCCAAACTGGTACTGGAATTGAAATCAGTTGTTGGCAACTATTTACATTCACAAGAAATTGTATCTGCTTCATAAATTCATATCGCTTCTGCGGATAAACGCATTTCATCGCGTATTCTATAATTATGCAATGTAATTCACGGAACGAGACAATGACTCAGTTTGTAGAGAGAGAGAGAGAGAGCGAAAGAGAGAGATAGAGAGAGAGAGAAGAGAGAAAGGGAGAGATGGAGTTAGTTGCGACCCTTTCGCAATGCGTTGCATGCGTCATGCAGTGTATCATTTTAGGGATTGGCGCCCAGAAGGCCGCATAGAGAATTCATGTAAATTGATACGCTGCTATCTGCTATCTCGCTCCAACAACAACAGCATCAAGAAAGGCTCATTTTCAAAAATAGTTAAAAGCGGCCAAGAACTGTTTTCAGGCAGAGGCTGCAATCAGAGACGGCGCAGAAGAGAAAGAGAGACAGACAGAGAGAGAGAGAGAGAGAGAGAGAGGGAGGTAGCGCAATCGGGGCGGCCAGGAATGTTCAAGAAAAAAACCAGCGATTTGAAAACTGGCTGCTTGCGCCTGGGCGGATGGCGGACAACAGCACAAAGCAAAAAATAGAGAGAAAAAAAAGTGGCACTCAAAGATGCAACCAGGCAACAGCAACAGCAACGGCAGCAGCAGCAGCAGCAGCAGCAGTTGGCTGCAAGTTGTTGCTTGCCATGCCACATGCACCATGTTGAAGTTTATGTGTGGCTGTGGAGAGAAGAGCTTAACTGCGTAGTGGACTGAGCCGCAACCAGAGCCAGAGCCAGAGCCATATGTGAGGCACCGCATTCGTCCCGACGGCCCATCGATAAGGTCTCCGCATCGGAATGCCAACAATTTCACGATTGCTTGTGGCGCACATTGGCATGTTTTGCGCTTAAGTCAAGAATTTTGTTGCAATTTAACGCGTAATAAAATAATTAGCTGTTGCTTGCCCATTCCCCATTAACCCCTTCGCAACAAAAACCAAAAAAAAAAAAAAATTAAAATAAAAAAAGAGAAGAGAAATGAGCAGAATCTTACCCCCAACCCTTTTCTTGTTCCCGGCTGAAACCTTAACTGAGCTGCCCAAAATGCAGTGAACCAATTTACCGCCATCTAGTTGCCAAGACCGAAATCGCAAACGCAAAACACAAAATCCCAGACGGATCAGTCAGTCAGTCCCAGAGAGACAGACAGACAGACGGACGGACGGACAGAGAGTCAGTTAGTGAGACAGCTGCAGGGAGCTTCTAAACATGCGCCAGAAACTTATCCAACATCGTTGACGTTGTCGTCCTCAGTTTAAGCCTCAGTCTCAGCCTCAGCCTCAGCCTTAGCTTTAGCATCAACCTCGTCGTCGTTGTTGTTGTTGTTGTCGTTGTTGTTGTTGTCGTTGTTGTTGTCGTCGTTGTTGCCCATGACATGACAGCGCGGAATATGATGAAAGGGCCTAGGGTGTAGTCAGAGCTGGAAATGGTTTTGTGTGTGTTTGGCGTTTTTATCTCTGCGCTTTGTTTAATTTGGCGTGTGTTTCATAGTCGTTGTCGTTCTTGCTGTTGTTGTTGTTGTTGTTGTTGTTGTTGTTGTTGTTGTTTAACCCTTTTGTAGTATCGCCGCTCAGTTAATCAACATTGAAATCATTTTGCCATCTTTTTGATTATTAGCGCTGGCTTCCTTGATTGTTTTTTCTCTACCCTTTTCGTATTTTCGTATTTTTGTGTTTTGTTTTTATTGTTGTAGTTGTTATTTTTTTGCGCACTGCATGATTCAAGTTTTTTTTTTGTGAAGGCCATATACATATAATTGACATAATGCATAAGTTGAGAACGATAAGATACTATATGTACGTATATACACATGATCAACTGGCTGCCAGTGATGCCTGCATGGAGATCAAATTAAATATTCGAAATGCGAACTCATCACTACATACCCAGTGTGCAAATATTGATTAAGCAATTGAACAAATTAGTTATAAAAAAATATATATATAAAAAATTTAGAATAAACTACAAATTAAAACCGCCTTAAAATCGATCATTTTTCCATTTGCGTTCCATTTCAATTCCATCTCAATCCCACTTCGATTTCCAGACTTACCTCGGAGAAATCCCGCTGCGACATCTTGTTCAATATATGCTCGCCAACAGCAATTTTGCCATTGTTCTCATTATTATTTGCATGATTATTTGCATTAAAATTTAATGGCAAATTTATAAGATTCTCATAATTCGTCATTTGTATGCAAAAACCATCAAAGCGCTTTCAGCATGCCGGTCTGTAAGAAAACAAATAAGAAAAAAATCAGCAGATTAGAGAGAGAAAGAGAGAGAGAGAGAGAGAGATGAACACGCAGATTTAGAGAGAATGCTTATGCGAATTGAGAGGGCCAAAAACATACATGCATGTACATAAGTCTCACATTGGCATTGGACAATGGGACAAAACTTTCAAATGCCTCAACGGGAGAGTTCTGGAGAAGTTCGCCTGCTGACCAACGAACGTCAACTTGGCGGCAACTCTTATGCAAATTCAACCGTGGTCGCTGCCGTTGCCACAGTCACATAAACTTGACAATTGAATGTGGTCATAAATTGTTTTGTGGCCCGGCAGACGTGTCCGCGTCCGCGTCCGCGTTCACGGCATCGGCAACGGCAGCGGCACAGTGGCCTGGCCACAACCGTGTGCGAATTCTGCCGCTGACTGGCCAGCGGCGCCTCAATATCGTGACCATCGGCCAGCCCCAGCCACAGCTCCAGTCTCGGACTCAGTCCCAGTCCCATTCTGAATACCAGCCGCTGAGCAGCTTCTTCTTGTGCAAACACATTTTATATTTAATTTGTTATCATTTAATTGAGTTTGGCGGTAGCTGTCGACGACGTTCTCAGAGAAAGTTCACATTAACAAAATTAATTAAAAGCCAAACGGTCGCTCTGTGAACCAAATGACTAAATCAATCAAATCTCTCATTCTCACAAGCAGTGCAAGGAGTGTTTAAATTTTGCTTGTCTACCGGTCGACATCAGAAGGGCATACACAGAAGCCAAAGTTATATGTATATGTACATATATGTAGTTTGTTCGACTCTAAATGAAATATTACGCACAACGATAAAAGACTTCGGCGACAAACATGACATGCCACAGAACCGAAGAACGGAAGACTTAAGACACAAACTGGTTGCGCTTTCCTAATGAGATGCCATCGCACAATAAAGAGGGGCTTAGTTGGCTTAGGTTAGGTATTTCTTAAATTACATATTATTTATTTTAATAATATACGATTAAAGTAATTATAAGAAAAATATAAGTACATATTTTTTAATATTATTTTGCAGCCTTTTGTGCAATCTGCAGTATTGCAATCGGCCATAAAATATGCATAAAACTCTTTTCTTTACTCTCCCTGTAGAAAGATTGGCTTATCAATTGAACTGCCGCATGTTTTTTCTTATCCTTGCAGCTGTCTTTTTGTACGATTTCATTTGCCCCTTATAATTGTTATTGCCGTTTTTGCGAGTATTTTTTTGTTTGGTTTTTAACGATTGCGAAGTCCAGGTTCATTACAACTGGGCTAATTTAGCCGCGTTAATGGTTTCATATTTGTAGTTCGTCCAATCGTTTTATGCCAGCTGTGATACTAAAAAGAGTGCGAGCTCAAAAAGCGGAACAGCAAAAAAGTATTGATTGTGTCGACCACAGTTGAGCAGTATCCATTTTGCTTAATGTTCGCTCATCTGCATTGGCCAGTTGTTGCCACAAGTCTTTCGCTGTTGTTGTTTGTTTATTGAGCAAAAATTAAGTCATACGGGAAATGATGCCATCTAAAGCACAACTTGCATTCATTTTTTGTTCAAATATCAAGAGAAACATCCAATTTGCAAATAATGACAATGATACCATTAACGATTCATACGAATGCCAAAACCTGAGATCCAAGCAAATATTGCCGCGGTCACTGATTATAAACATTCACAAAAGCGCTTTGTGCCAAAAATAAAATGTATTTATTATAATTTGGCAATCATTTTTAGGTTTTATTCTGAAAGCAGACTGAAAAGTATGCAAGCGGCTTGAACTGACACAAATGATTTTAATTCATTTTTAATTCAATTATATTTTTCGTTCTCTTTTATTTTAAATTTAATTGGGTTCTGACCATCCTTAAGTAATTTGAAAAGCGTCTGAGTGTAAAAGTGTGGCACCATTGGCACATTGGCAACTTCGTTGGCGGTAGTTCAACGAGCTCAGAACACAGCTCTGGACAACAGCAGACGAACGATAACATTTATAAATGATTTCCGCTATTAAAATAAAACACTTTTGCATAATTGTTCACTTAGAAACGACAAGAGCAAAATCGACAAAATCAACAGCAACAATAACAACAAAGCTGTGCAACGAGTAAGGCAAAGGAGAAGGCAACAACAAAAATAAATAATAATAAAAACGACACAAAGAAATTCCTCACGCTTCATAACGCCCGCCAGGCATGCCCAAAAATTCCGCAAAACAACGCCTACCCCGACTCGAAGCCGAAGAGTCCAAGTCGAGCCATCAGCCATCAGATTCAGTCCCCAAGACCGGGGCCAAGGCACAGTCAAAGTCCCGGCCCACCAGTTGAGCAGGCTCGTTGATCGTCATCGTCATCGTCATCGTCAACGTCGTTCGGTTTTTGATGATGCCTGCTTGCAACCTGTTGAAATGTGTGACAAATTGGGCGTAAGCAGCCAATATGAAAAAGGGTGACCACCCCACCTACCCCCTTCCCACCGCTCGCCTCTCCCACACCTCTCACTTGTGTCCAACCCTTTCCCATTCACTCAACAAACGTGGGCGTGACGACCAGCGATTTTGTTACGTTGCTCATATTTATTTATTTTCTTTTTTTTTTGTTCCTTTTTTTCATGCAGAGGATTTTTTTGCGAAGCAAAAGGTGATGTTAAGCACTGCCTAAAAATTAAGCCATAAATTTAAAGTTTATTAGCATGCAGCCCACTTTTGTGGCACGGGCAAGAAGCGAACGAAAGTATTAACGGTGAACAAAGTGTAGCAAGGTGCTTAAGTATTTTGGTGATATTTTTCAAGCACTTTATTTGATAAGCACTTGAATCGAGCAACTCTAACAAAACAATCAATTTGTAGATCATCATGCCAAGTGTGTGTGTGTGTGTGTGTGTGTGGGTGTGTGTGCTGCCCAAGGCAACCAAAATTGTGGCTCACTTGGAGCACGTTTTGAACGGAGTTCGTTCTTTTTGGATTCGTTCGTTCAAGTTCGTTGCCTAAGTCGTTGGTCTGTGAGTGTGTCATAAAATTATAGTGAATATATACATACATATATATTATAAATTATTGCTGCGATTTGCTGTGGTTTGGCTGCTGTGGCCTCAACTTGGAGCTTGCTTGCCTATGAAAGAAACACCCGTACAATTTCATTAAAACTCATTAAAATTATTTGGCTATTTTGTTGTTGCTGCTGCTGCTGCTGACGAGAAAAACCAGCAAGCCGTGCACGAAACGTACTCAAAACGTATGTACGTATGTACGTATGTATGTATGTTTGTATATGTACGACATGGACCAAAATGAAAAGCAATTTTAATGAAGCCAAAGACGAAGTTGTAGCCAAGTCCAAGACACTTGTTGCTAGTTGCTGCTGCTGCTGCTGCTGCTGTTAGCCACATTGTTGCTGCCTTATAAGCTGGCATGCATTTGTTGTTGCCCACAATGCGAGTGGCACGATGTAATTGACATCATTAGACTAAAGCGCGATCAGCAAACAGCAAACAGCGTACAGCGACCAATTCAAAAGACCAAAAGGAGCGCTAGAAAGTGGCCTGCCCGAGACCCGTTATCAGCGTTAACGTTAATGTTCACCGTTCGCGTCTATCCCATGTCAATGGCAATGACCCACCGCAATGAGCTTACTACTCCCGATCCACACCCTGCTGCAGTCCTTGCAGCACCCCAAATTCTAAATTATAAAAATTTTGAATTCGAATTCAAAACGCAATATTCTAAATTGTATTATGATTATTATATGTATGTGTGTGTGTGTGTGTGTGTGTGTGCATGTTTGTATAGATGATGAATATCTGTTTTCTCTCTAATTTGATTCATGCATCACATATACGCGCATGTATTTAAATTTTTAATTTCCACCGGCTTTGTCGAATAAACCATCATGTTGAAGCACTTTCGGGCCACATGAAAATTTTCACTGACAACTTAAAGCCGCCACTTACCATGGAATGTGGCGACAGCGTCCGATTTGGAATCGTCGTAAATTTGTTTCTGTTGTGTTTTTTGTGTTGTGCGCCTTTCAGTTGCCCATATACCAACATCTATATGCATATGTATATGCATATATGTGTATATGTATTTAGATACGTATTTAATTTGTTCAGGTTTGTGGGCTGAAATCTGCTTACGCTGTCTGCACGTAAGATTTTTCTTTTCGTTATTAAATCTTACAATTTGTTTGGGATTGAGAGATTTTGGGTTGATGATGATTATTATTATTAAAGGAAGTTTGAGCAGAGATTTCGAGGATTAAGAAATTTTCCAATGTGCTTACAAAAACAGTTCGACTGTTCAACACATAATTCACAGCATTTTAGTCGCTCTCCAATCTCACACACACACACACACACACACAAACTGTGTGGGCCTTATGCTTGATTAACTGCAATAGTTGCTTCTGTTGCTGCTGTTTGCTGCTTGGCTTATTATCATACAAATGACTTAGGCAACGAACTTGTTGCCTACACTCACACGCACACACACACACACATATACACACACTCACACACACACACACATTACGACGTTCTTAATGACCGCATTAATTTGACTAATTCCAAATATTTGTTTGGCTTCACACATTTTGGAGTTTTAATTACTTTCAATTCGTTCAAGTGTTGTTGCTGCTGTTGCTGTTCTCGCATGCGGCTTGTTGCTTGTGGCTAATTGCATGAATTTAAATCATATATTGTTTAATTGCAGTTTCTTTAGATGAATATGTGCCTTTGAGTTGGCCAGAATGGCATTTGGGCATGCCCAAAGCCAAGCCGCCTAAAGCAATGCACACACACACACACACACACACACACACACACACACAAACACAAAAACACACACACATGCAAACAAACAACAAGCTCTCTCTCTCTCTCTCTATCTCTGTCTCTCTGCCTCTTTTGCACACACACTCTCAAACGTGGCTAAAACAAGTCAGGCAACTTTTTTTCTTTGTTTTTTTTCTCATTTTATTGGAAGCGGCCGCCGCTTTGGATTGCCTTCCTTTTTTCTCTTTACTACGACTACAACCACTATATTGTTGTTGTTGCTGTTGCCTTTTTGTTATTAGTAGCATTTACTTTGGAATGCAACAAAGCGAGAACGTTTCGAAAAATGACGACGACGACGGCGATGTTGGCAGCGCCTTTGGCCATTGACGTCTTGTTGCGAAAAAAGAAAAATGCATGGCCTGCTTAGCGCAGCGAGAGAAAGAGAGATAGGGAGAATGAGAGAGAGAGAGAGAGAGGGGGAGAGAGAGAGAGTGAGAGAGGGGGGAGAGAGAGAGAGCCGCGTGTGAATGAGCAGAATTGAGGAAAAGCGAGATGCAGCGAGTGGGCGAGTGGACCAAAAACTGTATGAGTTCAAAGGCCGTTGCCAGTTGACCGTTTTTTTTTTTTTTTTTAACACAATTTGGCACTTTACAAAAACCACTCACGCATGAGCACAAAAAAAAAGAACACAACACATAAAAAAAGAACACTTTGTTTACCGTTGTTGTTGTTATTACAATAAAATAACAATTAAATAACAAACAAAATTAATCGAATCGCGTTAATTTCACTCTTTTCTATTTGCTCGATGTTGAACGCGCCGCATGCAAAACTTAACTAAGCCAAGCACGGAGCAAAAGACGGCGGGCGACTCGGAAACAAAAATGAGAGCGCGACTCGAACTAAAGCGTGGAGCGCAGCAGAAAGCAAAAGACAAAAACAGGTACACAGCTATAACGAGTATTGCGACCCGTTTACCTGTTTGGGTCGCTCAATCGGCGCTCAATATTTTTCAGCGATCTGGCAGCACCATCGGTGGCTAAGCCAGCTGAATAAACACGTCAATGTTATCGATTCCGATCGACAAGCAGTTGTGTACCATTGAGCTTGATCGTGACAAAACTATCAAGTCTCTGACAAATCGAGTTACACTAAAGCAACCAGAGTTAGCTAGGCTTATAAATTGAATACCTGGATAAATGTTGCATACTTTTGGGCTGCTGTGACTAAATATGACCTTTGTGTGTGTGTATAAAACTACGCTTGAATCACGCTAATCAATTCAGTAGTCAACAAGTTCTACAACTGTCAATAACAAAAAGTGTGAAAGATGTCTGATTGGAAATTGCTGGTGATCGGCTGCCTGCTGCTGCATGTGGCTCTTGCCATTGCTCAACCGCCAATAAGTGAGTCTCAATTCGGACGCATTTGTTGTAACAATTTGAATCCGTTGCAAATCTGTATTTAACAGCGCCTCGCAGCTGCGGCATTAACGAGACCTATTTGGAGTGCGGCCCCAGCTGCCAGACGGAGTGTGCCACATTGGGGCAGCCGTGTCTGATAAATCACATTCGGTGTCCCGATGGCTGCTACTGCAACAAGAACTACGCCCGCAACGCGAGAGGCACTTGCATTCCCCAGGCGCAGTGCCGCAGACGTGGCAATTATTAATAATTAAATTTCAATTCTGACGTTCAACAATTGGTATTGTTTTCATTCAGCTTTGTTCTGGAATTTTGTTTTTCTGTTCTTATCACAGGTTTTATTTTCCATTGTGGCTCGTTGACTGTTGACTACATTTGTTTATTTGTATAAACGTTTGTACACGTATGGGGAAGTTGAGCATACCAGCATTTTTGTTGTTTTGTATTTTCATGAGATGGCATATTGACTGATGAAGGCCTTAGTACGTGTCAAACTGTTAACGATTTGGTAATACAATCATCAAAACACCTTCACCGGGAGGGGGAGGGGGGGGAGGGTTTAGCTGAATTTATCAAAATTTCCAATAGAAAATTAAAGGTATAAACAAAAATAAACCGGACTCACATGCATATTGCACGTGTTAGTTACAGTTTTAGATGCTCTTTGGCTGCGATATCAGTGGTTCGTGTCTCGACTGTGCCTGCCGCTTACAGTTTGATGAACTCCATTAGAGTCTTAAGATGACGCTATATTTTAGTACGTAAGATCTATATTAATGTGACATTGACTGCCAACTAGTTTTGCTTGAAATGTTCACACATTTAGGTGAGTTAAGTTTATGCAAAAATAATGAGCATTATTTAAGAAGTCGCTAAATCTGCATCGATCATAATATGAAAAGCTTTAAGATTCAATTTGGTTTGTTATTGTTGTTATTGTTGTTATCGTTGCAGGTAGACATTTGTTTAAGTTGCCGCTTGACTGGGTCCTGAATAAATATTGGCTAGACTTGTTTTTTGGCTTAGCTTAGTAGCAAACTTAAATGGCAGATATCTTATCAATTGACAGGCATGCAACAACATCAAGAAGGTGCAGAGGACGCAACAAAGGAAATCTAAATCCACAGAATCAAAGTCGCGTAACGTTCAAATATAAAAAGAACCCCCCTTTGTGGGGAGGGGGGGTGTATTGGGGCAGAGTTAGGGAGAGAATCGAGTGCTGACAGCATGCAAAATGTAAATGTTTGCTGTCATTGAG
Organism: Drosophila cognata; assembly: GCA_035041535.1. Taxonomy (NCBI): domain Eukaryota; kingdom Metazoa; phylum Arthropoda; class Insecta; order Diptera; family Drosophilidae; genus Drosophila; species Drosophila cognata. Next base: position 183,390 of record JAWNLC010000831.1, read on the forward strand.
TCGAAAATGTTGGCGAGGGCCCAAACCAAACGTTAATAAACTCACGTCAGGCATCACACACATCTCCCCCCTTCAGAGGGGTGCTCAATTTACAGGAGTAAACATGTCGACGACAGGCAGTCAGCAAGAACTCAGTCTATCTCGCGCTCTCTTGCTCTCTCTCTCTCTCTCTCTCTCTCTCTCTCTCTGTGCCTCTTATTTCTCTTTGTCAATTTTTTTGTCTTCTGTGTGTTTCACTTCTTTTGGCCAATTTCTGTACACAGATATTCGGATACATTCATATGCGTTGCAAGCAATTTCGTTGGAATAAAAAGAACTGGAGCGCTTGAATCTAAAATGCAAACATGTTTCAACGAGCTTCGTGTATGCCACACATATACACACATAAATACGGACAGAGGCATGCAGCATGTAACATGTAAAAGAAGTCGACTATTTGCTTGTTTGCTTATTTTGCCTATGACTGTGTCAAAGACGAAAGAAGCTGGCAACGGCTCTTCAGATTTGTGTATTCCTCAAATTCATTGAATTCAGAATTTCAGAGAGAAAATAGTTGAGGGTAGCCAGCGCGTTGCATGCACAGCTCATAGCCACGGACAATCGGACAATAGGACAATCGGACAGCCAGCAGCGGAAATTCAAACGCAATGAAAAACTCAAGGGAACACAAAATAAAAAGCGAAGCAAAATAAAATTGAATCTAAACCAATAGCAGTTCGAGTTCAGTTTGATAAACGCTTGCTGGTTGATAAACTTCCTGCTGTTTCTGCTTCTGTTTCTGTTTCTGCTTCTATTTCTGTTTCTGTTTCTGTTTCCGCCATATGTAAATCTGTTGCGGTGACTGGTGAAGTCCCTCAGCCATTTGGGAATATTAGACAAGCGCGACAAAGCTGCCAAAGTTCGAATATGCTAAGACAATTAAATACCTATTATTTCAGTGAGAATATCAGTGTACTTTCTGGTACATACATACATACATACATACATGCATACATTCATGCATACATATAAGTGACTGCCCTTAATCGAATTTCGCACCTTAATCTCACTTTAAAATCAAGAAATTGAATTAAAAATGTTATGTGAGAAAGTACTGGACTGGATTACGACCAAAAAATTCTAGAAATTTGGGGCTCATGAAGTTTAGAAAACAGTCCCAAGTCTACTCTGTTACCGAATGTATCCAGAGTATATTGGTTTTGTGCAATATCCGTTACGCTGTGTGTCCGACACATGAACGCAACTTTTTCGACACCCTTAAGAACCTTGGAACTTAGAACATAAACTGGTCTCTGGCCGCGTCACACAAGATGTCAAAATTAGGCAGCTACGTCTACTAGGAGGATATCGATCAAATCGAAAATCGCATATAAAAAAAAACATATCTCCCACAATTTGAAAGCTACAGTTGTCAAATTTGTATGATAGGTCATTTAAAGATATGTCACGCCCAACTGCGCCGCTTTCAAGGTATATTGTTATTAACACATTTCAAAAGAAGGTAGAATTTCGAACCAAAGACATTACGGACCTCAAAAACGGTTAGAAGCCTATATCTCCCGCAATTTAAGAGCTAAGACATCGAAACCTGGAAGATAGGTTACTAGGTACCTCCTTCATATATATGTATTTCATAGTGATACACACCTTGTTCGGTTGCCCCTGTTATCAACTTAATTATTGGTGTCGAAATAATGTTTATGTTCATATTAAGAAAGTTGTTATTCAGTTCTTATAGAGTAATATTATTGTTGTGCGACATATCATAAGATATTAAAGTTATTTATATTATCTTTCCAACAAGTACAAACTTGTCTGTCTACTCATTACAGACATAAGTAATAGAATTAAAAGCTAATTGGAAATTCTTATAATTTAAGTAGATATTGCTGTTTAAAACTCCACAGCTGACAGGACGGATGCTGTGAATCTTTCCCTGACGACGAATCACAACAGGGATCAAAAACAAATTGCAGAAATAAAATAATTGACGTGGAGCCAGTGGAAGACATATTTAAATTAATAATTCATTTCTTAAAGTTGCAGTTTATTCATTCTGGAAGTGACAAGGCCAAATCAATTTCTTGATTTGCAAAGCAAATCGAATATTTATATTCGATACAGAAGTATATATGTATATGCAGAAAAGTGTTGAATAAAGTTCTTTTTCAAGCAGTGAATTCAAAACTGAATTTCAAGTGGATGCAAGGTTCACAGCACGTTCAAAATGCGAATGTGCTTCAAGCCTTCGTCGATCTCGTATCAAGCAAATCACACCCATGCTGACACACACACACACAAACACACACACATACACACTTGAACACACACACACACTCACATATACATACTCATCAAACGTATCGTATCAAAATCATCGACAGTAAGTTCTTGAGCTCTTTGTGATTGCTGTCTGGCATTAAAAAAGCCGACCTGTCCCAGTTGTTGTTGTTGTTGTTGTTGAAGACGGGTTCCGGAGGCCGGAGTCCGTTGAACGTTTCAATTCACAACTGACTGATTTTTTGGGGCTAAGGCCATAAAATGCACATATAATATGACTTTATCTGGGCGGCCAGCAGTCAAACGTTTGGCATTGAAATGGGTACAAAATGTGTTTAATGTTAAGTTTTTAATACAATGCGAACCGTCGAAAGTTGATTTATGGCCAATACAAGCACACACACACACACACACACACACACACACACGCACATACACATAAACACACTCAACCCCTGTATACACACAAAAGCCAGCAAAACTTGCCCGCATTGTTGTGCTGAAAGTTGTCCTTAAACGTTATCTGTTTATACAAATACAATGCACTTGTTAATATTCGAAAGATTGGAATTTGATTACTTAACTTGGCTTAAGGCAATCGTATTTAGTTATTAGTGATGCGAGTTGAGTACATAGCTATTTGTTAAAGCTAAGCAAAGCTAAGCTAAGGCACCAGGCGATACATCCAGAAAGAATTTGAAGTCTACTAGATGTTTGCTAATTCTGCTGACTCATTAGATATGGAGGTTGAACATTTATCTGAAGACCCAAATAACGAAACCGAATGACTTCTTCAGAAAAAAAGGTGCCGGAACATCATATACGAACGTGTCTGTGTTCAAGCTGGTATTTCAAAGCTTATATTCAATATTATGGGACCGGAAACTTTGCCATTTTTAATGGGTTCAGACTGGAACGATTTCACTTATTTTCTCAAGCTTTCGTATCATTCGATATGAAACCCAATATCGGAATCATGCTCTGCTGAGAAAAAGGAAATTTCAATGGAAATCTTGACAGCTTGCAGGTAGTTGCAAAATGATTGTGGCACATCATAACCCATTGTGAGCTGCATTTGCAACTGCAACATCATAATCATTGACTGGGGAGCAATGTGTGTGTGTGTGTCATTCACACCTGCACCTGGACAGCTAAATCGCCAAAGTGTGAAAAACATTGTGGAAATAATGGCGACCATCGATGGTGACAGTGACATCAAATTGATAATGATGCTTATTGACAGCAGCTTTGTCTCCTTTCATTCGTTTTTATTGTTGCTGCTGGTACTGTTGCTATTGTTGTTGTTATTGTTATTTGTTTTTGGGCACTGGGCAACAGCATCAGCTAAAAATCAATGCAATTTGACAGATTTCAAGCTGTATGGTATTTGACGCATGCGACATTGGCGCTGATGCCATTGTCAGAAGCTGCATGTGCACCATGGACATGAACACGTACATACAGCAACATGCGACAAGGGAGAACGGCAGGCAAGGGTGGGGAGGGGTTATTTGGATAGAGAGTTGGATGCTGGACTTTTATTATTTCCCTCTCACCCTCTATATGAAGTTGCTGGCTGGCTGGCTGGCTGGCTGCCAGTGCAATTGCAATTGTTTTCCATAGTTGTGGCACTCAGCCTTTGACACAAACTTCGGCAGTTTATTGATTGTGATTTTGATCCCCTTTCGTGCCACATGCATTCAGCTGTCGCACAGCTGTGACACAGCTCCATTTTACTCCTCCACTCCACTCCCCTTCACTTTACACTTGCCCTCTGCATCCATTTCAATGAGACTCGTCTCAGTCAGCTCAAACGCGTGTTATGGATTTACATTTCTCTGTAATCTACCCTGTTGCTATGAGCTGTGTGCTAAGCGGTATATTAGCTAACGAAATGAGATAAGACATATATATGTATATATATGTATATATATGTCAGATACTGCAACAATCGATACTATATCGATGCATTCCGAAATGTCATCCATAGATTTGTTTTGCTATGTTTGAAAATAATAATTTATCAGACAGGAACAATTTTCTTTGGGATTTTCTTCATTTTTCACTTGACCTGAAATGTGGTTAAATTTGAAATTATTATTACAAATTAATTGTTAAATCAAAACATAATTCTTGCTTGTAAAACATCGTTTATTTTGCATTTAGTTTTTAGGCACGTTCTGTGGAACACAGTATGTCCAAGTCGATTGGATATTTTTGATTTTTTGTTTGATTCTGTGTCGCAGTTTTTTGTGCTGGTCAGACGCTTGCTGTCATTTGTTTTTAGTTATTCAGAGTGCATTTATTTTTGTTGCAAGTGCTCGAGGCGAAACGCAGTAGTAGCCCCAATAAGAGCTCCACAACCGCTAACAATTGATTGCGGAGAACCAAAAAGCTAATTTTCAATCCATTTGCCATTTGCTATTTGCCATTTGCCATTTGCCATTTGGAGTTTGTGTTTGCGGTTTGCATTCGATTTAATTGCAATGCACTCCTTAATGGCTTTCAGCTGTAACAATTGCCTTTGCACAGCCACTGTTATAGCATCGAAGACTGTCACGCTCAGTCAGCAATCAATTCAACATAAACCCGAATCGGGTTAGATGTGTATAGGTAATTGTTTTCCAGTTTGGTTAATGAATTGCACACAGCTTGTGATTTGGTTATTAAGCCGGTCACTCTTTGAATCAATGTTTAACTGTTTATATATATGTATATGTGTGTGTTTGTGTGTGTGTGTGTGTGTGTGGTATATACACACATTTTTATAATAGGAGTTCGGTGTGCGTTTCAATTAATGAAAATGAAATGCTTGAATTAAACTGCACACAGATGCACACATAAACATATACAAATCCGACACATACACCAACACACACACACACACACACACACACACACACACACACTGATAGCTGTGTGCGTAACAATAAACCAACCTAATTTGCCAATGGATCATCATCGTCGACATAATCATCTAAATGGCATCACACGCACTGCAAAAACGGAAACGGAAACGTTGAAAAAGCAATTGCCAATGCACGACGCAGACGACGACGTCTATGCGAACGTTCAGTAAACAGTTGCAATTTATTGGCAGCTGCAATTAGTTGGCCGCACTTCCGAAATGGGCTGGCAAGGGATTTGGCAAACTTGCTTCATGCCAATTATGCCGCAAGTTGAGCATGAAAATTATGACATTACGCAAAAGCAAAGCACATGGCCATATAATAATGTACATATGAGCATATACATATATACATATGTATGTATATAGAAATTGAGATTGAGTGTTGCCACAAATCGCAAAATGTTGCAGCTGAGGGGTCGAGGTTCAGTTCATTTATGCTGCCGCCGAACAAATGCATCCGCGAGTCTAGCGAATCGAGACTGAAGCCCGAGCAGCTGTCTGCAATGGCTGAGTGCGCCACCCATCGGGTGGTGCCGCAAATTTGATAAATGCAAATTTTACGCTTTCTGTGAAATGCAAGCGCACTAATTGCTGGCAACTAGCTAAAGCGACCCAGCAAACCCAATTCACTTGCACCAATACCAACACCAACACCAACACCAGCACCAATATCTCACACACCATTCCATTGCGCATGTAGAGGCAATCCTTTGTGCTATGCACCGCCCCGCCCCATAGCAACATCAGTTGCAGAAACAGCAGCAACAATTAATTGCCATCATTTTTTAGAATCTTTTCATGCGCTTCATTTCAGTTTCAGTTTCAGTTTCACTTCCCATTTCCCATTTCCATTCCCTTTTCCGTTCTCGTTCAAATTCCCTTTACCAGGCACCCTTTCCACGCGTCCCGTCTCGAGGTGCAGTTAGCTGTAATTTCTGTATTATTGCTACCAAAATTCTTTGTGTAATGCACCCCATGTTCGCTGGCCCATTCTCAAGCCACGCCCCTTGGTCTACGCCTCCCGTTGCCGTGTTGTTTATTGCGTTGCAACTTCCGTTGCAAACGAAGATAAATTGTTCGCTTTTTTTGTTGTTGTTGTTGTTGTTCTGTTTTTCTTTTGGTGTTTTTTGTTTGCCATTGCTGTTGTTATTGTTTTCGTTAGTTGTTTTTATTTTGTTAGTTGTGTTTTCGTTTTTCTATTTGAGTTTTGCCAAACAGCTGTTGCTACCGGAAGTGCACCGCACCTCCTTCTGGTGCTGCACAGTGGAAGTGCCGTGCCACAAATAACTTTTCCAAAAAAGCAGAGATGATTTTATTGCTTATAAATGATTACTGATGGCTAAGCAAATAATACTCTAGGCTGCTATTAGCTGGCTTTCAGCATTCAATTAGAAGTCAACCTTGATTCGCAGCAAAACAGTGTCCAAATTCAGCTCAGTAATCGTGACTGAATCTTATCATTGCATTTCATCGAGTTGGGGTCATAGTTTGAGTCTATTTACTCTCACGTGCCGGCTGCATCAACCCGGTTCACAAAATACTAATTAAATGTGCGCCTGGAACACATTTATAAAGCATATGCAATCCAAATACTAGGCACAGTTTTCAACAAGATGTGACTGCCTGGAAATTCAGCTATCTGACATTCTTAGCAATTGTTGTCACGTTTTTGTGGTACTTAAGTACACATAGAAAACATACAAATTAGATTTAATTTAATAGCACGTATTTATAGCTGTTTATGTATTTGATTTGTGAGTTGGTGAGCAATGGTAGCTTCTCGAATAAATTAGGCATTTGGTCTTCAAGACTTCTACTGTTTAATTATTACTCTTATATAAAATATTATTGAAAATAAGAATATTAAATGCATTGTGAATGCATTGCTCACATCTGAGGCTATCAATTATAAACCAGTTTATATATTATATTTATTACAGCTACCCAGAGTTCAATAAACACATTAAGCATTGACTTAAGTTCATATTTTCATTTAATCTGTGTAAACACCAAATTGTATTAAATGAATATGAAAAGGATGACAAGAAAGTTGACTTTTTGTGGCACAAAACCCTGCATCTCACCATCTGTGGCATCAGTAATCTAAAATTTTACGAAACTTGCAACTATTTCCGCCCTTACGATTTATGCGAGCAGACCCCCCTCAGCAGTTATCGCCCCTGCTCCACCAGCTCGCTCGAATCTTAACTCTGAGCTGCGTCTGCTGTTCGTCGTCGTCTTTGTCGTAGTCTCAAAAATGTTGCATTTGCTTTTCAGCATGACTTGATTAATTATTTGTTTTAAGCGCACCAAAAACAAACACACATACACATACACTTGATATATATGTATGTATTATTATGTATCTATGTTTTTATTTTCGGTGCTGGCGGCCAGCGATAATCTCGTACATTGACCGCTGCTACTACACTCGTGAAAAAAACATCGGTCTGACTTTCAGAAACTCCAAGGGTAGCTCACTTTATAATTCAGAAAATTGATTAGTACTTTTTGTTTATTAGTATTATAAGTAAACATTAGTATTTGAATAAAAACATTTTGAATTGTTTATGGAAATTAACTTTAATTTTGAATTCGAACGATTTTACGATGAGCCTGAGTTGAGTTGAGTTGAATACCTCTCAGATAAACACCAGATAAACATAATCGATTGTCAAATGTTTAGAAAATGTTTACTTACATTTTGAAATTATTTCGAAAAACAAGATAAACATTCGAATATTCAGGGTGCATTTTTTGTGAGTGTAGCTTGGCGTTAATCTCTCTAGACGCAGTAGCATTAGGGCGAAGCTCGTTAACTGTGTCGACGTTCACTGATAAGATATGCGCATGTTTCAGTACCGACGGCGACAGCTCGAGATAGCTCAGCTCAGCCCCGAATCTGAGCTGATGGCGTTCAGTCATGGAGCGAGCTCTAAACGATACGCGTCAACTGCTCGCAGTTGTTATTAGCTGCTGCTTCTGCTTCTGTTTGGGTGCGGCACAACTGTCGCTTGCAACACATGATGCGGCCAGTATCAAGGATCTGAATGAGCTGGGCTCCCACTATCTGCCCGCTGGTTATGCAGCGATTCAACCGAACGTTACACTCCAGGATCTGCAACGCCTGATGGAGCAGAAGTGCCGGAAGGCGAACGCACCGCTGCCCGACAACGAGGTGAATGCGACGAAACTGACTGATGATATACAGCAGGCAGCTGGCAGGCTGATGCAGTGCATCAATGGGCTGGTCAACATCAGCGTCGTCATGGACGAGGTAGAGTTGGCGCGACCACGCGGCGATCTTGATGTTGTCTTTGAAAAGTACTGCCTGCGCATGCCGCGGGCCCGCGAATGCATCACGGATTTCAATGCGGCTCTGTTGCCGTGTATGACGCGCGAGGAGCGCTCGCACAATGCGATGATGCAGCGCATCATGGGCAAGCTGCTGGACTTTGTGTGCTTCAAGAATGGCGATCAGATCGCGCTCTTCATTGCCGAGGAGGGACCCGAGTGCTTTCAGCAGCACAAAGATAATGTGGGCAACTGCTTCCAGACAAGCTTCGGCCATTATCTGCCAACCCACATGAACATATCGCAGGTGGAGCTGCCTGATCTGGTGCTCGGGCCGCGCCAGTGCACCGAGCTGCATGACTTCGAGAGCTGTGTAGTGCGCCATCTGGAGACGTGCAGCAACATTACGCCCAGCAACATTGTGGAATCAATGTTCCGCTATGTGCGCAAGGAGTCCAACTGCCAGCAGGTCATCGATCGCGTCACCCGAGAGAGCAACGAGGCGTTGGCTCAGAGATCTGGCGCTGCCAGCACCTGGACCACCTCATTGACGTTGGCAGCCCTGTCTGCCAGCGTTGCCTTACAACTGTTTAATTAGTCGTTACTCAACTCGAAACCTCTGCTTACTTATTAGTAAGAGTGCTTCACGTGCGATTATGTGCTTATTTTGTTTTTCTTTTTTTTTTTTTTTTTGCTTTTGTTTTTGCTTTGTGTGTATTTTATAATTATGGTTAATAAAGTCCACGCTGCGTATGCGCAATGTGTCCGTAAGCCGCTTAACGGCTTGGCCTTTAATGCCCGCCAGCTGAAAGATGAAAGTCCCAAAGTGTTAAGTTAAAAGCTGCATAAACACAAGCCTGAAATATGAATAGAAGCCAGCAACCAGCAGCAACCAGCAGCAACCAGCAGCAAGCAGCAGCAAGCAGCATCCAACAGCAGCCATTGCTTATCGGCCAGTTAGCAGCCGGGTCAGTTGTCCGTCCGTCGTTCGCTCCGTCGTTCGTTGTCCGTTGGGTTTGCTGACTGGGCCGGTGTCTTATCAGCGCCTCGCTGGCAAAACAATGAGAATGGTATGGTACACTCAGCAAAAAAGTACCCTTCATAGAATATACAAAATCAGCTTCCCCTATTTTTTTTTAAAGTGAATTTCTAAAACAATTTCTTGTGTTTTTCTCAATTCAAGTGTTTTTTTTTTCCTTTTTTAATAAGAAATAAATTTTTTCATTTCAATATGAATTTGAATGAATTTGAGAAAGCTTACTTGACTTTGATTATATACTGTCTGGAACTCAGAACGATTTTCTATATTCGACACGATTTTTCTGAGTGTATGGGTATGGATGCTGTTGACGGTGATTGAGATGGGGCAGGGAGTCAGCTTGCAGCTTGCAGCAACTGCGAGCAGCTTGGAAATTTGAAGAAGTTTAGCCCAGGGAGGCGCACTTTGGACTCTGGAATGCGATATCTGGACTGGTTGCCTGACCGACCAGCTCATCACTCTTGCAAGCAAATTGGTTTGGCAGCCAAGTCAAATGCTGCCTCAGGATTACCTCAAATGATGTTGTGCTGCTTTCAGTCTGTCTCTGCATCTCTCTCTCTCTCTCTCTCTCGATATCTCTCTTCAGCTCGTAAATCATAAAAAATTGCGTATAAATCTAAATGAAAGCGGCAAGAAAAAGCGCAACTGACATCATTCCCAGAGAGAAAGACAACTGCGGTACAGTAAAGTTCAATACTTGTAGCTGGACGTGAACGTGGTGAAAGAAGTGGTCATGGACGATGACGATGACTATAACGATGACGACGACATCTTTGGGAACAGTCCAAGCGTGAAATGAATGGAGTTTTACATAGCTTAGTTCAGTTTGTGTACGCATTTTTTTCTCATTTCACTGGCTTGGTCTTAAATGGATTGGGTATCAAATGAAATGGTATGGGGCCGGTAAAGATGAGAATTATATTTTTTTTTTTTTGCGTAAGTATGTGATTAGCACAAGATTTTGGAGATTAAGTCTGTTGTGAAGTGGAACGAAATATAATAGCATCAAGTGCATTCAAAATGGTATATATATATATATATATATATAGTTAAGTGTATTTAGTGGAATTAAATGCAATGGTCTGCATTAAGTTGGGATGCAATTTGTTTGATATTGATAACAAAAAAGAAAAACGGATTTCTTTTATAATTAATAAGCTATAGACTGGCGATAGTATGGAATAAATCAGTTGAATATTGGTCATGTGTATTTGGCGCAATTCCATTAATCCCTCCTTACCATTCAATTATTTTTGATGTATTTTTGTTTGTTCTCTGCTTAAATCTGCTTGCTTAAAACTGTCAATTGAACACTCAAAATGGATTTAGCTCCTTCAATTATATTCATCGTATTTCATTTCCCATTAGCTGAGAGCCAGTTGTGCACCAAGCAGCATGCTCCAGCAATCAGCAATCAGCAATCGCATTCAGAGAGGCTGAGGAGGGCTGGAGGGGCCAAGTTGGAAGTGTTCCCTCAGTTAGTTGGTTAGTTAGTGAACTGTTTGGAGCACAGCTAACAAGTCATAAATGTTACAAACTTAATTAGGCTTGCAGGCTGCAGTCCGTTTCAATGCTGCCTCTATTCTCAATTCACTGTTCTCGGCTCTCATCCTTCTGTTCGCCAGTTGGAGGTGTTTGGCAGAGCCATTCATGTTTGCCAATGCCCATTGGCAGTGGGTAACGGACGCAGGCACTTTATTATTGATGTGAAAAATGCGGAAAATGAATGTGTTTCCGGTGCTTTTCGCGAGTTGCCAGCTAAATTGCAGCGGCCATGAATCATTCGACTTCGGCGAAGACTGCGACTTCAAATTCAACTTCAGCATGAGCTTCAACTTAGCATTCCCCACTCACCATGTAGACAAACTTTGTACGTGCAACGCGCAATGTTGCCAGCCAAAGTGCAGCGATACTGGCAACGCCTGAGCAAAAGCACAAAAACTGCGGTAGGAGTTGAGTTGTCTCAAAACTTGGCTGAGCAAATAATTGCACGTCATTGGCCAAATTATTGGCTCTGCATCGGGAATGAGGCAAATGGCAAGCCAAATAAGTTCAGATTGAAACGAAGTCTCAAGTCCAGAGTGCAAAAGAAGAAAAGAATAAGCAAACGCTATAGGAAGAAAATAAAGGAAATAAATGTAATAGTACTATTAGGAAAATTCGTTGAGTTGGCAAAAAATTCAACTTTTGATTCACAATTAATATATATAAATAGGGTTTTATAATATTGAAAGTAATTCGGATTTTGGATAATTTTTTGCGAAGATATAACAGCTTGAATTTGAATTTTTCCACAGAAAAACTTACAGCTTGAATTTTCCTAATTTGTTTCATCTCATATTATCCTAAATCCTCTACAAATATGGATAATATCTTGGTGCACAGTTGCAGCTCCAAATTCAACCTAGTCTAACGCAAGCTGAACCAAGGTAAACTTTTAATACGGATAGTGTCACATACGTGTATTTCTAAGCATTCAGAGTCATCATTTGATTCAGAAAAAAAATCGGCCCGAATTAAAAAAGGGTATTTCATTGTAATTTGAAATGATTATAGATTATCTATTGCACAATGAATCAAATTATATGTGATAAGTCATCAGTCAAATGATTTATATCTTCAACGTGTGTGAGAGAGAGAGGGAGTTTGAGAGCCAGAGAGAGAGAGAGGGAGAATTTAATATTATTCTGTAGGCAATGCTATAAGTGATCAGAAATACGATAACCATCTAGATGCATGTCCTGTTTTGTTGTTCGTCCTGCTGCCAGTCGCACAATTTAAGTTTGTTCAATATTGAAGACACGTGTGCTTCTGTGTGTGTGTGTACCTCTGTGTGTGTGCGTACATTTGCGCTTTTGTCTGTGCCTGTGTGCAGGGACATGTGTGTGCATGTTGGCTTTACGCATCAGTGTGCGTGTCGGTTTTGGCAAAGTGTTGGTGTGGAAGTCTGAAAGATACCACAGCCAGTGTCTGTCTGAGTGTGAGTGTGAGTGTGTGTGTGTGTGTGTGTGTGTGTGCGTGTGTTCTGTATGTGTGGCCATATTTGGCATCCACAAAGTACGTATACTTTGGGGTCTAATTTGCGGTTGCTGGCGCAGCTCAATTTACAAGTGAGAAATTAAGATGTCGACAAAACTTTTGGTCGAACACCTCAATGGTGGCAGAGCAGATGCGCACACTTCAACCCCGAGCGACCCCCTCTTTCCCTCGGCCTTCGACAGCGCTTTTTAGCGGAGTTTAAAAACCACAAAGCCTCAGCATGCCACAAAGTCTGAGTGTTATTACCGCAGTAACCAATGCACTTTGCAACTCTGTTCTGCTCTTCCTTGTTCTCGAACTGAGCTACAAAAACAATTACAGATGCCGAAGCAGCGGTCATCTTACACGTAGAGACACAAACAGGTCTATATAGTTATTACTCATAAAGTAGTTAATTTGAAAAGTTCTGAAAACCATTTCAAAAACAATGTCTCAAACGAAATGTTGCCATCATTAAACCACAGTTGACACATCTTGCTGCCAAAGTGGTGTCCCGTAACAAGTGCCCACTGCAAAGAGGGACTATCTAATTATGTGCTTACTTAGTATATAAGTCTGGCACTAAGTTACAAATATAATATAAGCGGGTATAGATTACGAAACCTTGTTGACTATTCATAACACTGTTAAATACACTTTTACAAACTTACCCTTGTCTTGGCGCCAATGGTAGCTGACGTTCTTATTAAAAAGTTTATTTCTGAAAACCAGAGTTTTTCTTCTTCTAATTCCAGATAGTATAATTTACTGTTTTAGACACATAAGGTATTACTAAAGGCGTACTTAGATGTCGTCAATCATAGATTGTTAAATCTGTTGCATACTTTTAGGGGCAATTTTGTTCCGATGATTTCTCATTTGATTTTCAAATAGAATTTCGCAAATATTTACTAAAATTATTGCTAATATTTTGAGATTGTAAGCAATTGAATGTTCCTAAGGCACATTGGAGGTCTTTAATGAATTTCCATGTTTTCTAGCTGTGCGATGAAAACTGCTTATGGCCAATAAAATGTAACACTGATTCCACAATTCTCCAATGCCTGCTCCTTTGAACTAGTCCCACTGGGGCACAACTAGCTACTCAAAATTGGATGAAAGCGGCATATTAAATTTGTTGACAGCACTCAGACGCAGTCGAAAAACAAAGCGAACACTCGTAATGAGATTAAAGTCAGCCACTTGTGGTGGGCGGGCTGTCCAAAAATTATGCATAGACTGCTGTGCCGTCACATGCGGTGTATACGCAATGTCAGCAAATTTCCCACAAATTGCAAAAATTTTAAACTGATTCTCGGGCCACTATGTTGTTGTTATAATTGTTGCTCTTGCTTTTCGCAGTTTGTTTTTATTTTTTTGTTATAGTGGTTTTTGCTCAACGCAAACTTTATTAATTGCGAAAATGGAGTTTATAGCATACCCTGCACATGTCAAACGCGCTTTATCGATATGATATCATCGAAATGAGAGAGTGCACTTAGGATGGAACTTGGAATTAGTTAAATTCAGTTATCATAAGTGAAGTGCACAAGTTCTTAAAACTGTTCACGAATAAATAACTATCATTTAAATATTCGAATTGAAAGTTGTATTCTTAAGTTGGTTATTTAAGAGCTATTTACAAAGTATGCCTGAGTTTGTCACACTTGTTTCGTATAAATTGTATTTGAATTTATTTATTTTTTAAATTACACTTACTTTTGCATATTTAATTGAATTCCACATGATGCATAACTATTTTCGTTGTTGTTTTTTTTATTTTTTATTTCATTTTTTATTTAACGGTTTTTGGTCAACTGTCAACGAACTTTTCTAATTATTTGCGCGCTAAGCATAAAAGTTGCCAGCTTTTAACCATGTGCTGGAAAATTTGCATAGTTTGCAACCGACATTCTGCTAAAAAGAGTGTGCTGAAATGTGGAGGCAAGTGATGCGAGAGGATGCGGATGTTCATGGTGATAATGGATATAGTTCAGCCAGCTTTCAATGCTGTTTAAATATGAATGTACAAAAATATTAATTTTAATAATAAATTTCGTATTTATTTATTAAAGCGATGCAAATATAAGAAATGTGTATTGCAAGTACATAAGATATTTATTTCCACAATAAGCCACAGATTTCGCATTTGCTTTAAAATGTGCTGCGTCAATTGTTTAAAACATTGCGAACATACACCGAGTACACCAACTAAGATATGCACAATGACAGACATGTAAATTGCGTTAAAGTTGATTGCATAACATACATATTTGAAATCATTAGTAATCATTGAAAACATTGGTAATCATTTCCAATCGAAACTTGGACCAATAAAATCTCAATTGTCACAATTGTCGATTTAGTGACATCTGTGGGCGAACCAAACCCACCGACCTTGTTTCACGTGTGTCTGTGTGTGTAGGGGTGTGGCATGATGGGGGGGGGGGGGGGGCAGGGTCTGTGGTGGCACGTGCAGAAATTCACTTGTTTGGTGTTTTCCAGTAAAATGAAAAACACAAAATAAACAAAAAGCAAATGTATCTGCAATGAGATTGTTGAAAGATGTTCCAGTTTCTACGCTCAAGCCTGGAGGCTCGGTGTTTTGGGAATTAGGTTTTTGTAATGGTTTTGGTTTCTGTTTCGGGTTAAGGCAATTGAGAACGAGGCCGACACCAAGTCCCGTTGCACGCTCTGCATAAATTGACAAATTTCCATTTGCAGCAAGTGTCTACCTAATACCCCGCAACTCTCCCACTCCTATTCTTGCGTCGACAACCAGCAACGACAGCTTGCCAAGAAAATAAACCAATTTGGCTTTTCGAACAAAAGTGCGGTTCCAATTGTTAAAGCATCAGAGCAGGCCGATGATGCGGTAAAAATGTTCAATAGCATCAATTAAAAGCAACATTGTGGGGGCTTTGATTGCATTTGACATCCATCAACCCAGAATCCTGAGGTCTCCTACTCATCTGGGTTCAGTGTGCGTGTGTGTGTGTGTCTTGTTTGCGGTTGCTGTGGTCTCGTTTTACGGATTGTTTTGCTAGCTCAGCTCAAGGGCTTAGTTTTTCAATTAGTTTGATGTGTGGCGGTCTCATAAATTTGTGTGAAACAGTAAGAAAATAGAGATTAAGTGTTTGAAATGTAAAAATGCAACTCATAATACCAATGAGGTTTGTTCAGATCGAGGATAGTATGTTAGCAGAGGTTCAATTTAATAATCGCATTGGGGACAGCTTTGACATATTATTAGTTTATATTGATTTAGATATGTTGCAGAATGTGCAATTTGTGCAATGCGCTTTGGGAAATTGATTTATAAAACATTTTCGAGCGCATTGTTTGAAATTTGTGAAATGTACACAATTGCAATTGCAAGCCCAAATAAATAAGTTGTTGTCAATTGAAGGGGATCAGATCAATAGCAAATTTGGTGCCTCTACTAAAATAACCCACTGGAAAAGTGCTCTTACCAATTAATTTATTATAGCCTGCATCCATTGGAAATGGTTAAATAGAATTATATGAAGATGGGAGCAAAAAGCATCTGCGATCCCATAAATATCATTGATCGGGATAAAGAGCCCAGTCATTTGGCCATATTCTGTCTCATATCAACCCATTTAATCTGCAGCAAGAGCAAAAATTGGTTTGTATATCTAAAACGTATACGTCTTATGATTGGTAATGATTTTGGTCCAGCCTATGATCTAGTTGAGCTCTCTCGACTGAAAAGTTCTTTCGTGTTTCATTTTTTTATTGATTCATGGGAAATTGGGTAAGCAATCTGTAATTAAATGAGATAAACATGATCTGCATATGGTATGCGAGAACTCATAGTACAGATTTAGTGTCTCAAGTACTTATAGTCTGAGGAATGTGGATTGGAGGTGATTTCATCTGTGTGTAACATCGAATGGCTCAACTTCAGAAAACCATTAGTCAACATTAGTCAACTATTGTTGGTCTTAAGTGAAAATGCTTGTATTGATGGACAGGATGATCATCCGAAAAGCTAGTCCATATGGAATTAGGTTTTAGTGTTTACTTTAGAGCTGGAAAATACGTTTGTTTAACGATTCAATTGGTTCACAGAGTATTAAATTTTAAATATTTCCAATGACGGTCAGCACTGCAACCGCAAGTAGCAATTGCCACCTGGTTTTGTGGCGCAATGCACACCACATTTAAATCAAAAATCAAATTGCATTTTGTATAAGTATTTGTCGCTCGTTCTCTGCTTATTTCTTAGTGCTTGTTTTGTGCTTTGTTTTTGTGACTTGTCTTATTTTAATTGCTTTTCACTGTCAGTGCGGTCGAGTGGCTGTCCCATTGCTTACCATCCTCTTGCCCACGCTCTCGACCACGCCCATGCCCACGCCCAAGAATTTCTTTACTCAGGCGACCACTCACAGCTCTTGAATGGCATTATCTGGCGGAATGATTCGAAGCGGCAAAGTGTATTTTTCTGCATCTCTCTTCCAGCAGTTCTCAATTGAGTTTCGACTTTGCTTTCATTTTGGGTGCCAGGTTAAAAAAAATGCTTTGCTACTTTGTAATTTAAATGAAGCATACTCTCACCTGCACTTACATCGATTTTTAATAAGGAAAATGAAACCTGTGCTGCACACTTGGCCAAAGGAGAGCGCCATATGTTTGCAACTATTCCATGACTCTGCCTCCATCCCTCTCTCTTTCCCTATGTCTGTCTGTTTGCCGTTCTATGCTGGACTGTGGCACTTGACAAATAGCTTGCAAAGAAATAACTGACAAAAATACACGTAGCTCAAGTGCAGCGTTGACACCTTAGCAGTTGGCAAAGAACCCAGGCAAACACGTTAAAGCCGTAGACAGAGACAGCGACAGCTTTTCTGACAGAGATGGGCGACCAACAACTTTTTGCCGTATTTATTTTGAAGTGTGTGTGTGTGTGTGTGTGTTTGGTCCTTAAGAGTGTGCAAGTCTCGCTTGCCTCACTTTAGGGGGGCGTGGCTGGAACATGGCTGCTGGCATTTAGCAGTTGTTGAAACCTGGCTACACTTGGATTCACTTTGTGCTGATGCTGAGCTGCTTTTGAATTGCTTTCAGTTAAATTATGCGCCATTTGGCCATATACACACAAACACACTCACACTCACACTCACACACACAGAGAGAGAGAGAGAGAGTAAGAAAGATAGAGAGAGACACACATGACTTTTGCTCGACAGCAAATGATTTAAATATTTGTCAAGCAGTTCCCCAGATAGCTGCTAACACGGCTAACGTGGCTAACGTGGCTAACAGCCAGCCACATGTCTGACTGCAACTGCAAATGTTTTGCATACGCCACACCAACTTCAATTATCAACATAATAGTTGGCAAACGCATCGCGCAGACACCACCCCAGCAATAACAACAATAACAACAACAACAACAACAACAACGAACAACGAACAACGAACAACGAACAACAAACAAAAAACAACAAAGTACAGGAAAAATGTGGTAATTAGTTTATAGCCGCCAGTTAGGCAAAACACGGGAAAATAGCGCCACCACCTGACATGCAGCAGCAGCAGCTACAACATCAACAGCACACAAAAAAACACATTGAAAGGAATAGCAGCACCCACAACAACAACAAACGCACACACACTCACACACACTCACACACACTCACACACACACAACAAAACAGAAAACGTAACAAAATTAGCTTTTTGGCGAACAACTTACACAGAAAGTTGACTGAACTTGGGGCTTACGCAAATAAAGCTCATGGTATTGGTACCCAAGCACCGAGCGAGGTTATTGATGGTGGATCCACCTTATTGTAGGAATCTAATCAATCCAAACAGGGTTAGCCCAGAAAACTAGCTAGACAAATGCTGCATTTTACTTTGACACTTTCCCCCATCAAACGTGGACAATTAGACCTGAGTGCAGCGATTTAATCAGCTGCTTTATTGGCAGCCCTAATTAGGTTGTTCGATTGAGTAAAATGTTTATAGCAGCTGAATCAGACAACTGTATTAAATAGAACCCATCGGAAATATTGGACGAAGTTGACTTCTTGCATGGAGCACATTTTAGCTATTCGCGAAATCTTATCCAATTCTAGGTTTAATGCTGTTAGTGATGTGAAACCAGCTGTTGCAAATTATTTTTAATTATTTAAATTCAATTTTAATTAATGTCAAATTCAATCTCAAATCGCTTAGTCTTAGTGTATGATATATCAGGTCGTAGATGCTTCCCAAGATCGAGTGCTCTTTGCATCTTATTTCTTACTCTTTTTGTCGCTGATCAGCTTTTTGCGCACCATCTCCGTGTGAAGCAACGAGCCCATGTGGCAGGGATTTAGAGCAATCACGACACCAGCAGTTTTGAGCGCCTTCAGTTTGTCGGCGGCGCCTCCCTTGCCGCCGGATATGATGGCACCCGCGTGACCCATGCGACGTCCTGGTGGCGCTGTAATGCCCGCTATGAAGGCCACCACAGGCTTGGCCTCACAGCCGGAGTTGTGCTTGGTAAGGTATTCGGCCGCTTCCTCCTCGGCGGTGCCGCCAATCTCGCCGATTAAGATAATGCCCTTGGTTTCCTTGTCGGAAAGAAATATTTTCAGTGCATCAATGAAATTTGTGCCATTAAAGGGATCGCCACCGACGCCGATGCATAGAGTCTGACCCAAGCCGACATTCGTTGTCTGATGAACTGCCTCATAGGTCAGGGTGCCGGAGCGGGAAACGATGCCAACCAAGCCGCGCTTGTGAATGTGGCCAGGCATGATGCCAATCTTGCACTGCTCTGGCGATATGATTCCCGGACAGTTGGGACCCAGCAATCGCGACTTTTCCTGACAATTGAGCATCTGTATAATCCGTACCATATCCACTTGGGGAATGCCCTCGGTGATGACCACAATGAGACCGATCTCGTTTTCAATGGCTTCGCAAATGCCCTGGGCAGCATTTGCGGGCGGTATGAAGATGACTGTCGCATCCGGTTTCAGCTCCTTGACGGCCTCCTTAACGTCCTTGAACACGGGCGCGCCCAGATGTTTGGTGCCGCCCTTATTGGGCGATACACCACCAACAATCTTAGTGCCGTATGCCTGCGACTCCGTCGCGTGGAAGGTGCCCTGCTTACCAGTGAAGCCCTGCACAATTACCTTGGTCTCCTTGTTGATCTTCAGATTGCAAATGGTCTTTGCGTAGTCCGCCTTGCAGCGCATCAGCATTCGTTGAGCCGCCAAACAGCTTCGAGCCCAGTTTGAGTTGAACATTTTCCAAAATTTTTAAAATTTCAAAATATTTTATATTTGTTGATTTTGTTCCGAGCTGCTGAAAGTGAATGAATCAAAATTACTTAGCCAAGCTACGCCTTGCCTCATAGCCAACTTGATCGCTTGATTTCTGCTTTTATTCCCGTCAAGTTTTTCAAATGAATTCAAATTTATTATTTTTTTATTTGATAGTCTATAATCAGAATTACTAAAATTAAATAAGTGAAAAACTCAGAACCTATTTTTATTTATTAATTTTCAATTACATTGTATAATATTCGAATATATAAATTTTCAAATATTTAAAGTATTTCAAATGAATTGCCGCCTCTCGGAGAATATCAATTCAATCGACATCCTCAACCGAAGTACTTATGCTGTGAGTGTTTCTACTGTGCAGTGATGTACATATATGTATATACATACATATACCCATCGTACAAAAGTATATTTGAGCACTTACATACATGCACAACTTTGGGCGGAGACTCAAGAATAAATCATTTGCCTAGGCTCAGTGGCTGGCCGACTGTGAGGATGGCTTGTCTGCTGACCGGAATGCAATTGTTGTTGGAATCGCAGCTGCAATTGCAGTGTACACTGCACTAAATGACTTCATCATACACAAATAAAATATCAATAATATCAAAAGTGTAATAAATCATCGGCTTGCTGGTGGGTTTGGGTTTGAGCTCCGTGCACAGTGTCCTCTTACCATCTTGCTCGACAACACCTTGCAGCCTCATCTTCTGATAGCGACCTGAACCGGCTCTCATGCATTCATTGACTGGCAAATCTATCTGTGGAGGAGTTTTTTTTTCATTTTCATTTGTCGTGAACGCTTGCCTCGAAATGGAAAATGCAAATTTTTTTATGTGACCCGCACAAAGATATGCAAAACTCACCGAACATGCAAAAAACCGAGACTGAAAATGAATCGCGCGAAGCAACGTTAGAGCTCCCTTTTCCCATTCGCAACACTCCGGCTCCATTTTGGTGTTAAAGTGCCCGCTAGAAATGTGGATCTTAAATCTTAATCTTTTCTCACTTTTAAAAAAAAGTACTAAAAGTACTTATGCCTAACTCTGAAGCGCCTGAACTGATGCGCTTCCTTAACTTATATGCAAGTCCTTCTAGCTCTTAACAGCATTTGTTCTTGCCTTCAAAATTGAAATGTGTTCTTAAATACAAAACGACCATCTGAACACTTTTAATTGCCGTTTAATTGAGCTGCAATGCCCACAATAGCTTTTAAGCGAAAGTGGGCGAAAGGTTGAATAATATTTTACAACAGATTTAATGTTTGTATTTGAACTGCTTTAAAGGAAAACTAACACGTATTAAACAAATGCAATTTACACATTTATTCGCTCAATAATAATGGTGGCGCGCATACACTTAATTTATTTCAAATTATTGTTTTTATTATTACAATATTTCTTTTGACATTTATTTTATATTTTGCCTATGGGTGGCAATTGGATTTGCCATTGGGTCAATTGTTTGGCCCAGTTGGCTCTTCAGTGTCGCATTCGTTTCATTGGTTTTTGCCGTTTCATTTTTGATTTTAATTGTTGTTTTTGTTGCTTTGCCTATGTACCTGCATATACTATATATGCTGTACATAATGTGTATGTACATCCATACATAACCATCAACCACAATTAGGTTCCGTGGATATTGCGATAAATGAAATGTGAAACAGTTTGTGGAAACAATTGGTAGTTTTCGCTTATAAAATTCCATTAGAATTTGAACATATCAAATTCGGTTGCAATTATTTATTTATATGCGTGTAAGGCTAACAAAATATACAGTATCTTGGGTATTATTATATTATATTTGCTATTGTGATACAAACGAAAACACAAGCACTAAACACACTCAACTTGAATACACAAATATTTTTACAGTGGCTGATGTTCTTGCAAATGTTGTTGATGTTGTTATTGTTGTTGCTGTTGTTGCTGCTGTTGCTGTTGCTGGCTGCAGGCATTGGTCATTGGTCATTTTGGTCTTTGACAATTGGCATTTATAAATTTCGTTTTCAATTTTGTCGGCCAGCATCATAACGAACAGCTCGCCAGCACAATGATTGTTGATTTTAATTTATTATTGTTTATTGATAAAATGTACGCAGAAATTTGCATAAATCGATAAACAATGGCACACACACAGAGTCATTGCCAAAGAATAGTTATAGGCCAAGCCTCTAGCCATGACCAGAAGCCACAGAACAGAACAGCACAGAACAGAGCAGAGCAGAACAGGACAGAATGGAAATGCAAATACGAATCCGAATGCGAATGCGAATGCGAACGCCATGCGCCATGCGCCAATTTAGATATTTATGGCATTTTGGGGCAATGAAGGCGTGCACGGGGATCCCAGTCACTTCCGCTCCAATACGGTGATGCCAATGCAACTGGTTTCAACTTTTAGTGGCGTCTCTGCTGTTGTTGCCATTGCCGCTCCCGCTGCCGGTGTTGATGCTGATGCTGATGCTGCTTTAGCTTTTGCCACTGTGTCGCTGTTTGTGTTTTTGCTTTTGCTTTTGCTTTCAATTTCCGCACAGTATTTTACCCAATTAACCAGATTCTGCTTTTGTTTGTTTTGAAACCAGTCTCGCTGCAGGCCCAGAAGCAAAATGAGTACGTTGACTGGGGATCGGGTGTTTGTGTTAGCGTTAACACAACAATGGTCAAAAGGGATAGCCAAATGCTTGCTTTTGCCTGCCAATGGCAGTATCTAGTATTTTCTAGTTGCCATTTAGCGGAAATCGTGTGGTTGTTGCAGCCCAAAATGAGCAGGGTGTCGGGACGGGGCAATACCAGCACATCTGTGGGCTGGTTATTGTATTTGGCCCCAAACCATGGGCAATGCGAATAGATAAATGGCTTAAAACTGAAATTGGCAGCCATTTCGCATGGGATGATTTTGGAACATTCTCTGTTTCCATCTATCTAATTGCTGAATAACACTGGCCGATATCAAATAACTTAGCAGGCGGATGTCAGCGTGACTAAATGCTTATTATATAATAAATTATATATTTCTCGCGATATTAAACATAAAGCTATACAAATTTTAGTGAAATATTAAGAATAAAGACCCTTCTGCAAGCATCACGCGAAAAATGGTGCATATTCCTTTTTCGTCCAATGATTTCATTACGCATCCTAGCAGCATAAAATTTTGTCCTTTGAGTTACTCGATGCCGATTCGATTCCACAGTGCAGTTGAACTGGGGTCTGGTTACTCACTTTGGTTCATTCTGGCCAAATCGAAAGCTGTTCCAATTTAAAATGCTTCAATTCCGAACTGTTTAGCTTACATATAGGGCTGTTTAGCTTACATATAGGACTGTTTAGCTTACATACAGGACAATACAACTTTTTGAATTGTTTTTCCCTCAACTGAAACTTGGCATATATCTGATATTATTTCTGATATCACATAGCGGCCATAGTCGAAAGATGGGTTTTAAGTTGCGGTATCGAGACAGGCTGACACATACATGTTTCCCTTTTTGGCGCTATATAACTACACAAATGTGGAATATTAAGAATTTGAAGAATATTGAGAAACCATATATATAAAATTTCTCTAAACTGTACAAAAACATAAAAATATTTCGAGCTCCGGACTAAAATTTAGATGTCATCGATGTGATTACCTCCGGTCTACAAGGGTATGTAATCTTCGACTTATATGTATTTATAATAGTTTACCTTGTCCTAGTCCTAGATGTCAACGGCAGCAAAACTTTTTCTTATCTTCTAACGTTGTCGCTAAGCACCCAATACCAGTCTCAATCCTAACTTTGCTCTAGAAGTTTCCAATTGCCACGTTCCCTCGTTCAAGTCTGACAAATGTACAGACACCAAACTGTTTTTCCTGATTTCCGCTTGGGATTTGTTTTGGTCCAAAGAAAGTTGGACGACAGCTTTGTTGCATACATATACCAATATCTATGTATACATGCGACAACTTACTTAAGCACACGAAGAATAAAGAAATAAAGTTGAGGATCAAATGTACACTCTGCGAAACTCGCTCAAAGGCACTCGTTTTTTTCTTTAAAAAATGGAAAATAAAATTAAACATTTCTTCTTTTTTTTGTTCCACGATAGTTAGCTATTCTTAATGTCAAATAAAAAATCAATTATATTATACTTTGTATTCAAATTATTTTAAAATGTGTGTTTAAGGTGCGAAATTAAAATTAATATAAGAAATTGAAATGAAATGAAAAATTAATAATGTGTCCAGCCTACAGATTTGTTTATAACTTGAAAAATTCGATTTGGCATCGATTCAACAAGTTTTTAAAGTCAGGTAGTGGGATTCGAGACCATTCCTTAACGACTGCCTTTCGTAGCTGCTCAATTGGATCAAACTGCCGATGATCTGCATATGGGATTTAGGTCTGGCGATCTTGCTGGCCACTCAAAAAGCGACACATGTATTGGAGCTTTATCCTGCTGGAAAAAGACATTTGGTGTTCACCAAAACTGCGTCTTGAATTGAAATTTAAAAGGGCATTCCTGTGGTGATGGCATTTGGTGGACCTTCGTTAAACTTGGACTTCATTTTCTTCCAAACTAATCTATAACTTTTGTATACCATTTTTTCAACTCGATGTTTCGATACTTGTAACCTTGAACCAAATAGAATTTCAGATGCCATAGCATTTTTATCGAATCCGGTCCCTAAGAATCCAAATTTTGTTGGAATCGAACTTCGCAGAGTGCATCTATCTAAGTTATTGCTCCAATTGCGGATAAAAGAAAACAGATGAAGAGAATGACTAGAAGTGGAAAGGAATGATTTTATATACATACATGTACCTGTACCTGTATATAAATGATTATAATGCAATACAAACAAATTTGAATGTATTACATAAGAGTGTTGAGCCTTAAAAGGAGAAATCTACAAGAATATGTTCGAGTTTGAGTTTGTGTTCTGAACAGCAAACTGTCGGAAACCTTTCATTTATCCTAAAAGTATGCTTTAAAAGTTTTGGTTTTTAGTTTGCACTATTGATTTTCTTGTGCACCCCAAAAAGATGCTTTTAGATTTAATTTATTCGTAAACTATGTTTCGCTAATAACTTAATGGATATTGATAAGCCATTTGCCCGAGACTTTCCTATAGAAATAAGGAGCTTAACCATTGTTCTATCGATCAGCTTTCATTTTAAAGGCATCTCGAAGCTCGAATTGATATGGTGATCGCTGCATATTTTCGATGCATAAAATAAAGTGAGTGTTGTCCCAAATGGACCTGTCTGTGTGTCACTTTTGATAGAGTCGGACCTCTCCAAGAATTCAGTTAGAGTATTTTCGTAGCGACTTTTGTGCCATTTTTTCGTACTGCTATTCCGTTATACCTTTTTTTTTAAACAGTTTTCTGTGTTTTGTGGTTTCCGCTTTGTGCTCTTCGCTTCATTGTACCTAAGGGTTGCCGGCGCCCTGCGTCCTGGGCCGCTGGTCTTTTGTACGTGTCCGCCCTGCTGCTTATGCATAATTCCTTTATCTCATCCACGCCGCTCGCTTGTTCGGTCTTGTTGCTCCATGGCTCCATTGCTACATTGCTCCATTTCTCTGTTGCCCTATATCTCCGGTGCCGAGCGCACTCCTTTATGCTATTGATGGCTTGTTTACATTGCGCCGCGCGTAACTCCCAAGCCATTTGTCTATAATTGACTAATCGACAGCAGGAGGAAAATGTGGCAGACCTCGCAGATGCCCCCCCACCCGTCGTCGTCGGCTGCGGCAAGTGCGAATAGAGAATGAACGAATGTGCAAAAGGAGTAAAAGCAGCGCGAGCAGCAAAGGTTGGCCAACTGAAAAATTGTGACACTGCATGGGCGGGCGAACGCTAAACTCTGCTTTAATTTTAAGGCCATGTCAAAAGCAGCTCTTTACATCAGTTAAACTGAACTCAACTGCCGCCACCAGCTGCAAGTAGTTCCTGAGCAATCCCATCCTGGCAGCCAAAAGAAATTGAATTAGCTCGGAATTCCGTTCTCAATTAAGCATAGATGTGAGCTACAACTGTTTGTGACTGTGTGTGTGTGTATGTGTGTGTGTGTGTGTATGTGTGTATGTGTGTGTGCGTGTGTGTGCGTGTGTGTGCGTGTGGTTATAATTAAAGCTTGAGCTGGCAAACATCGCAACAAAATGAGAAGCAAATATTGAAAACAAGGATTAGGTGGAAATGGAGCAGAAGGCAGACGAAATTCGCTTCCGATGCAGAGCTGCGATTTCCCTTTCTCTCAATGCGGTTAATTAGTTTGCTTGCAATAATATTGTACGAGTGCGTTGGGTTAACCAGTTGGGGGGAAGGAAGTGAAGGAAGGGTGCTGTGGTGCAGTCTAACCAACTGCTGAGAGCCATGATTGAGGCCGCGAGTTACATGCACTTTGCCTCCTACACACACACACACACACACACACACACACACACACACATAAATACTAGAGGCTGTTGTGCGTCTACACTTACATGCAATTAGCATTTCCTGTTTGGTATGCCTCTCACTCTCTTTCTCCCTCTCCTTTCCCCCTCTCTCACCCTCTCTATATATATACACACAATTGCACTGAATACGCTGCCAAAAATCAAGCGACATATGCACATGAGTACCTCAATATGCATTTGCGAGTGTGTCTCTGTGTGGGCTTGTGAGTGGGTGCGGGTGTGGATGTGGGTGTGGATGTGCGTGTGGGAATGGAGTGAGTAATTATGACCAACTGGTCATATCCCTGTGGTCAAAATGCCACTGTTTAGCTGCCAGTTGATTGGATAGCGAACTACATGTATGTGCGTTGCAACACTATGTAATACAAACATATGAATATAAATACAAATATATAGAAATATGTAATATATATATATGTATATATATGATAATCCAACTTTTGCAAGCTTTCACATTTTATACTAAAGTGAAAACTATCAAAATCAGAGCGCAAAATCAAATTAAGGAATAACTTTTTTTCACATTTTTTTTTGTCACTTTCAGAATAAGCGCTTTTTCATTTACATAAATATACACTTTCAAAATGCAGTCGAGTTCCAAAACTGTAATGGGCTCGCAACCGCAATGGGTTTTATTCATATCAACCGACAAATCAGCCAACTGACCAACTGGCCAACGGCATGGATTTCATGTGGTTCTAGTTTATTTTTTTTTGATCGCCAACAACCTAAAGCTTGCAACAAAAAATTAAAAACAAAAAAAACTTGCAGTTATGTGTGGCTACCCCACACTTGAAAACAAAATGTGTTTTTCAGTATTATGTCAATCAGATTGATACACAGGTAAAATATACATGTTTTCAATTCCACTTTTATCATAGCAGAAGCGCATAAAAAGACTGTTTTGTTGTTTGGCGACATATTACAAATAAAAAAGTTTAATAAAAGTACAATAAAAGTAGAGGAAGAGTTGAAATCGATAAACTAATATTTGGCCAAGGACATTATGACATTCATAAACCAGCCTGGGAGACGGGAGCTTCGTTATCGAAATAACCAGACATCCTCAGAGCAACTCAGCAAGTCAGCTAATTTAAATCATCATTAAATCAACTTAGACCTCAAACTAACTGCAAAACGCTGCACATTAAATTAGACACGCGGAGCACTTGAAAGATTTGAATATTTGGCTCAATTTAGCTGGCTTTCCAGCTATGTATATACACGTCTACACACACACACACACACACACATTTGCGAGCGTGTATGGAAATTGTAGCGTAATTGCACATTGTATTTTTGCATGTTTTAATGCGTATGCGGAGTGCTTAATTCAGGATTTATGCGCATGCATTATAAATCTGCTGCCCGACGATCGTATAGTGGATTTTAATTAGTTTTCCGGCATTTGCATTTGCATTTGCCCATTGACGTTGGCCTCGTCCAATTTTAGCATCAAGTCTGCGCTCAAAATTGTGTTATTAATCATTTATAAACCATTCTTGTTGCGTCAATTGTCAACATATAAGCCAAGGTGATATATATATATATATATATATAAGTTTAACCATATATATGGTCGATGAACGGCTTGAGAGGCTCACCTGCCAGTTTTTAGTCATTTGCTGCTGCAAAATGGACGAGTATATGAGGCCGAAATGATGGTCCATAAATTCAAAAGGAATCCTTTGGCCCGAAGTGCAGATGCATTAAGAGGCCCCAGCGTCTGAGCCGCTTAATAGGCATTCATAAAAGGATATATAGACTTACTTAAAGCTGCGATGAGATTTCACTTAACGGCTGACGCACATGCAAAACCAAAAGGGGTTTTCATCTCAATAGCAGAGAGTCTCCAACAGCATCTTATGTACATACATATGTATATGGGTTTGTAGGTGTGGGTCTGTGTGAGTTGGGGGTGTGCGTGTGCTGTTTGTTGCAGCCATATAAATAAACATAATCGTGAAACAAGGCGAAAGCAACTAAAATAACACTGCGGAATTTTAATAGTTCACGTAAATGGTTTTTGTGGCGTTGGTAATGTTTATTAACCAAGTTAAGCGCCACCGTTTCGAAAGGGACCTCCCCGCCAGGAGTCCTTTAGTGGAGCGTGTTTAATGCTCACTTAAGTTGCGCTTATACAAATTTTCTTCTTTGGTTTCACAGCTATCCTCCAAACTCCAACCACCCACCTCCAACACCGCCTGCCGCTGTGAGCCCCAAAAATACCCTGTAACTTATTTTATTTATTTGTTGTTATTGTTGTAGTTTGCATCCTTTTCGTCGCTTTCTTGGCCACAACTTTCTGTATGCATCGGCTTTAGGTCCAGCCGGCTGGCTGCTTGGCTGGGTGCTCCGATTGCTGCTGCTGCTGCCATCTGTGGGTACTGCGCATTCCTCGCCAAGTTGTGCGTAAGTGGATTCATTTATGCCGGAGAATAAATGCTTTGTTGTTTACATTCTTGGAAGTTTTGTATCTCACGTCTTGCCACGCTGGACGCCCTGTGAGCAACGATGCCACGTTTCTGCCTAGGTGCCTGGATAGCTAACTATTCAACTGGAAAAGTCTTTTTTGGTATACTGTCTCTATTCAAGTGTAAGTATGCCTGTTCGTGTGTGTGTGTGTGTGTGTGTGTGTGTGTGTGTGTATGGGAATCTGTGTTTGCATACCTCAGTTTAGGCCATCTTAAACGGGCCAAGTAGTATACTTGAGCTTAACTGCAGTACGAAACCAGTTGGCCTAATCTGGAATTTAAGTCAACGCCAGCAATTTCTCCGTCACGCCACTCCCAACGAATGTGTGTGTGTATCTGTTTTGCTTAACTGTGAAGAGCTTAAGCGGTTATTTCAACGAGTGCGTTGCCAAAAATTCAACAGGCTTACTGCTCAGTAATCTGAACTGAACTCTGATCGAGTGAGCTTTAACTAAATGTGAGCTGAGCAACTCAAGTCGAGCGTTAATTGAAGCCCAAATTTTGAAGTATTTTCGTAATGTTGAAATGTATCTGTGCATTTTTCACATATAGACGCATCAGCATCTGTGAAAAATCTAGAAAATCTTTAATTGGATGTATCTGATAGCACAATACGGCTGCAAATCAGGGATGCAGAAAGACGGATGCGGGTACGGAGCTGGGCAGAGACACAAGGAGTCCGATAGGCAAGAAGTCTCCCAGGTGGCTAATACCCATGGGAAGGAACAGACTCAGAATAACAGGACATTGTAGACTGAGAAGTCACCTAACCAAAATGGGGATCTACAGTAGCGATGTATGCAGGTTTTGTGGAAATGAGGAGGAATTCTCACTACACATCGTAGCAGAATGCGTCGCCTTGATTAGAAAGAGAAGCAGCATGTCCTGAGTCCAAAGGACATAGAAACCCTCAACCCAACAAAGATACCGACATTCGTGCAGGACCTGGCGCTGATGGAAGAGCTGTAGGCTCAGAAAGGGGGCACAATAGAGCTTATAGGTCGCATCTGTATCTGATAGTTACCCCTTAAGTATATAAGGCGCTAAGAAAAACAGCAATTACAAAAACAAGCTGGAAAATGTACAATTTTTAAAATTTTATTCTTCAATCACTTTTTCTCATATCAATTGTTATTAGCTATGCAAAAAAAAATTGGGTGTTTCATCATATAATTATCAACTAACATTAATACATTTATGTTTGCTACACATACATGCATGTATGTATGTATACAATACAATATATTGTATGTAATTATATGTAATTGTATATGTTTATCTATGTATGTATATGTATATGTATATGTATATGTATATATTTAAATTTAATTGTAGATCGATGTGATCTAGTGCAATAGTTTATGTATCTGCAACCTGGTGTAGTGTATATGTATGTGCACTATAAATACATATATAGTACGTCCCATACAATTCAACGCTTATCCTAAGTGCAAATAACTCTTTCTTTAGTTCCAACAATTTGACTAAAGTGCAAAATAACGTCAGGTCAAATAAAAAATCAAAAAAAAAAAAAAACAAATTTCAAAAGGAACACAAAATCGATATGAAAATCAAAATGTATAATTTGTATGTACAATTGATCAAGTTAAAAAATAAAAGAAATAATAAATAAATAAATAAAATGAAAGCGAAAGTGAAACTGAAACTGAAACTGAAATAACGATATAAAAAAGGTGCAAAAACCAAAAAAGAAAAACGCAACTTACAAAATATAGGATAAAAATGGTGGTTTGAGACAAGATAAAATACGCTTAAAAATTGCTAAAAGTAATAGATGCAAATGTTCAATTATGCCAACTGTAAATACTACTCTAGTTGAATCCTTGAACAAGAATGAAATGAAAGTAATATTTATATTATAGTACATAATATTATTTTATATATGTATATATCAAGTATGTCTAGGTTTTTGCTTTTTCTTTAACAATTTAACTATTTACAATTCATGTGTGTTTGCTTAGCATTTAGTGATATACATATATATATATATATATATATATATATTTTCGTAGTTAGAAGCGGCTGAGCGTGCAACCACAACGCATACTAACTAGTTAGTTAATACATAATATCAATTGAAATGTTTTTTTTGCTTACGCACATAATTTGAAATAAATTTTGGAAATTTCTTTCAATTTCACATAATTTCGTTTTTTTTGTTTTGTTTTCCAAGGGCTTCTGCAATTGTATCTAATTATTAATAAACGTCATCAGTCTTGAACTTAGTATAGGTTTTCCTCATTCTTGTATATTACTTTCATGCTCATATACCTTCCGCTTGTGTTATCATTATCAACTCGTAACTCATAAATTGGGCATGTATTTTGTAACGTCTTTTGTGAATACAGTTATGTTTATAAACAAATGTATTTGTTTTTTTTGTTTCTGTTGTGTTTTTTAGTTTTCTTGTTTTCATGTTTTTTTTTTGTTTTTTTGTAAGCAATTATACATGTGCATACATATACATAGCTATAGGTACACATATACATATATGAATGCATGCATGTACATATGTATGTATACATATAGTCAAGTGACGGAACACCTGAAGAGTCGTTGATCTAAAACCCTACACACTACAATTTAAAGTTGAAGGCACAATTTTAAAAGTGTTTTCATTCGCTTTTTTACACTAGCCATACGAAAGTGCGTATATTTATAAATACATATATATATATATACATATGTATATATATATAAATACATATATATATATATATATACATATATATATATGATAGATAGTTATAAAGTAATAAGTAGTCAAGAATAACTTTATAATATGAACTAACTAAAAATGTCTATGTATACATACATATATGTATATATACATATATACATATATATATATATAATTATATATATAGTGTGGGGAATTACAAATTACAGAATACTACAAAATAATAATATTAATTGGTAAAAAAAAAAAACACTTTTCTATAATACAGAATGAACATATCGAGCTCAGGGCTGCGGGGGGGACGGGTTCAAGTTTTGGATTTGAGTTCGATTACGGTTTCTGCGACGGCAAGGATCCCTATCTCTCTCTCTCTCTCTCTCTCTCTATCTCTCTCTCATTCTTTCTGTCTCGCTCTTAGATATCGATATCTAAGTGTTACTAGACAAAAAACTCCTCGTTGCCCAGTGGGCTAGGTGCCGCTGGTTCGACGTAGGGCGTCACTGGCAGCCAGGGCCACGACCAGCCGCCGAGTAGCGCGAATCACCGTTCCGTTGAGTGTGTTGTGGCGCCACCGCCAAGGCCGCTGCTGCTGCCACCGAAACCGGCGCCGGTGCCGCTTCGCCTGAAGAAGCCAAGCGTCTCGAGTGTTTTAATAGTGCGCCTAATGAGCTCATCCTTGTACTTCCATATTGTTTTGTCCTCGACCGAATTCTCGCGATACTCCTCGCAGCTCTTCTTCAGCGTTTTGACGCAATCGGCGCGATAATGCTGCAGCTGTGCATCCTGCGTATCCACCGGATACGATTTGCAAACACCGCCCAGGCAGCTCAGCGGAAAGTGATTGTGCAGCGTCAGCACGCGCTCAGGATCGTGAAAGCACTTGACATACTGATTGGGCTTCGTATAGTTCTTGGCCCGATGCACATGCTGCAACATATGCATATACTTGGGTATGTCCTTGTGCCAGCCATGCTCATGCTGCTGATCGTCCAGGAAGTAGACGTTGCGGAAGTTGTAGCTGTGGTAGCCGTCCGGCTTGAATTTCAAAGACTCCGGACGCACCTTCTCCATCAGTTCGGACCAAAGTATGGAATTGCCCTTGGGCATGATCACCTCATCGATGTCCAGCAGGGCAATATAGTCGTACAGATATAGATTCTTGTACAGACAGTCATTGTAGGGTATCACCTCGTTCTGTCGCTTGTGATTGGTCTTCTTGGTCAGATAGAGATGCTGGAAGCCGGGCACATTCGGCTGGCCACCGGGCAGCGTTAAAGGTATCACTTGCACCTTGCCCTCCTGCTCATAGTGGCTAAGTACCTTGGTGATATTCGGATGGACCTGCAGATTATAAAAATAGATCTTGTCGGCACCCAATATGTTGAGCATCTCGATCCATTCGATCAGTCGAACGCTCAGATCATCATATAGAAAGTCCAGACCCTTCACGCAAACAGCGAAACCCTTTTTCTGATCATCCGGCGGCCGATTGTAGATGACACGCAAATTATTGGTGGCCGTATCGCACTCCTTCTCCACCATTGACACGGAGCTGGGTACGACGCCGTGGAAGGGCTTTGGTATCTGGCAGGCAATCAGATAGGGCTGATAGATGCCCTGCTTGTAGTTGCCCCACTTGTTGTACCAGATGTACTTGTACTCGAACGTCTTCACAATAAACGGCTCCTTCTGGCCATCGAACCAGAACTGACAGTAGGTCTTCACCTTCGGCTCGATCCGATCGATCATGCCCAGAATGCGGACAGTCGGCCCCAGCAGCGAGGTGCGACGGATGTCATAGTAGGCCCCAAATAGCTGAAAGGTGCCGTTCGATGTGCGCAACGTCTGCCAGTAAATGTTGTTGAACTCCAGCTCAAAGATCGATGGATATTTTGCGCATGTCGCCGACTTCTGTTGCAGAAAGTTTTTGTTCTTGCTCCAGTAGGCGATCGGTAGCGATGGTATCCTTGACTCCACGTCGCGCACCAGCTGATCATCGTCCATGGCTGCAAGAGAGGAGCGCAAACAAAAAAAAAAAACCAAATTGATAACGATTTTTCCATTTCAAGCTTTGATTGCCAGCTAGCTCACCTGTGCGATTGTCGACGAGTATCTCGCTGGGATCAAAGTGATCGGTTGTGGTAGATGTGGTCTCCGCGTAGCGCAGCATATCCTTTTGCAGCAGACTGCGCCCGTTGAGCGGCAGCTGCTGGTAGTCGGGCGGCATCTGGTGGTAATCCTGCGGCACCAGATTTGTGCCATGCATCTTGAACAGCCCAATGATCACAAAGGACCACACGCACAACGAGAACAGTATCTTTAGTATTACCTTTGAGTGCGCCATTTTAGCCAACTTTTATGTGTTGATTCCTTCTCTGGGTCAAACACTAATCGATAAGCAGCTGTCTGAGTCGATGTTCCTCTTTCAGTTTACTGTGTGTTTTCTGCTCTGCAATGATAAAAAAAATCGAGAGGAATACGTTAGACGACGTTCGTCCATGTACACAGAATGTTTGACTATTTTTTGGCCATTATCAGCCAAAATTTATGTCAAGCGGTGGTGTTGGCAAATTACTTCGCATTTCATTTCGACGACAACATTGATTGCGCTGCCGCATCCCCCTACTGCCCACTAATGAAATGCTGTCAGTCATCTTTAATGTGTCGGCCAGCCAGCCGGGCAACCATTTCCGTTTTCCTCAGCCCCAGATGGAAAGTGTCAGCTTGAAAATTGCGTGTAATATCTCAGACCTCAGGGGGCACCACAGACGACAGATAGCCATCCATCCAGCCAGAGGATGGGGCCTTTTCACCATTTTTTTTTTTTTCATTTTTTATTTAATAATGTCAAAGTACAGATAAGAATTTAGCGATAAGTAGGCATAAGCGACTTACCGGTTAGATTTGTGATTTAAATTAAGAAAATTGTCATCTAACATTTAAGGCAAGTCGAATAACCAAAATTGAAGAAGGTTTCACTGTTAGGCTCAGTAAATTGAATGAATGCTCGAAAACAGATTGTGAATATTGTGAATAAGTGGAAAGATGAAGAAAAACTAAATGAAATGATAAACTTCATTTATTAATGTCCTAAGACACACTCTTAATGAATAAATTGCAGAAATAAAAACATGAAAGAAAAAAAGAAAAAGAAAAAAAACGATGACATATGATTGCACCCATTGTGACAGCATATTTAATTTCAATGTGGTCAAGTGGCAATCAGCTTCTGCATTCCAGCACTCCTGCCTCCTACAACCCACTTCTGGTCACTCTTTAGTTAACCGGTTGCCATCTCCATTTCCATCTGGACACACGACACGCTACAACACTTCAGGCGACAATTTGTTTGTCTATCTGCGCTTTTGTATCTTTGTGTGTGCCACACGACCAAGTTGGAGTTGGATTTGGAGTTGGAGTTGGCATTAACGGCTGCATGTTTGTGTGTAGCAGTTGCCGTTATGTCCGACGGCGAGCCTCTAATATTTATGACACTGCAAGAGCTTTTCACCCCTTTCCAAATATTCGACTGGGTCCTCCGCCCAGCCGAGGAGTGCCACCTCGCAACGTGCCTCGAGCTGGCTGCCAAAGCGATAAACAAAAGGCACGACTCATCCGCCTAGCCTTGAACTGAACTGAGCTGAGCTGTGTTGAGCTGAGCTGAGGTGAGCTGAACTGGGGCCCAAACATAGCTCATTTTTTGTCTACAAATTGCAGGTAGTGGCTTCGTCTGTCTGTCTATCTGTCTGTCTGTCTGTATGTCTGTCTGCCTGTCTGTCTGTCTGTCTGCCAGTAGCAAATGGATGACAATGGCAAATGTATGTCGGACATTTGAGCTGGCACCCCACCCGAACATAACGGGCACGACACTTTAAATTCGTTACGTGCCTGATCCTGTTCCTGTTCCTGTTTCTGTAACTGTTCGATTCTGTCTGCGCTTTCAATTGACGTAGCTGCGACTGCATATATATGTACATATATATATATATATATATATATATATGTGTGTGTCTGTGGCAATCTAAATGCCGTTCGTATGCCCCGCAAATTGCATGTCCAGTTCATCTCTTTGCAAGCCAGACTAGCCATCCTCCCTCCTGCCACCACCACCACCACCACCCCACTCATGGCGCTTCCTGTGGCAATAAACAGTTTGTTGGCCCTGCTGCTTAAATAGCTCGTGTAGCTTACCCTCTGTGGACAAAGTCTGGGCGAGAGTTCTGGCACACCTGAGACTCTATTATGATTGCCTGCCTGTGGGACTGCCTACTTCAAAGGCAGCAAAATGCTCCTGCTACTGCTGCTGCTGCTGCAGCAACGAAATCAGCAGGCAGACTCTTAGAATCCTTCAGAAAGCCCCGACCGCCCGCAGCTTTAATGCAATTTTTACATAATCAAAAACTTTGTGCAACATTTGCTGCAGTCCAAAATCAGGCAAACGCAAAACACACACTCACACACACACACACACACACACATACAGGTCGCCTCCAAGCAGCTTAGAGTTTTTGCTCAAGTGTTTTCCATTTCATTTGCATGTGCCGCAAAAACTTTTCCCAGCAAACATACAAAATGCGCACAAACATACAGACAGACGGGCAGACAGACAGACAGACAGACAGACGGGCAGACAGACAGACGGGCAGACAGTTGAAGTTGAAGAGTTAGCGAAAATTATACAAAATATTTTGCAGCATGCTTTCAACAAGCTTATTTTTTATTTTATTATAATTTTTTTTTATGTTTTTTTTTTTTTGGCAACAAACACATCCTTGAGCTTGGGTTGGCTTGCAGGGCTCTTGAAATATGCAAGGACTACATATCTGCAAGTATATCTGTGTGTAGATGTGCATCTATAAAAAGTGTTTGTGTGTTTGTGCCTGAAGTTGTTATAAATCTCTGATGATTTGCACTTGCCTCATCTCAGTTTTTATATGCCCTGTACACATGAGTGCCACATACGAGATTTCTTCATTTCAGATACATTCAACTATTTCTGTATCTACGAAGTTTTGTGATTTTATATGCAGACAGTTCACTTTAATGGATTAATGGTTTCCCAAATATCTTCCTACTACTTCCTGCAGTACTCTATGAATAGAGTAACTAACAGTCTGGCAGGCAGGCAGTTGGTAGTTGTGGAATGCCAACATTTTGAACTGGCTCTAAATGCATTTGAAAGACATTCTATATTCCGTTTTGAGAATTGGAACAGCAAAATGCCATGGACCCCAAATGCTAAGCAGCGGCTCATTAATCTTAAGTCTCCGTGCCGCACTTAACCCAAATCCATATCGGGCAAACAAACATGTCAGGCATTAGCATTTACAAGATGCAAAAGAGTTGCCCCGTTTCTTGATAGCTTAGTAGCCAAATTGAGGGACTTTCTCGATTTTAGATGCACAAGAACACATTTTGATATTTCAGGCACAATTCTAACACCCAAACGATTTAGGTCAATTCGCTATTTAATACTCGTTACGGTTATGCGATTTATTGTTCGGTTTACTCCATTCTTCTTTTTTTCTTATTGAGTTCACTACCACAAAATATTCGCAGCTGCTGTTGTTGTTGGTGTTGTTGTTGTTGTTGTTGGTGTTGACTGCCCGTTGTTGTTGTCGCTAATTTGCTAGGCAAAACAGGTTCGATCTCAAAATGCGGCCTCTGGCCATGCTGTTGGCACTGCTGTACCGTAATGTGTGTCGCGCCCAAAAAACTCGTCACTCGGCCATATATTGGCATATATATATATATATATATATATATATATATATAGGAATATTTTAATTATGTTCAACTATTCAACTACTTTTCAAAAAACTGACTTGGACTGGCAGGCAGGCAGGCAGCAAGTAGCTTTCCAAATGGGTCAATGAGCCTCAATGATTCACAATTTCTAAGCGCGTTCTCTGCATTCTCCTCAACAATTAAAAATGCTTAACTCTTGCCCTGCTCACAGATTCGATTAGCAGCCGCTACTGCTGCTGCTGCTGCTGCTGTTGTTGTTGTCGCGGCTGCTGCGACCATTGATCTCCACTTGAGAGCTATGAGGCTGCCGATCTAACGGAAATGTGTGTTGCGCACGCGCAAAAGCCACCAAACAAGTTCTAACTGTGTGTCTATCTGTATCTGATAGATATATTTTGTAGCCTGTCTGCCTGACGCTGCCACTGCCACTGCCACTCTGCCGCTGGCCGTGGCACAGGCACAGGCAGAGGCAGAGGCAGAGGCACAGGAAATGCGTGTCACAAGGCATTGTTGCTGCAAATTTCTTGGAAATAACTGGCTCGCCAAGTTTCCCATTGCTGCAAATGCTGAATTGCTGCAAATGCTGCATTGCTGCATGCACCCCCGCCACAGCGCGACCCCAAACTGCAGCAGTTTGAACGAACACAAGCACAAGCAATATTTATAGAATTGTCTCTTCTCTTCTCTGCCTCTTCATGTGCTGTTTCTTTTTCATTTTCTTCTGCTTTTCCATTGCCACTTAATTTGCGCTGCAAGTTGGCTCCACTCACTGGGGCTGATCAGTTGCTGTCTGGCATGTAATCAAAGCTTATCACGCCGCAAATGGCGAGTGTTGTCGGTGTGGGGTGGCCTGGTGAGAAGAGCAGTGAAGGGCAAAACAACCAGCAACGCAGCAGCAGATAACCAACAAGAAGTGACTCTCTGACAGGCCGGTGCTGGTGGCAGGCAGACTGCTGCCCCAGCACATACAGAGGCGTTTTATTGTTTATTTTGAGACAAAGCTGTGCCCCAAGCAAAATAAAGGATGACTGCAAAAAAAAAGAAAAAAAAAAAAAAAGAGTTGCATGCTACATGCAGCATCAGCGCAACCCAAACCAACTCGACTCAGATCACGTAAAATTTCTGTCAGGCCCCATAAATACTTTTAGCTTACAGCACTGAAAAAAAAGAGAAAAACAAATTATTTGACTCTTTTTCAGTTTGGTTTACTCTGAAATTGTATACAAATCAACTTGAATGCATTATAATAGAGCACTTAAAGTTGAAAACACTTATAGTTGGACTCTTAAAACGTGTTTATTTCTATTCTCTGAATACAATTAATCAGGTTTAAGGCCATTTGTCTCAAGTGTACATATACTCGTATAGCAAATGGAGAAATGTGAACTGTGTGTGAGAAAAAGTGAGTGTTGTATCTGAATATGAAAGTTGCTCAGCTATTCAGCTGTTGCCTAAAATATACAAAAGCTGAAATCATATCTTTTATTTTTTTTGTTGTTGTATTGAGTCGCATAATCAATCACTTGCTTCTTAATTTATGTCAATGCGGAATGTGTCTGGGGCAAAACCCGTTTAATGACTTATCTAAAAGTTGTCCAATGTCCGTCCCATTCAAAGTTCTACGACATGCGTATGCATGTAAATGGGCAGAAGTATGACTCATTTGCATTCGGACAGTTGTGTGTTTCTTTGTTGTTGTTGTTGTTGTTTTTTGGGGTTTTTTTTAGATCAGTTGAGATTCGATAACAGTTGAACAGCAGCAGCGTAACTTTATGGCCACCATTGATTGGGTTTTATGACAGCTTGGCTTTCTCGACGACCAAACGAGCCGCCCATGAGGTGGTTTATATAGAACTGGCAACTGGCAAACAGCGCTATAATTACAGCTGTTGGCCACATTATCGATGAAGTCGATCTCACTCCGACACAAACTTTAGCTAGGAATGGGGCGGGGCATTGGCTTAAGCCATGAGCAATGACCGTTTCACAACTGTTTGTACGCAAGTTCGTGTGCACACATACATACATATATGTATGTATCGCCTACAACATTTCCACTTCCATTAATATGCACATACATTGATTTTCACACACACACACACATCCATCATTTATGCGAACCAGAACCAAGAGTCACCGAAGCCAAGCCAGCAAATAGAAAATAGAAATTAAATCGAATTGCTAAACTGGCACAAAAAACCGTTCGATTCTCTGCCTGACACAAACGCAGCGCAGCAGCCGTTTAGCATTGAGATACATTTTTTTTTCTATCTGACACAGCTACATACATACATACATACATACATACATACATAACTTTCTCGCTCAGGCAGAGTGTTTTGGCGAGTTGGCGTTTTTATTAAAAAAAAAAAACAAAAAACCAAAAAACCAAAAAAAAAACGTCGCACGCACTTAAAATGCACAGGCGCAAAGTGGCGCAAATGAACTTAAGTATCGTGCGTGCCAAATGTATCTTACGGATGCGTCTACGCCCAACACAAGACTCAAAACACACAAAACACAAGACACAAAACACAACACACACAACACACACACATTGCGTATCTTAGTGATTGCTGCCGAGTGTATCCACTACGTAGCTCTAGCTGTAGCTGTAGCTGTATCTCTAGCTGTAGCTGTATCTCTAGCTGTATCTGTATCTGTATCTGTATCTGTATCTTTAGATGTTTTTCTAGCTGTATCTGTACTGCATAAGCTGTTGCCTGCCTGCGTTTTTAATTCGCATCACATCCTTTTATTTGCGTACGTGTGCGTGAATATCATGAATATGCCCAGCCGGAAGAAGCACACACACACACACACACACACACACACACACACACACACACACGCACACACACGCACACACATACAAATAGATTTTGAAACATACGTTTTAAACTTGTTACGTCTGTCGATATCTATTTCATTGAAGCATTTCGCATCTGCCCCTCGGCAGCCTGCCGATTGATAGCGAAATGATTTTCCGTTATGTCCTCCAAAGTTGGTTTTCCTTTTAGTCAAATGACATTATGTACCTTTATCTTTTTACATGACATCTGTGTGTACGTACCCCCGGTAGCTACAGTACACACACGTACACACACACACACAACGCACACACACACACACACACACACACACGTACACACACACACACATATGCTGAATTTAATTAGAAATAATGCAATTACACACAGACAGAAAGCTAGAGGAAGAGCGGCAAAGCGTTGATGTCGTTTGCATGTGACAACATTTCCGCTGCTGGATTTACAATTTGCAATTAAAATTCGCCCTCGCAACTGATTAACGATTTATGAACTGTAGCTGGAAATCTGCACGTCATTCCCAATTTTCGACTTTTTCCCCAGTTTTTTTTTTTAAATTTTTTTTCGTATCTTTCGAACCGTATTACGGGTACGGTGATGTGCCACACATTTCCATTCAGCGATTCTTAATTCACATTATGTCAAAATTGCGCACAAGATAAAAAAAAAAAAATGTAGCCAAAATAGGAAAAAATCGCAATCAGCATTTTGTCGATTATCGTTGCTGTTTGAATAGCGCAACGCTTTTGCGCAAAAACAGACAAGTGAAAATTATGTACGAGTATCACATAAATTCAAAAGCAAAAAACAACAGCAGCAGCAGCAGCAGCAGCCAGCAACTGCAGTCGCGTTGCTAGTGATTTAAAATGTTTCAACAATTAACAAACAATGCGGCAAGTTGTCAAAAGACATGAAACGGGCGTCAGCCGTTGGCCGCAGTTGGGTTATTTGGCTGATTATTGGTCGACGGCGAACAAAATGCAAATAGTGAACTGCACAAAAAGTCACCATTATAAATTGCGGAAAATGTTCCGCCCAAAAGCCACAGCTCATTGTCCTGCACCCCCCACCCCGCCCAAAAACACCAAAAAACTGACCAACCGTCAGACAGACAGACGCAGTATTCAAACAGAAAACATATATATATATATATATATATATATATATAAATGTTTGCGGCAACCAGGCTCGTTGTCTTGTATCCGAATCTGTATCTGTATCTGCATCTGTATCTGTATCTGTATCTGTATATGTATCTGTATATGTATCTGTATCTGCATCTGTATCTGTATCTGTATCTGTATCTGTATCTGTATCTGCATCTGTATCTGTATCTGTATCTGTATCTGTATCTGTATTTGCATCTGCATCTGTATCTGCATCTGTATCTGTATCTGCATCTGTATCTGCATCTGTATATGCATCTGTATCTGTATCTGCATCTGTATCTGCATCTGTATCTGTATCTGCATCTGTATCTGTATCTGTATCTGCATCT
This sequence comes from Drosophila cognata, assembly GCA_035041535.1. Taxonomy (NCBI): domain Eukaryota; kingdom Metazoa; phylum Arthropoda; class Insecta; order Diptera; family Drosophilidae; genus Drosophila; species Drosophila cognata. Next base: position 224,937 of record JAWNLC010000831.1, read on the forward strand.
GTATCTGTATCTGTATCTGCTTCTATATTTGTATGTGGGTTGTATATGCAAGTAGTTTGCAACTGCGTTGGAAATGCTTGCCAGTCAAATTATTTTTAATAACTTCAGAGAACAATTCAGAGAATGTCAACAAGTTCGCATTCTAGACACATACAATTAACGCGCTGAAAACGAGCAAGTTCAGCACTTATTTGTCATCCTGCATCTTGCCAGCAAGCTGGCAATATTATTTGCCAATGAAAAACTATTCAGTTCCAATAAATGCATTTCAATTAAAGCTGATTATGTTTTCTGGCATTATCATCGGCTTTAATTGTTGCTATTTTGTCCCTTATATTTTACATTTTTTATTTGGTTTTATTGACTTCTGTCATTTGTCTAACTCTGATCGGCTGGCATCTGGTATTTGATTATGCATCAAATATATATGATAATCACCTATGACACTGAGCAGCTGACCGTCAGATAATTTCAGTTACGTCAATGCTTACACAGCATATCAATCAGCATGGGCATCGGCATCATCAACACCAGCAACCGCAACAGCAGCAGCAACCGCAACAATAACAACAACAATATCAACATGAACAGTGTCTTTATCTCACTCAAGCTTTCACAGCTAGCTGCTTGGCTCGTCCTGCAGCTTGGCAACAGCGACTGCCAACTTGTTATGCCAATTTACAGATAGCACACTAACACAATACCAGCAGAACAGAAACAGCACACACACCACACACACACACACATACACACACACATACACACACACATACACACACACACACACAGACACTGTGTATGACGGGTCGCCAGCGAATTGGGAAACAATTTTACGAAAGGCAAATCAACGTTTAACTCCAAAAAAAAAAGGCTAAGAAAAAAAAAAAATACTTGCGGCACGTTGTCTATAAATGCGACACGAAATGTTTAGCTTCAGTCGCTGCTGCATGCCACTGAAATCTGCACAGCGAACATGCAGCTAACTAACTGCAAGACATGTCTCTCTAGTCTCTCGTTTCTTTTTCTGTGGTTGTGTGGCTGCGAGTGTGTGTGTTAGTGTGTGTGTGAGTGTGTGTGTGTTAGTGTGTGTGTTAGTGTGTGTGTGTGTGTGTGCTACAACCTAGTCCTATAGTGTTATCACGGGCACAAGGCAGTTAATGTGGTTGCTGTGGCTGTTGCTGTTGTTGTCACAGATTTTTGTGTGTTTGATTTTCTTGTCACGTTTCTGCTAACAACATAAGGAAGCAGTCAAAAGCTGGCTGGCATCACCAACGCGGCAGTCACTCAGCACTGGCTGCAGCCTCAGTCAGAAACGGAACCAGAAGCAGTCAGCGGCAGAAGCAGTTGTAGCTGTAGCTGCAGATGCACAGAGGCTGAGACTGCAACTGGGACTGTGGCAGAGACTGGAGCAAGTTGCCGGAGTTGTCAACAGCATTTGAATGACGTGCAGAGAACGTAAACGTAAAGCGGCATATCTTTGCAAGTTCGTTCGAATGTCAGTCAGTCAGTCAGTCAGTCAGTCAGTGCGCAGACTTTGATTGCAATGCGCCAAGGATGCTGCTGGCAGCCCTGACAGACAGTGCTACAGTCGCTGTGGCTGTGGCTATAACTGTGGCAGTGGCAGCAGCAACGTCGCCCGCCATTGACAACGGTGGCATCGTGTGCAACGCTTCAACGCACATTGCCGAAATTGTCAAGACATTGACGACAACGACAATTTGGCAAGCCTGCAGTAAGAAAAGATCGACAGACAGTGTGGATGAGATTTTCAATGCAACAAATTCAGCAGTTCGGACAAAAAAAGACAAAGGGAAAGAGAGAGAGAGAGAGAGAGAGAGCGAGGTAAAAAGAGTCGGTAAATTGTGGCTCATCAATTTCTGATAAAAGACAAATGCAATGAACCCCACCTCGCCCCACCACCACCCCCGCACTAACCAGTCCATTTGCCAACAACGCTTTTTTGCCCCTTGCACCTACTGCATTCATTCAACGCTCATCGCTTAATGTGGCGGCAAAAAGTCAATAGTTGCCACAGCGAGGTGCAAAGCTGCTGGTGGCATTTTGCATTGCGCTGTGGAACGATTCGAATTCAACGTCTTTTGCAGCGGCTTACATAATCAAACACAAATACTATGCAACCGTGTATATATATATATATATATATATCGATACAATGAGAAAAGCAAATTTGCTGACACAAGTATTTCCCAGGTTGTGTTAAATATTTGAATATAATAAACTGTCTGTCAAAAAGATAATAAGAGAACTGCACAACTTCATCATGATATATGTTTAACTCCTACAAAAATATTGCATTTTAATTTGAACAACTAATTTGTAATCCAAATTCATACTCGAAAGAAACACTTTTGGTATACCCTGTTCTCATTTGTGTATAGGGTCTACCGACAGTGTGTTAACTGCATAGGAAAAGGAAACGAAGGCAGCTGTCGCAAGTACCAATGTGTGTGTGTATGTGTGCTTATCAGATACATGAACATGTATGTGTATATGTATGTATTTGTGTACTGGTTCGTTGTTGGCCGTAACCATTTCTTTGCCTGCAGCAGCTGTTATGGTTGTTGTCGTTGCTATTGCTTTTCGGCCCAGTTGGGCCCTGTTTGACATCAGCGGTTTTCCTTTATATACCCTGTACCCTCAAAATCGCTCAAATAAGGCATATGGCTTATATGGCATGCCAGTCTCAAATGCAGGCATTTTCGACATCGATTATTATAATTTCGGATGAGTATCAATGATGGACTTTGTCTTCTACATGTGTTAATCAATAATGATTGAGAAGTTTCGAAACTATTCAAGTATTTGGAAAGAGTGTACGGCTACAGACGAGTACAGAGTACAGATCCAATCATATTTGCTTTTTTTTGTAAGAATTTGAACTTTGGGGAAAAAAATGAGACGCAGGGTTTTCAACAAAAACAAAAAAAAAAAAAAGATCTGAGCACAAAGCGTGGTTCGTCGGCGATGGACCACCACAAACATAAGCAACAAATACCAAAATACCACCAACGCCAAACCACCGCCCACCTGGGCTGTGTGATTTGCATGTGCAATTTATGCTTTTGATGGCCGTCGTCGTCGTCGTCGTCGTCGTCCTCGCCGCCGTTGCTGTTGCGCTGCATGTTAATGAAAGGCAACTGCAGATGCAACGCAGCGTTCTCTACTCTATATACAGCTGCCGTGCCATGGCCGAGATGTCATGAGCCCCATAAGCCAGCAGCCGCCAGCAACAGCAGTCGGCAACAGCCAGCCAGCAGCCAGCAGCCAGCAGCACACAGAGGAACGGATTTTGCATGCCTGTATGCAGATTGGAAATGCGAAAAGTTCAAGGATTGCTGCTCGTCGTGAGCTTAGATTCTGTGCAGATTGTGTTGCTGCAGCCATTTGTTGGTTTGCTGCTGGCCAGGTAACCCAAAGAAAACCAACAACAACAACAGCCGCAGCAGCACCAGTAACGCTAACAAATGCCAGGGCCTAGGGCCAAATGCGATGTGGCACATGACCGAGCAATGTGCACTACTAGGTAAGTGTGCACACACGCAAGCACAAACACACACTTACATAAATATGTAAGTATATACGTAAGGTTCAATTTTGAAAAGCGCTTAGAAAAAATGCAATCAGCTCATAATCAAAATTACAGCAAAAAAAAGAGTTAAGTAAAAACTTAAAATAATGATGAAGCCACTAATCCAAATATCTGCTTACATTTTGAGCAATGTGTTATGGAAGATATTTTGAGTACGTTAGTTATCAAAATTGGTAAAATGTTTTGGGCTTATGTTTGCTCAACTATTATTACCATTATTATTATGTGCGACATAGCTTGATCTATTTTATAGATCATAGTTCCTTCATCAGCTTTGATTCTAGCACGCATTTTTTGAGGATTTCTGTGTATTTTGAAATGATGACATCTGGAATAGTGCAACTTCTTCTAGCTCGGGCATTTTAGTCAAGAGGTCTAAGTCTGTTCTGGATATTGCTGGATCGTTTCTTATTATAGCTAGCTAAAAGGTATTTGACCTGTTTTAGATCTGGTGCCTCTGCTCGATTTGATAGTCGATGTTTGTCCAATATGTGAAATCATTATATAAATGCGTTCCCAAATGGATTTAAGAGCATTATTAACAAGTGTCTAGCATTATTTCTAAAATCGATATCGATATCGATAATCGATAATTGAAATCTCAAAATGATTTGTGCACTATCTAACTACTATCTAACTTATCCAGTGGGTGGCATTTATTGGGGGGAGTATTTTTGGAGTGGCTATGGAGTGCTATGCTTAAGACTTTGATTCGAATTAGACGTGGCCAACGACGACTATGCCGGACCGGACCGGACCAAGACTCCTAGCCACCCCCATGTTGTTTGCCTTACCCAGTCAGGCTGGACAAGACTTGTTGCCTTTTACTTCCCGTTTAGCTGCTTGGCTTGGCTCTTGTTGCAATTTTTCTTGTTGTAAGTGGTAAGTTGCATGTTGCAAATGTATAACTGGCCATGTTGCCAGTCAGGCTGGCTGACGAGCATTGGAGCAGTCATTCATCAGGTTACTGTGCTCGGCGCCCGACAGCCATCCAATTAAGCTATAAAAATCTTAATTTAATTATTTGCCACACGAACAAAGCCAGAACACACATTCAACATACACACCCACAGACACACACACACATATATATATATATATATACATACATATACATACATATACACATCTCTATATAAAAATTGCCATTCACATTTGCAGTCGCTGTCGCAGTCACATTCGTATTTGATGCAGTACAACTGCGACGGAGACGGAGACCGGAGACGGAGACGCAGACGACGATTTATGGTGGCCGGTTTTTCTTCATTTGTGGAAGGGGCGTGCAGCATTGGAAGCGAGATTTGGGGGGGGGGGGGGGTTGCAAGCGGCATGCATTTTTCATGAATTAGTTCATATAAAAGTCAAATGCACAAAACGTACGCTGGCAACTGGCAGCTGGCAAAGGGACGAAGGGACTTACCGAATTGGAACTGTGTTTGCTGCCCGACGAAGGGTTAACCCAACCGAGAGATGGTGATGGTGATGGTGCCGGTGGTTGGGGCAGAGTGGGGCGGGGAGGCAGGGGACTAGCGACGGCAACACATAAACAGATTTGTGGCCGCAAAACAAAACAAGCCAAAACGAAAGTACTAAACCGAATAAACCAAGCTAAATCTGCAATTGCAAAAGGAATGCGCGACTGCTAGGATACTCTCTATCAAATTATTTATCCCTCATACTGTTGACTAGCCAATATACAACAAATATCAAAGTGCTAATTGGGTATTTGTCATAGGCATGTTCAGGGAACACATCATGATGGGATAATTAATATTTTCACAATTCTAATTCCAAGTCACCCAGACACAAGATGAGAGAAGCACAGAGCTACTCAAATTATGCCTAATTCAAACGAACGAAAAAAGTACAGGGTATAAGGGTTACATGTGCACATTGGCATTGCTGTGCTGCTGTGGAGAATTGAAAGAAGTTTCGTTGGAGCCAATGGCCCGCCCCTCAACTGTATCCACATAGACTTATTCATATAAGCGCAGAACTGAGCGTCGCTCTTGTTGATTTTTGCTGCATAATTAATGAAATGAAAGCATTTGGCGGCGTTTCCCTCTGAAACACGTCGCCAACTCCTACTCCCTATCCAACTCCTACACCCAATTCTATTCTGTGTCCCACTCCATCTTCTATTTCTACTCCGACTCCGACTCCGACTCCGACTTCTACTTTAACTTTTACTCCTACGCTAACAGTGATGCCAGCTTAACATTCGCTTCTGGTTCTGACTGTTGCTTTAGGCCTGGTTTCTGGTATCTGAGTTTGCTAACGTATGTGTGTGTGTGTACTCTGCGCTGGCACATAAATTAGATGCATGAGTTCGGGGCCAGGAATAATACGCCCGATTATGCGAAAGCGTGCCGACCTTAGAAATCTCTTGGCCGCTTCAGCTTAGCCAACGAAATCAAAATCAAAGGCAACAGCAACAGCAACAGAAACGGCAACAGAAACGGCAAACAGTTTCCATGCGAGAAATGCAGTCGGCAGCTTTTTTGGGGCAGTGCTGCCTCAACTCAAAGCCCAGTCAGCAGGATAATACGAGTCGTTTCATCTTGTTTCTGTTGTTTCTCTTGTTGTTGTTGTTGTTGTTTTTTTTTATTTTTATTTTGTTTGTTGGGTGTTGGTGTGGGCTCGCCGCTGGCCATTTTAGGGCTTGCCACTTGATACAAAAACAGCAACAGAGAGCATACAAAAAAAAAATCAAGTAAAGAAAAGGAAATACAGTGGGTTGCCTGAGAGCCAAAAGAGGGGGTTGCGGTACAGCAGGGTCGGATGGCTTAACGTGCTGGCGAAGTAACCAAAAACACAGAAAACAACAACAGCAACAACAACAACAATTGGCACGGCACATTGAACAAGTTAAAATATAATAAGTACGTACATAGGCTTTTGCAAGTGTGTGCGTCTGTGTGTGTTGCTCTTATTGAACACTGGAACTGGCAAGCAACAACAAGAATAGCAATTTATTATACACTGAACCCATTAAAAAGCCCGGAAAAAAGGGTACAATGATTTTCGGCAAGTGTATGTAACAGGCAGAAGTTAGCATCTCCGACCCCATAAAGTATATACATTCTTGATCAGGATCAACAGCCGAATCGATATAGCACGCGCATCTCAGAGACTATATAAGAGCAAGAGACTTCAAATTTGGAATATAGGTTCTCGTATACCGGGCGCAGATCAAGTTTGCTTCATTTGATCGATAACTGCCTCCGTTTCATAAATATCGTCACTTTCCGATTTCCGTTAGTAATAAATGCCACAATTTTAAAGGCAATCAAATTAGAATATATTTAACAGGCGATACAGGGTACATCGTTGACGAGCACACTCGACTACAGCCTTCTTACTTGTTTTCAATAGGGATTGTGAGCTTCGGGTGGGTGTGAGGGTAAACGCCGGGAAATGAGGAAAACGTAAAAACAAGCTAAGCAAATTAAATGTCAACGGCCTTAGAAAATGTTGCAAGAAAATGAATCCATTAGAAAAACCAATACCTGATCGCAAAATATGAACAAAAGTGATGTTATTTGTTTCCAAAAACAGATTCAATTAAATACATATTCACGTGCTCAATAATATATTGAAAATTATGATGTCTGATTATGATATCACATTTGAGTCTGTTTCAAAAATGTTCTTAAATGTGCAATTGATTTTTGTTCACCAAGCTTTCAATAGTAAAAACATTCTTGGTTTTTTTGTTTGACGGAAGTTCCTTGACATCAATCAACCCGGTTAAAATAAAATAGTTGAAACAATTATAAATTACCTCACAAGTCACAGCTTTTCACAGTTGAGGACGTCTGTTGCTGCAGATGTTGCGTTGCGTTCGTTTTACTTGCTGCAATGGAGAACATTGGAAAAAAGGAATGTGTGGTTAGAAGTGAAACATATTTTTTGCAGCGATTTTAAAGCCAACGCCACACACAAAAAAAGGTCAATTTAAGAAAATGTGAACAAGGTATAGGAATAGAAAAAAAACGTAGTCTAAAATCGGCTTCCGGCTTTGGGTTTACCACTAAGCTCATTAATTTTATTTGCCCTTTGCGGTGGTAGCGCCGGAAAGCGTCTGCTGCCTTGTCTCAAGTGTGCGACTCTAAAAAATTGAAAAAAGGGAGACTTATTCACGCACACACACACACACACACACAAAGTCAGACACTTGCCTATTCGTATGCAAAAGGCCAAAGTCAAGTGGCAACAGGCCGAAACTGAGGCCGGTGCTTAGCCCAGTCCTAAGCCTGGCCCCCTCACAGCTTTGGTCTGCAACTGTCGGCTGGAGACAGAGCGAGTTTTGTTAGTCGCAAGCAGTTGCCAGTTGCCAGTTGCCAGTTGCCCGGTGAGAAATTTCTCAAATGCGGTTCAAGGTTTTTTGGGTGTGTTTCAGGGCCGCCAGCTGCGGGCGCAATAGTGAAAGTGAATTATTATAAACAATTGCAATTGATGCTGATATGTGCACTCGCTAAAGTGGGGGGCTTTAGAGGGTGATGGTGTTGCTGCCGGTGGCAGTGGCAGTGGCAGTGGCAAGTGAATAACCAGGCCATGCTCGAGTGGTTATTGTTGTCGCCTTTTGTAATGCTTGAAGCGAGCGACTCAAGCTGAGCCCCACATAAATTCCCATTTGAAAACTGGCACAAGCCGTATATCGAATGTGAAAAGTGGGCTTTGTTCAAGTCTGTCATCTGTTATTGGGTGACAAAAGTGGTGGCCAACAGTCCAGGCTGTTGTAAGTTCAGCGAGTGCCAGGATCGATTCGAGTATTACTAGATAAATAATTCGATAAATCGAGTTTTATGTAAACTCAATTACAAACAAATTGTTGTTTAAATAAATATGAAGTAAAATAAATGACTTTGAACAACAGATCGATATCAAAAACAAAGACAGCTACTTCAAAGTAGCCAAATAGTTGTCAGTAAAAAAAATGTATTATGCGACAAGGACAAATAGTTAAAATAAACTCTTTTTGTAATGCAATTTATCAAGTTGACATTTTGTGATTTGTTATCTGACCCAGAAACTGACAAACTGACAGACTGCCAGACTGCCAGACTGCCAGACTGAAGCACTGAAGTATGTGTGAGTGCATTTATTGTTGATTGAAAGTATCAAAAAATTAAAATAAATTTGAATTTTCAGCAATTGCTCAGTCAGCTTTTGTAGTTTGGATTTGCTTTTGTTGCGATTGCCTCAGCTGAATGATTTCCTTCTTTTTTTGTTGTTGTTGTTGTTGATTAATGCACGTGTCAAGTGCAGCAGCTACAGCCAATATGCGAGCAAAGTTTTGCCATCACACACACAATTGCCATGTGCCATGCAAACCGAAGCCCAAACCCATTTCTAAACAATGCAAATACCACTCAGAGTTAGCTGAAGACTGCAAATGGCTTGAAGTGTTGCCAGCCTGCTTTTTTTTGCCCGCTTATTGCTCATACGCTGCGTTTGCCTCGAGCCAAATGAAGTTACTTGCGGTTGCTGTAAGTTTTCAGTATTTTTTTATTCTTGTTTTGCATTTTTTTTATATATTTATTTATTTCTTTGATACTGCTCTAGTGCTGCTACTACTACTACTGCTGTTGCTGCTGTCAGGCATCGTTTTTCTGTGCATATGTGTGCGAATGACTTGATTTATGTCGCTTTATTTCATTTTAATTGAAAAACTTGCAAACTGAGCAACCAAAGCCGAGTGGAATTTGCGCCCAGGCAACGCACAAAAGAGCAAATATAATTAAAATGGCATTTAAAATGTTTTCGGCAACTGGCTGCAGCAGCAGCAGCAGCAGCAGTAGCAGCAGCAGCAGTTACAATAGCAAGAGTGGCAGCAGCAGCAGCAAAAGTAAATATGCAAGCTCCAAATATATGTAATGGCATAAAAAAGTAAATAAATTACTACACAAAAGCACAAATGTAAATAAAATGACTTTATTAAAAAGCTGGGCGCACCAACATGAACGGAAACCAACAACAGAGAGAGGAAAAAAAAGGATAGGCGATGTTTATAAACTTTCAGTGTGCAAATAATAAAGACATTCGCCAGTTCTATGGTTTGGGGCAGACTATGTATATCGTGCTGACTGGCAGTGCACCATAAGAACCATAGATACCAACAGTAAAGGCAGGCAAACACAAACCCCATCCCATCCCGCACCACCACCACCACCACCAGTCCAGTCGGTCCACCTTTTTCCTATGACAAATGCAAATGACGCACTCGTTGCTGGTTGGTTTTGATGTTGGCGACTTTAAAAGTGGGCAATTGTGGGGGCTGCAAAATAATTTTTAAAAATATAATAAAATAAATAAATCCATGCAAAAGTTATGTGTGTGTGTGTGTGTGTGCACAGTGGTACCAAAACAGACAGCTGCTGTCACACAACGAGCTGCAGATGTGACGCAATTCAAAAGCAAACACCAATCAAATTCAAATGGAAAGATCACAGCCAACGCCTTGACAACAACTTTTCCAGATTATTGCAAAAAAGAAGCAACACTTGAAGCAGCTGCTTAAGAAAAAGTGCGTAGAAAAGGTATTTAACATAAAGTGGTAGAAAATTTGATAAGTATTTATACTAATGCAAACATATATACAAACGTTATCTAATCAATTTTGTATATGCCAAAAATCATCTTGACTAAAAATCAGCAAAATAAGTTTGCTATCATTGTATTATAGTCGAGCAGTTATTTTGTTAATGTTGCTGCTGTCTGTGATCAGCAACTTGGATCAGCCCTTCTCAACTTTTGTTGCAACTAACGAGCCGTGTCGACACAACTTTCAAATGGCAAGCGGGCAAACAGACACAAACACTTGGCGCTATAACCACGGTGCAGCAGCAGCAGCAACAGCAGCAGCAACAGCAAAAATAAATGAGCAACAGCAACAACCAAAGCAGCGCTAGCAACAACAACAACAACAACAACAACAACAACAACAACAACAAATGCCGCCAACAGCGTAAATCATGCGACCAGCATAAAACAGCAATAACAACAAGAACAAAAACAGACAACCAGCACGAAAAACGCCAACGCAAAACGGTAACAGAAAAAAAATGAAAAAAAAAATACAAAAATACCAACAACAGCAGCAAGAATAACAGTAACAACAATGACAAACAAAAAAGTGAAATTAAATAACAATAACAAGGTTAGCTGTGTTTTTGTGTTGTTGATGTTGCTGCTGCTGCTGCTGCTGCTGCTGCTGCTGCTGCTGGCGCTGTTGCGATAACGTCGCCAATATGCGCCGTTTGCGTAGCAAGTATAAGAGCGAGCAACAATAAGAGCAACAACGGCAACATGGAAAATATTTCGAATATGCAGCGGCAAATTGAGTGTTTTTATTGCATTAACATAAGTAAATTAGAATGCCAACAGGCGCTCGCCCATGCTGCTGACTCACTATTAGTTGGCCAGCAGCACCAGCAGCACCAGCAGCAGCAGCAGCAGCAGCAGCAGCAGCAAGATTCAAAAGTTGGCGCAGCAGCACAGCAGAACTGCAGCAACAACAGCTGACGCGTGTTGGCTGACAAACGAGCGTGTGGGTGTGTCTCTGTGTGTGTGTGTGTCTCTGTGTGTGTGTGTGTGTCTCTGTGTGTGTGTGTGTCTCTGTGTGTGTGTGTGTGTTTGCGTGTGTTTGCCTCTCTTTTTATGTAGCAACTGCTGCTGCAACATGCACAGCAACAGCGATTCGCAGCGTCAGCAACACTTGCATATTGTTGCCGACGCCTGCAAGACAAGATGGTTGCAGCTGCTGTTGCTGTTGCTGTTGCTGTTGTGACTGTGATCGCATAACGGTGCTTTCAGCACATACAGCAACGCTCAAAATGATAGTACTGCTACTTCATGGGATATAAATTATTAATTTTGCACTTTGTTTGCGCATTTTTTGTTAAGTATCTGAATTTCGTCTCGATCAGAATAATAATTAATATTCGAAATAATTAAAGTTGAGCGATTTTATTTATCTGGCTTATGTTCATATTACATCATCATCATTAACTGGCCAAAAAATAACCCTTACAAAAAAAAAAATAAATACAATTTACAAGATTGACCATTGGATGAATGGAGAAGTAATTTGTAGTCGCGCAATTCCAAATTATATTTTAAATAGTCGGACAAAAAGATCTCGACAAGATGTAACGGCCAATCGTCAATGAGTTTGTGATATCTAATCTATAATTATGCCCGCTGCTGTATGCATGCACACGTTGCCGTTGACCGGCCTTCGCAATCAAATCGTTTATGAAACGTTGGATTAAAGTGTTTAATGTTGCTGCTGCTGATGACAGGCCACTTTCTGAGAATAGTATTTACATTGGTAGACAGGTAACCAGCCAAGCCAAGTAACCACAAAGCCAATTATGAGCGTTACAAAGCTAATGTCATTCTAATGTCAGACATAGCCAACAACGACAACGCCTTGTGATTGATATGCCTGAGGATATTGCAGTGACAGCTGCCGAATGCGTTTGCCTTTGACTTGCTGTGCTAAGGTCTGTGCTGGAAATTGTGGTTTGGCTTGGTGTCCAACTGTCAAGGACAGATGCAGCAGCGGGAGGGAGGAGCTGCTAAAATAGCAACTATAATGTCGAAAAACTTGCGGCAGCGAGCCAACGGCTTGAACGTTGCCCTGAGCTGTGGCCAGCTAGAGAGTTGCCAGTGTCAATAAAATGAAATTAAAAACTTTAAATAACAGCCAGCGAGCGAGCGCAAGACAATTTAATCAAGCAACTCGGCAAAATGAATGCCCCGAGCGCACAGCGAGAGCCTGAGAGAGGCAGGCCGGAGACCACAGATGAGAATATCAAGAAGACCAAGAAGACGCACTGGCGCCAAAATACGAGCGTTCATTTGCATGCCTGCACAACAGCAACAACAACAACAACAACACCAACACCATCATCATCGTCGTCAGCAGCAGCAGCAGCAGAAGCAACAGCAAAAACAGCAACCACAAAAATAAGAGCGGCAACAACAAAACAATCAAAAAGTTTTTAAAACAAATTAAAAGTTGACGGCAAGCAAAGGCACCAACGGGTGCCAGAGGGGGGGCAGATAAACTGCAACGGCCTTTCGCAATGACTGTCACAATTATGATGCGGTCAAGTGCACTGCACTCAAGTGGTGTAGTCGAGGAGTGTGTGCGTGTGTGGGTGTGTGAGTGAGTGTGTGTGTGTGTGTATGTTTGGGGGGGTTTTATGTGTGGCGTAAGCTGTGAGAAACCGACTTTATTAGCCAAAAATGTCAAACAGGAACTGAGCCGTTTTATTGCCCAAAGTGTCGTTGACTTGTTTGCTGCCGCTGACAGTTGCTGCAACTCCAATGAACAGCAGCAGCAGCAGCAACAACAACAACAACAACAACATATACAACAAAATCTAAATGACAGCTCGGATTAATGTCAAGTTGAATGAAAGAGCTTGGCGGCAGTCAGCCGCACAGCAAACGCAAAAAAAAACGTTTCAATTAATCGCAAATTGCGCTTAATGAACAATTTCCACTCCATTTGTGCATTATATTTATTTTATATTGTGCGGTTGCATATATATATTTTAGTTGCACCTATTATGTATATATATGTATATATGTATATATTGGATTTATCTATGTTGATATGCAAATATTTGTGTGTAGTCTTTCGACTTGCGACAGTGGCAAAAACTTTTGCCACCAAACCAAATCGATGGCAGTCTTGGCAACGGCAACTGCAACTGCAACTGAGCAACTGTGCAACTGTTGAAATTGCAATTGCGGACAAAACTTAAATCGAATTCATGACAAATGATGCGAGCATTTTTCATTTGCCTCTGCGACTCTTGTCGTTGTTGCAGCGGGCGGTTCAACTGCGCCCACGTGTCCACCTGTCCAACTGTCCGCCCGCCCACCTGCCGCGGCATCAATTTGGGGGGCGAAAGATGTGCAAAGAGGAAATGCGACAAGCGAAGCGGCAACGAGTTGCAAAATTCCACGGTTAAGTCAAGGTTATGTGGCATGGTTCAATTACCTCCACTTTTGGGGTTCGTTTTCGTCTTAACTACATCTCTTGACTTGTATTTTATTTTTCACTCAACCCCCCCCCCTCCCCCTCCTCTCTCACTCTTCCTCTCTCCCTCTCTCTTTCTCTCTGCTGTTTCATTGCGCCCTATGGGATTATGGTAGTCGGCCGACTCTTTGGCAAAGGTTAAAGTCAAATTAGAAAACAAAGACTTATGCTTGAGCGCACAGACGAGAGTCTTTGGTCAAGAGTTGAGGCCCTTTTGCAATAATCATCATGAAGCTGTGGTTGTTCAAAATGCTAATAATGATGATGTGGATGATGAGTTTGCTTGCGCTTGCTCTTGCTCTTGCAGTTGCCGGCCAATGGCCACACTTGAAATGTAATTAGAGTGCACCCAAATGCATCCGAAAAAGTATGTTGCAAAATAATTGAAGGGCGTTTTCGCCACTCAAGTCCTCTGCCAAGTGGCGTTTGGTTTCTTGTTTATCGTTGCTGTCTTTTGTTGTTGTTGTTGTTGTTGTTGTTGTTCTACTTAAGCACAGTCTTGGTCTTGTCTGCCATGAACTTGGCAGAGAACTCATAAGCAACATCAATGCAACAACTAGCAAGCACAAAGTCATTTCTTAGATACTGGGCTTGACATCATTGTTTGAGTAAATGGAATAATCACTGTGATTATTTGATTACTGGATTAATTGCATTTGGCACTTTTATTGCAATGACAAGCAATACTCAAGGTATTTTAGGTAATTAGTTTTCTTATATAATATATCGTGTGCAAGTGCAAATCCCCATTATTAAATACATTAATTAGGCAAAGTTCAATTGGTATACATTCGAAGAGCTCAAATGCAAAATCCGATTAGTTGCTAGGGTGAAAACTCTATAAAATGCAATTAATCAAATGAGAAAATCTAAGTTTTCATTCCAAATACCCAATTTATTATGCTCCTAAGCCTCAGTTGGCCAAAGATTTGCAAAATGCTCATCATGAATATTAATGGCTCAACTTTGCTTTCGCTTCGAAAATGACAAACGCCCTCGCACACGCACTCGCACACGCACTCGCACACACACACACCCACACACACACACACTCACACACACACTCACACACACACTCATATACATAACATAACATGGAATGCAGCTACCGTTGTTGTTGTTGTTGTTGTAAATTGTATAAGATACAGAGCGAACAATGAACCGAAACAATGTTAGAAATGTATAAAAAAAAAAAGTAGACATGAAAGTCATGCGCATCATCATCCAGCAAGAAATCCAAGAAATCCAAGAAATCCATTGATTTTTCTCCAGAAATCATATGCGGCAGTTGTCTTGTATTTGTGTTTAGTTTCCTTTTCAAGCTAAACATTTCAAAACAATTAATCAAACAACTTGAGCTCAGTTGGCGTTCAACTCGACTCGGCTCAGATCTGTGAGCTTTGCTTCGGTCATTCAACGCGTTTGCTCTGAAGAAAGTCTTTTAGACATCGCGGGATCTCGCCGACGATCATCGATCTTTTTGTCTTTGGCCTGCTGCTGTCCGTGCTAGCCGTATTAACGGGTTTCATAAGTTAGGCCAAAACGCTTAAAATGGCAAAGCTTTACGTGGCACTAAATCGTTGTCGCTTATGCGAAATCTTTGACCAAAACCGACAAAACCCAAATCGTATCATCAACTTTCGCTCTTCAACAAACCAACAACAGAAACTACAACCAAATGATAAATATACATACTCGTATAGTGCCAAAGTTGTTGAGTTCATTCCTCTTTGCTTATAATTGCTAATCTAAACATAGTCATAATAATACTAATATATACATATATACATGTATGTTACCTTCACGCCAATTTCACACTGTTTATTTATTAAAATATGATAAATTATTTTTCATTTATTTAGTTTTATTTTTGCAATGAATTTGCAGTAAATTTAAAGAATAGTTTGCATAACTAAAACTTTGCATTTTACATAACTGGATGTATTGACTGACCAATTTGCGTGCACTTTTACGTACTAATTTGAATTTAGTTTTAATCAGTTGCAGTTACTAAAAATGTTGGTATTTTACGTAAGCGGATATACTAATTTACTAATTGAAGAGCATTTTTGTGCAGAAACAATTTAATTAACATTTTAATTGATGTCGGAAAATGTTTGCCTAAAAGTTACATGATTGAGCTCAATCAGCGCCGACGTTTATTGCCAAATACTTTATGAGTAGGTGAAGCTCAGTGCTCGGTGTGCCCTAAGCTAGGGTTTCTCGGCAATGTCGGCAGCATTAACAACGCACAAGCCCATAAAGCAGCCAAGCCAAGTTAATCTATCCAAACCGTTAACAAGTTTTGCCAAGGCTGAAAATTCACATTGCATGCCAAGTTTTGCAGCTGCACTTGAAAGTTTTCAACTGAAGTGAACTCAACTCAACTCAACTCAAGTGAACTTTTGCAAGCGTGGTCCAAACTATGCAAGTATCGACGTCAAGCAACGTGCAACCGACACCTGAGAACAGCAATGTCGCATCCTCCACCTCTACTAAGGCCACATATACAAAGCAGACAGTTTTGCTTATGGTCTGGTCTATGGTCATATTAGCGGGCGGCGGCTGTGCACCAACTCCTTTCTTGTACTCCATTGGGCGCACAAACACGCACACACACGCACGCACACACACAGGCAGACACACTTACACGGAGCGACGCACACGCATTGAAACTGGGGCTACGCATCGCCCGGCAAGTTCAAGTTTAACAAAACAGCGCGTTGGAAAAGTCGCCAGCCATTGGCGTTTGAAAAAAATAAATAAATACAAATATAAAAAAAATACAAAATGAACTTTGGCAACGTGTCAAGCCGGTTTCTCGCTGCGCGATCGGTGGCGGCACACAGCCGCCGACACGCCGGTCAGCGTATCTGAGTCGATGCACGAACCAATCCGGTCTGTTTATACACACATATATATACATACATACATATATATATATATATATATATATAGATAGATATAAACAAGCAAAAATGTCGATTGAAACTATAACAAGGCGACAGACATGGGCAGCGGTGGTGGCTGGTGAAACTGCAGCTAGATAATCGAATTCGAATAATATTCAATGTGAATAGCGATTGTTAGGCATGAGTCAATATTTGCGCTTACATCCAGAATAACCTTGTCCTCAATTGCAAAAACTCTCAAGCGGAGAGCGGAGAGCGGAGTGCAAATGTCGATTGAACAGCTAAATTGAATAACTAGTTCGCAATGAGGAAAAGACACGTGAAGCAATATGCAACGCATTCGAATACGAATACGAATACGAATTCGAATACGAATGCGAATAGAAACGAACTCAATGGACAAAAATAAACAGCCAAAGCAAACATTAATAACAATTTCCATTTGTATTTGTTACATTTTGTTTGGCGTAAGCAACGGCTGGTCTCGCCAGTTAACGTTATTTGGTATTAATAAATAAATATGGTAACAGTTCATGCATCATAATCATTATCAACATCATCATCATCATCATCATCATCATCAGCAACATCATTATGATTCACATTGATTATGCTTTGTGTTTTCATAATCAATCAATCGATTGAAGACGGCGAAACAGATACTGCTTAAATGGGCCACAACAGCAGGCGGCAAGCAACGCAATCCCAATCATAACAGTTAGTCAATGCACCAGTACTAGTAAGTGAATGTTGTGGCATACACGCATACACGCATATTTATACCAACACATAGCGGTAAATGCAACGGACACAAAAACACAGCTTTGGTAAACAAGCAATTTGGCTGTGTCTGTGTCTGTGTCTGTGGCCGCCGGTCGGGTCGGCCAATCCAAGATTTGAGGCATGCAAACGCAAACGACGCGACGCATTCACGATGAAGTAATAATATGTCTTCTGGACTTTGCATTTAGTTTTCCATTTATCGATAACTGTTATTAAGGATGTCGTTTTGTGATCTTCAACCAGCAATTTCAATATGCATCCTTGCAAGGAAACCGACAGCATTTTTGACTGATTTTTTGTTGCCGTTATTTTGATTTGTTTTCATTATTACGATCCACATTTGTTGATAGTATAATTGTAATTGAAACAGGAATGAATTTAGACAGGATTTAAAGGGGTTTTCGAAATGATGTTTCATACTGTGTGTGATTCCTCGGAATGCAGATAGCCAACTGACGCCTGTTTATCGATTTATTGACGAGAAATTATGCATAATTAGTAAGCAGCTTAACGGCTACCAAACCAAGCTTATTCACCTTAGTCGCCAATTTGGGAATGTATATTTAAATATTTTTGAACGTTTTTTTTTTTTTGTTGTGTTTTGTTTTGTTTTGTTTCCGAAGCGTGTTTTGTTGAAGAAAACCATTTAAATCAAAAGCTGTGTGCATCATTTGCATACATTGTTAATATGATCCGGCAATAATCGCCCCCGCTCGGTGGGAGAGAGAGAGAGAGAGAGAGAGAGAGAGAGAGAGAGAGAGAGAGAGAGAGAGAGAGAGAGATCAAACGTTAAATGTGTTAATTTATTTCAATTCATTGCTAATTTAACCAAAAATACATATACGCAACAACAACAACAACAACAACAACAACAGTAGCAAATGGCAAATGGTAAATATCATAAATGTCGTATGGCAATTTCCGTAAATCGTTAAACGATTACTCATACGCAACGTTAACCAGAGCGAAGCTGTAACGGGAATTACTGAAGCCGCAACGGCCCCAAAGGTCGAAAAACTTTCATACCATAAATCATGCAATTCTAAAACTGAAACTGAACTGTATATTTGATACTTTTGTTGTTGTTGTTGTTGTTGTTGTTGTTGCTGCTGTTTTAATTGAGTGCGTCTGGCTGCTAATTAGTTTGATATACGCACAAAAGTCAACGGTCAATCCAATTCAATTCAATTCAATTCAATTCGATTCAATTCGATTCAATTGTACGCAATTCAACTCAACTCAATTCAATTTAATAAATTCAAATTTTCGCCCCATTATTGCATGTGATGAGCTATGATTTATTTGCGTTGCATAAGTTGCTTGAGTGGCGTGGAAAAGTGAGAGAATCGCAGCCCAGCCAAGTCCTCACACTTGTTGGCTGTTGGTGTAACGACATTCTCCGGCTTTGATAGCCGGAAACACTTGCAGCAGCACATATGCCGAAACATATTCATATATTTATGTGGCTTATTACAGCCACGTCCAAAACGCAACAGCCCGTCCAGCAAATTGTTGACATATATATATATATATATGTATATACATATTTTTTCACTAATAAAAGTAGTGGCAGCAACAAGCATCGCGTTGAAAGCGAAGGTGGCGTAGACGGGGTCAACCGCGTGGGATAGACCTTATACGAAACCATGTATATATACATGTATGTACACATTTTTATGATAATCCCACATAATATAGTGTTTATGCAAATTTGCGTCAGCATTTCAAAAGCAAACTCACGCACACACAATCGAGAAATTACATCTAACAGACAAGCTTTCAACTCTCTTCTTTTTTTTGTTCAGTGTAGTCGATAATATTTTGTAAACTCATCAATATGCTCAATAAGCCCCCATAATGCCAAATAATGCATTTGTTTAGATTTAAACTAAATGAATTGCTAAAATATGGTTAAACAATCCGAAATCGAGTAAAATGCGCTTCAGATGTGGATAGTAATCAACCTACAAGAAGAAGAAAAAAACACTGACATCGAAAGCGAAGTGGAGAGAGAAGTGAAATTGATTGATTTCCAAAATATTTCCATACATGTTACGAGAGTGAATCGAAATTAACGTTGTAAACAAAGCTGATTAGGAAAATCCAATTCATTTACATCAAATATGCTAATTAATTAAGATTAATAAAAATGATTGCATTCAATATAAATATTCTTCAATATTGAAGACAATACAGCGAGCGAGCTAATGTGCATATAAATACGAATTTGAAAAATATATATATGAGTTTGATTGATGCTTGCTTGGGCTGTAAACTTTGCTTTTTGTTTTGGCCCAGTTGTGCTTAGTCACTACTTCTTCACACAATGTTGCATAATGAAATCGCTTACGATGCTTCAATATGCTTATATGGTTGACAACACAAAATTGAAGTCAATTCATCATACGCGCTGCGCTGTTTGCCCCCACATCCTGGTGCCTCTTGCCGCCTTTTATGCAACTAATCAAAGTAATTGCTTGCGCTTGCTTGTTGTTGTTGCTGTTGCTGTTGTTGTTTGTTTGTTTACTTTGCTGTTTGTTATTGCTGCGCTCTCCTAGTATTTTCAACTTTGGTGCCCGCACGGTCGTCAATTTCAAATTTTGATTGCACTGCATTAAATTGATTTTCGACATGTTGCCTTAGTCAAAAAACAAAAAAAAAAACAAAAAAAAAAAAACGTATTTGGCTTCATCTCCGCTTGGTTCAGTTCCTCTTCTTAGTGTCATCATCTGCCATCATCAGCTTTGTGAATGGATTTGTTGCTGTTGTTGTTGTTGTTATTATCGCGCATGATTGGCATTTCTTCAGGTCCAATTTTTTGTTGTTGTTGTTGTTGCTTTACACAACGAAATCGGCGGAACCCTGGCGCTCGCTCATCAGTTTATTTATTTACTATACTGTTTACAGTGATTACTTCACATTGCTTCAACACCAGCAAAAAAAAAATCAAAATAAATAATAATAATAATAATATATATCTATATATATATATATATATATATATATATATGTGTATATATGTATGTACGACACTAGCAAGACCAACAAGCAAATGCAATCGATGTCATTGCTGCTCGTCAAGCGAAAGAAAATTGATTTCAGCCATTTGTTCATTTCCGATTTGCAGTTACAGTTATGCCAAAGACGCAGACAGTGTTGAAGTGGCAACCACAGACACAGCCGCCGCCACCGCCACCGCCGTTGCCGCTGCCACCGTTGCCGCATCCGCAGCCAAAATGTGACACATCATTGTCACTGTTTTTGGGTTTTGGGTTTGGGTTTTGGGAATGGGTTTGTGTTTGTGTTTGGAGATTTGGGATTGGGGGATTGGGGATCACTCATTGCATAAGCGCATAACAATGCGGAACGCGACCCACGGAGAAGAAGGCAGCCCAATGACTGGCAAACCAACCACAAATATGGCCAAAAATTGTGCTCGCATTTCACTTTCATTTGGCTGCGGTTATTCGCAGAGCTTAGAAATAATCGTCGACTTCAGCTTTTTTCCACACAGACGTTCACTTTTCGCCAATCTCTATGATTATTTTTGTATTTTTGTATTTTTCTGTATTTTTCTGTATTTTTGGGCTTTTGTTTGTTTAGTTAAGTGTGCAGCTCGCTCAAATGTAATTCTTGTTACAATTCAAGCAATTTCCTTGCCATTTTCCATTTTCCATTTTCCATTTAATAATGTTAAATTTCAGTTAATGCTGCGCTGTCAATGCTTGAATTTCGACTCAATTAACTAACCAATGGCAATTTTTTGTTAAGCGTTATTTAATTTACCCACAGCTATTATCCGTATGGCAAATAGCTGCTTCATTTATTTAATAAATAATCAACAAAAAATGTAAATTTGTTTGTGTGTGTGTGTGTGTCTGTAGTAGAACAATTTATTTATTTATTTACATACGCAAACATATTGAATTCAACTTTTATGTTCAGTCCAAATTGACATGAATTGCAATTATGTTTGAGTGGAGCGGCGCTTCAAGTTATTAATTGCATTTTATCGAATTGCCAATATTCAATTTCAGTTTAACTACAAATCCGTTTTTATCACAAGATTTGGCTAAATTGCTTTGCCATTGAGGCAAGATTAGTTTCCACAAGAATTCCGCTTGAATTCTACATTTTTTGTTGTTGTTTTTTTTACAGCCAATTCACTCAATTTAGTCGCGGTTCACACTTGGGAGGGACAACACGCAACTTGTATCAGAATGTGCACTTAAATGCGATCGATCGTGTGTCCGATTTCTTGAACCACTTCAAGCGGCATGTCCATATAAGTATATATTATATACATGTATGTATGGCTGTACTACTTGTATCTGCGAGTGCAAAAGACAAGCATTTAATTTAAAGCTCTGTCCACAATCAGTGGAGCAAAGTGTCCGCCCAACGACAACGATGAAAACATTCGGTTTCAAATACCCTCCCTTTTGGGGGGAGTATATTCATTCATTTACATATAATATATATACTGATCTGGAATGCGCATATACATCTTGACTACAGACTGAAGCAATCAATAAATCAATTATCAACTTTTGTTTGTCATTGCTAAACCATGTTTTAATATGAGTGCTTTGATTGGAGTTTGATTAAGTTCGAGTGTATTCATTTTTCGCCAGCCTGTTGAGAATTGTTCTTGCTTTTTATTTATTTGCTTTCATTTTTTATTTATTTATTTTTTTATTTTTATATTTATTTATTTATTTATTTTTGTATATATTTTAATTTTTTGCTGCCCTGGCGGAAATAGCTCGTTGTCGCGGCGCGCGTTTTGCGTGTGGCCTTTTCAATAGTATTTTTCACACTTGTGAAAATGAAAACTTAACTGAACATTTTGCTTTTGCCGTTTTTTTTTTTTTTTTTTTCATTTGTTGTTTTTGTTGTTGTTGCCTTTTATTGTTTTAATTACACGCTTTTTTTCGCGCATTGTTTCAATGACCGTCACGCGCCGCAAGCCTGTAGCAAAAGCCAACCGGCCAAACAGTTGAAGTTGTTGCTGCTACTGTTTGTTTGTTGTTGCAGTGTTGCTGCTGTTGCCGGTGTTTGTTTGCAAAATGAAGTGGTCATATCTGTGCTGTGTTCCTCTCGCACCCCGCCCCATCCCATCCTCGACCTGCCTGCAGTCACAACGAGCTTTAATGATAATTTCCAAATGACATAAAAGCGGCCAAAGAGCTTCAGGGCTGAGTGTCCCGGACGGGTCTACAGCGTAAAGCGACGGGGCGGAGCAGCGGGGCTGAGAAGGGTATACAGTGAATTGGGAGTGGGAAGAGGTGGGTCGAGGGAAGTGGGAAGAGGGAGAAAGGGCGGCAGGGATCTGGCGTTGTAATCAATGAACTGGTCAGGCCAACCCCCAAGATAAATGAATTAAATGAATGGCCGACATTGCAGTGTCTGTGCATAACTGTGGGTGTGGGTGTGTGGGTGTGTGTGTGTGTCCGTGAGTGTGTGTATATGCATGTACATTTTAATGCCTTAATGAAAAATGCATTTTTAATTATTTTTTGTTCATTTACGGGCAATTTTTGTTGTATCAGTGAACCGCCGTTGGAGCTTGATATGAGTTGGCTTATGCGGCGTATGCGTTATTTATGGCATTTAATATATGTTGCTCTCTGTCTCCCTCTCCCTCTCTCTCTCTCTCACTCTGTCTTTGTCTCGCTCTCTGTCTCACTGAAGCTTGACAAGTTTAAGTTGACATGTCCAGCAACTATACCCATTCCACACGTCTCCGTCTGCTTTTCAGTTGCGGCCAGCGCTGCTGTTGCTATTGGCCCCGTTATTCAGTTTTGGGATTGGGTTTCGCTTACACTAACTGGACTTTGTGGTACGGCTATTTGCGTGGCTAACGATAAAGCCAACAGTCAACGTCGAACGTCGAACGTCGCGTCGTTGGCCATGCAACCCAATATCGTATTTCATCACTTTTTCAAGTCAAGCCATTGATTTGCGCACAGGTAACAAGCAACTTTTGGCTCTGCTTTGCTGCGGACAAGGTGCATCTTGTCATTCATTAGGATGGCAGCTCATTCATTCATTCATTCACACACACACACAGAGAGAGAGAGAGAGACACACACAATGTGATCAGGGTGGTCGCCGTCTGTATGTGACACTCGTTGCACAACTTTTCACCCTTTCCGCGGCGACAACGAAACTGAAATAAACTCATCAAATTTCAAGCCAATTTGTTTCCCGTCTTAGCGACTGACACCTGGGCAGCGGATAATGGATGTTGTGTGCACCTGCTCGTTGCACCGAAAGCAGTCAAATATTCAAATGGGTATTCGCTCAACTTGCTAATTTTAATGAGTGTAAATAAATCTGGCAAATAATTGTCAGTTGATAAACTTCGACTTCTACTCGATTGGCGGCGATTGCCCAATTTGCATTGGCCAGTTTCAATTCATCAATATCATAATAATAAATGAAATTTACAAAATATATTTATTTATATATATATATATGTGTTGTGCATCTGTTATCTCTTTTTCACACACACACACTCTCTCTCTCTCTCTCTCTTACTCTTGCTGTAGTTCTTATGTTTCAATTTGATTGCACTTTCTAATTTTGTTGCATTCACTTTCATCTACTTTTACATGACGAAAATCACGACATTTTTACACTGCTCAATTTTCACTTTAATTTTAAGTAGTTTCAATTGCAATATTTATTTGGAATTTGGAATTTGGAATTTTGATGATGTGACGAAGCTTGTTTTTTGTTATTATCTTATGTTAAACTTCAACAAAATCACAATTTGTTGACTTTGGCTGGGACGGGACATTCGCGTGCCAATAAAATGCAGCAAAGCATTAGATGGGAAAGAGAGCAGCCGGAGACGGTGGGGGGGGGGGGGGGGATTGCCACAATGTCAACTGGTGCACAGTACATTGACAGATGTTGCTGGTGCCGGTTTTTCATTACATTAAAAATTGTAAGCAGAAAATTAAAAACAAAAAAATATACACAAAAAAAAAACAACAAAAAAATGAAAATGAAAGTTTCAGTTACAAATTGGACTGGTTACTATTGCTTTGGTTGCTCGACTGCTCCGACTAGGGGGCTGACTGGCGACATAAAAAACAAAAGAAGCGAAAAACAAAAAAAAAAAAATATATATATATATATATATATATATATATATGTATATAAAACACCAAAGTCAGAAAGGAGGGAGCACATTTTTTTTCGTATTTAGGCAAAAGAGAAAAAGCGTAAAAGTGAAGCCATTTAATTACTGGTTTTTCCGCTTCAATGTGCATTCCCAGATTGCCAAGGTGAATGACGAGCAGCCGCAGTGACCACGCCCCGCCCCTCCCCTTCCCCCCCAACAACCATCCATCTTAAGCTGAGTGGCAGAGTCCAATAATTTGAGACTATGCGAAGCAGATAACGCACATTTGGTTTTATGATTTACTTCGCGCACTGGTTGAGTTTGGGGCAACAAATATGAATTGCAACGAAGTTTGATTAAAGTAGTTAACTTAATTGAAATAGTCCAATAAAGTTATGAGCCAAATGATGGTGGCAACAGTAATTAATATTTAGCTGATGCAAAACACTGTCTGGCAAATGGGAATGAATGAAAATCTATGAAGCATATGCTGAAATTGAAGACAATTTGATAAAGTGCTGTGCTGTCGATGAGATTAATCCAGACGAGTAGTTCATCTCGTCTCATTGCATGGAAGCACAAGCTGAGTGGAGTGTGAAATTCATAAGGTTGTCGAGCAGCTAAAACTTAATTGAAATGCATTGTTTGTGTGATGTTGTGATGTTGTGCGACTGCGATGTATAGCATTTAAAGTAGTAGAAGTTGAAAATCATACATGTCGGCAATCATCAAGGGAAGTCTTCCTTCCATCAATGGCAAGCACTGTTCGTTCAATTTGTGCGCATCGTTGTTGGCAATTGAACACGCTCGACCGGAGCAATAAACAAGCCAAAAAAAAAAAGAGAAGAAGATGTTCAAGGCCGTTGCGCCTCGTCTGAGATAACCAAAAATAGGCAACCGCTTACAGTGGCAAGCACCTTATGGAGCTCTTCTGGCCACATGCAGCACGTTGACATTTTACATTTAACACACATAGAGTGTGTGGGGAGACCCCAATAAGAAACGACGTCGAAAGCGCGGCGCATGACTTGCATGCCAAGATCTAAGATCTAACATCTCTGATCTGAGAGCTGAACAATAAGCAGGCAAGTAAAAAAAAAAACTCGCATTGATTTTCTGGGGGGAATTTCAAAAAATATTATTTATTTTTCATTTATTTATTTTTTTTTGGTCTTCTTTTTATGAAATGCCAAATTTGGCAAACTCATGTCAATGACAATTGAGAATAGACATGGCACACAGAGAGAGAGAGAGAGACACACACAGAGAGAGAGAGGGAGAATGAGCAATGAGCAATGATGTGCTTTGGATTATCTAGTTGGACCTGGCTCTGATAAGAGAACCACCACCACAGTACTTAAAATATTATGGCGCCTGCCTGTGTCTGCTTGCTGGACGCACCGACAATTTAGGTGCATTTAAGCTGAGCACTACAAAGTAAATATTTGCACAGAGTGAAACACTAAAGTGAATTTTGAGTTGTGTAAATAATTGCACAGTTTGGTTTACATCGAAATCTTGCCATCGTTTTTACCACTGAAGTCTGATAAATTGAACAAAGTTGTTGCCGTCAGCGTCGTTGGCAGCGTATGACAATATTTGCCTTTGCTGGCTGAGATATGCGAGAGCTTCTCTGCCGCTTGATAGACGAGAATGGAGGGCAGGGTTTCGTAAAGGCGATTAGATAAGTTTGTTTTTGCCTCAGATCCACTTCTGACCAGAAAGTGTCTTGCCTCTTTTGATAATTGCATGCCACACACTCACACACACGCACATAATACATATATGGCACATATAGTATATGGATGAGGTATGTGTTTAGGCTGTGTATCGTTTATCCCTGGCTAGCTGATATGTTCAATTCGTGGCCCTTGCTGCATTTGCATAACCGTGACCACAAATCATTAAAGTCATTGGCAACAGCCAGCCGCAACAAACAAACAAACAAACAAACAAACAAGCAAGGCAAACAAATAGCCATATAAACAAAATAAATGCTAAATGTTGTCGGAATTGTATGTATGGATTGCTGCTTGGGATGTGCAAAAGTGTTTATGTCATGATTTAAAATGCGTGGCAAGTGGTTAACCAGGGGCAGAGCGGAGAACACACATGTTTGGGAGCGGATTGAGCATTGTCGCTATGCCAAATGAGTTATGGAAAAAATCATTTGAATTTGAATTTGTTGAGCTGTGTAAATAAATACAACAGCTTATTGCATATTAAAGGCGATGTACGCGATATTTATGACCCTGGTCGCTGTTGTGCAATATGGCTATATATATATATATATATAAAAAACAAAATGCATTATCCAAACAGACAGCAGCAAAACTACGTGCACGTGCAAGCGGCATTTGAGACGAGGGGATTAGTGGTGACTTTAAGGCAGGACAACAGCTGACAGAGTTGTGAATTTTAATTAGCGTTTTAAGCCCTTAACTGAACACTGCCCAACAAAAAAAACGTAATTTCATTTTAATTGAACATATTTGCATAGAATATGTACAAGAATGCATGCACAACAAGTGACTAAAGTTAAGCAAGCCAAAAACACTCTTCAGCACTTTTGGCATTAGAGATGATGAGCTTGTTACTCAGTCACAAACTTAAGTAAAGTAAAAAGCGGATTTCCTGCTTCGCATCGAAATAAATTTCGAATGATTTCATCTGTTTTCTGTACATGCCATGCCATCAACTATTAATTAAACCAATTTCAAAGCTAAACAAATTGCATAACATAAAACGCCTTCCCTGCCAACCCTAACATGACAGTTACACATCCAATGTTACCTCAACGCAAGTGGATAAGGTAAAGGATTAATCTGCATTAAGCTGCAAACTCTAAACTGCTGCTGCTGCTGCTGCTGCTGCTGCTGCTGGCGTTGCTGCTGTGGCTGTGGCTGTGGCTGAAATGGAGCATCGCTCTGTAATCGGGCCTGCTTAACTCATTTAACTGCCGACAGATGGCGTAATGCGGCAGGAGTCTCATTGGCGCCTGCTAGAAATTTTCCTAATAAAATGTCAGTGCGCAGAGTTTGTCGGTCTGCCGGGGATGAGGGAAATTTACGCGTGGTCAAAGTTAAATGGAGGGGTGAGTGGGGGGGGGAGGGGGCTTCAGCAAAATGTTGCATTTACAGTTGCATACGATGATGATGGGTGCGGTGTGTATGTATGTATATGGAGATGATGACATTGCATGTGGCCACCAGTTTTTAGCACCATCAACTTGCCCCTTGATGAGACCACACGCCTGCCCCCGCAAACACCCCCAGTCCCCAGGCCATTTATAGCTCTTTTACCCATATTATGACCGCCCGATGCGATTGCATTTTCCGGCTGCTGCCGCTGCTGCTGGTGCTGGTGCTGCTGATGGCTAGATTGGTTGCAGTCAGCATGACATTTTTGCATATACTCGCATCGCCATTGGCATCGGCATCGGCATCGGCATCGGAACATCTCCCATCGTATCGCATATATTTAAATTCACAGCCGTTTATATTGCAGTCGCAACGCCACATCACCCCAACTGCAACTGTGCGGGGCAAGCAGCGGGGGAACGCTCGTTTAGTCATTCATTTTGGTTTATAGGTAATGCTGCCTCGGCTGCTGCTGCTGCTGCTGCTGCTGCTGCTGAGCAGCAAAGCAATTTAGCTGGCGCCGCATTACGAGGCGTTGGGCGTGACCAACGTTGATGTTAAGGTCGAGGGCAAGAGCGAGGGCGACTCCACGTTGAGGGTATTTTATGCTATATTCTACGTATTTGTGGGGAAAAGTTGTTGGAGGGGTTGGAGGGTATAGTCTCGCCCCCGGTTCTGATTGTGAGTTTAAAATGCATTTTACAGACAATTTTGCACTTACCATTTACGACTTAGTTGAGGTCATTGATGGCAATGGCGTTGACTGCAACAAAAAGAAGATGATGAAAAGTTGGGGATTTGTAGTTTATTTGAATATGTGCAAAAGTAGATGATGATTATAATGGCAAACTTTGATATTTCTTTACACATAAATAGGATCAGATGATAAGTAAGATAACAAGATAAGAAACACGTTTCCAGTTCCATTCAGATAGATTAACAACGAACAGATAAATGTCACGGAGACGTGTCATTCAAGGCGTCAGAAACTCTTCACCAGGGCAAACGACGATAAAGCATTAAAACTATATAAAACTTGTGCCAACGGAAATAATTTCGTAATACTCAGCAAATTGCAGAATCAGACTCATATTAGAATATTTTTAACATCATTATTATCATTATTATTATTATTATTTGATAGAACTTTCCAAAATAATATATAACGAACATAGCCTGGTATGAAAATCGAAGCTGAATCGTGCATTTGCCCAATAGTTGCAATATTCCTATGAAATTCAACGGGCTCTATCATTTTGGCATCTAATCTGATTACCTTGGCACCCAACTATCACACATTTAAATGCCAATTTGCGGCCTGTCTGTGTAACTATATATATAC
Source organism: Drosophila cognata (assembly GCA_035041535.1). Taxonomy (NCBI): domain Eukaryota; kingdom Metazoa; phylum Arthropoda; class Insecta; order Diptera; family Drosophilidae; genus Drosophila; species Drosophila cognata. Next base: position 253,919 of record JAWNLC010000831.1, read on the forward strand.
GTGTGGGTGTGTGGGTGTGTGTGTGAACATTTTGCAAACACATCACGTGTCGCATTGACAGATGTTTCATGTCGCTGGCCCCTCAGCGCACAGGTGAAGCGTTCGCAGAGTCTGACAAAAACCAAAAACCAAAAAAAAAAAAAAACAAAAAACAAAATAAAATAAATGTTTGGCAAATCGACAAGACCCTGCCCAGCAGAAAGTAAACACCAAAAAAAAAACCCAGGAGTCAACTCAAATAGGTAAGCGAGTAGAAGTACATTGGAGGGGGGAGGGGGGAGCAGGCACATTTTTTTGAAAACCAACTCATTATTTGGCATTTTTGGTTCATGACCCAGAAAACGTTGTCCCACAAGAATTGTCCGTTGTCCGACTGCGATTGTTACAACGAGCGCGTCCCTCTTAACTCCATCAGTAAGTCGCAGCTCTCAGCTCTCAGCACTCAGCAGTCAGATCTCAGGTCTCAGCTGGCAGCTGGCAGCTGGCAGCTCGCAACTCCAGGTTTAAGTGTCGACTGCGTTTCGGTCGTGAGACGTTAAATGTAAAATGTGGAGAGAAGTGAGTACGTGCGGTCATCTGTCATGATTCTCGAATTAACGTTTGCGCTTGGGCTCCATTCAGATGGCAATGGCGTTGGCCTACAAAGCGTGAAACAGGGAGAAGGAGCAACGGGGAGCTGCTGGGAGAGGCCATCTAAACTTGTCCAGCGGTTTTTTTTCTCTCTTGGTTCCATTGTCTCTATGTGCGTGTGCGTGTGCGTGTGCGCTTTGCTTAAATGTCAATTATTTCACGCTTATTACATTCTCGAACGATGATGACCAGAATGAAGATGATGCCGATGATGATGGGCAACTTCATTGGCGAGAAAGTCAAATAAAATATATATAAAAAAAAAAAAAAAACAGTGCCGAGCGAAAAGTGAAATACGATGTGCTTGTACCTGATATATAAAAAATAAAAGTAATGCCTTGCTTCTTCTTCTTCTTCTTTTTTTATAGCGTTTTAATGCGATCTTTACGAGCGTGCGACAAATATCTCTCTGCGGCTAGACGAGATGGGATGTGACCAGACGAGACCAGATTTTTTGTGGGTCACTTCAAATTCAACTCCAAGAACTAAACTGTCTCTCTCCCTCTCCCGATCTTTGAAATGCTGGCAGTTTTCGTATATGGACTTGAGAAGTGGCAAATTGATTTCAACAATTTACACAGCCATATGATTATGCAGCTTGGCGGCAGTCAGCTGGCAGCAATTCGGCTTCAATTTTAACCAACTTTCAAACATTTGCAGCGGATACAATCAAGAAATTTTCAACAATAAACTAAAACGAGCAACGACGAAATCAAAAGGAGCGGGTTTGGAGGGGGGCGATACTGTAGGTGGGGCCCGGGCCCATACATACATACAGCGAACGGGAGGCTCTGACTTAAAGTAACGACATTTTGTACGACCCCATTTCCAAAGTCGTAATAATTTCATGAAAAACGCAGCGACGCCAATAGCGTTGTTGGCAGCAGCAGAGCTGCATTTCCATTCGTTTGCTGCTTTTTCGGCGGCTTGGCTTACATGTTGGGTGGCATGGGTGGCGTGGGTGGCCTGGGGTGGGGTGTGAGGCACGCTTAGGCAGCGCGAGCGCGTTGCTGGTAATGTGCCAGTAAAAGGTATTTTAACGCTGAACTGCTCAGACTCCGCACCCCTGCACTTGCAACTTGCTTTACAACATGTAGACCGTGAACCTATCACTCACTCTCTGCGTCTCCTCGCTTTCGTCTCCATCTCCATCAACTCCATCTTCACACAGTCCACAACACAACTAACTGTCCCGATCCCTGTCGCCATTATCTGCTTTACCGCCGGCTGGCAAAATGAGTCGAGGACTGCTCGGCTGCTTTGTCATGAAAAATAACTTCGCTTCGTTGAAATGACAGTCACGATTTTGCTTTTGCTTTTTTTCTGCTTTTTTTTTTTATTCGTCAGCAACGACGCTGCCACGCCTCCATTGCTGCCTCCGCGCGCATCTTCCGTGTGCATGCTTCTCTGTGAAATTTCTCTTATTTTCTGGCGATTTTCCGTCCTTCTGCTCCACAAATACACACACACACACACACGCACACACACACACACACACACATATTTATATAATTTTTTTCCTTTTGTTTTTTCTCATTCTATCTGCCTCACTTGGTCCTTGTGCGTTTCTTTTCTATGTAACAGACTCGGCTGCAGCCAGCAACTAAATGAAGGATGATGAATTTATTAAATTCGCCACGTGGCTAAAAATGTGGGCGTGTTTGAGTGAACTAACGTAATAAATATTATGCAATTATATGCTTGAAGAGGCACACAACTAGGCAAGACTGAGACTGAGACTGAGACTGAGACTGAGACTGAGACTGAGACTGAGACTGAGACTGAGACTGAGCCTGAGACTGGCAAACGCAATACATAATTCTTTACACAAGTATGATGATGGCAAAATGATTGCAAATTAACGAATTAATGGAAAAATGGAATAAAGTCACTTTGTCTTAATTAATCATAATTAATCATAGCATTAGATATCAACTCTAAAGATTGGGTAAACAGTGTTGATTAGAGTACCATAAAGTTTGCCGATTTACGAGTGGTGTTTGATAATGTTTTTATGGTTGTTAATGATGTTGTTGGCGTCAACCAGAGGTCAACCACTTAAGGTACTGCATAAATGAGAACAGAGTAACATTATTTCATCCAGCCAGATCAGTTTGAAGAATATTAAAACTCTAACAGAAAAAATGCTTACTTTTATTTAGAACATTTCACTGAAAAATAAAATATTAGAAATAATTTCGAACTATACGAAAAATGCTTTTGAGAAGTAGAAACGCCAAAAAAAAAGGCTTTCTAAAATTGTGGAAAATAGTAATGAAATTTTGGTCTGTCGACGGTTAAATTGCAATTTTGCTGGTGTCTGTTTTAGAGGCCTTGTAGCTCAATGGGAAGTTAGATCTAATATTTCTCAACTTTAAAAACAAATATATAATTTGAAATTAGTAAGAGACAAATCCTAGTTTTAGAAATATCTATTTAGATGTGTTAGCAATGGCCCTAAAACTATGTCGATTTTCACACATATATATAGCGATTTTTTTTCTGTGTGTATGCTGCAGCAAAATTTGTATTTTTAGTTAAGATCAACTTTAAAGAAGTAAAAAATTACCACTATTATTTTGCATAATAATGATAATAAACTAAAATATTACGCTGGAAATTTCATTTTTCATTTAAATTTCAGTTTTTGTTGCATTTCGCTTGTCTTCTTCTATTTCAAAGTCAGTTAATGTTTGGGCATTGCTAATTTCACCTCACATAACCTTGTCTGATTCCACTTTTGTCTATTAAATATTCTCGGAACGTTTGCTTTATCCAATCTCATTCATAAATATACGGTAAATATAAAGGTATGACCTACAAATTGACAAAGTTTGCATTTTCATTTTGACTTTGGCCTTCAGGCTCTCTCTCTCTCTCTACATTATTTTCAGCATTGAAGCCGAACTTTGTTAGCGCAGCCCCCTCTCCTCCCTCCACTCTCCACTCTCCTCTCTCCCACACGCACACGAGTGTTTGGTCGGCTTAATCTATTGTATGCCGATTTTATGTAACTTACATAGGATGAAGAAATTGCTCTTCTACGTTGCCAGCAGCAGCAGCAGCAGCAGCCACAAAGAGCCAAAAAAAAAAAAAAAACAAAACTTTTTAACGCCGCTAACTCGCCGTTTGGCTAATAAAGAATGTAAATGGAGCAAATTGCTTTGGCCAAAAGGTAAAATTTCATAAATTTCCAAGCAACAAAAGCAAAAGAAAAATAAAAGAAAAGCAAAGCAAAAAAAACAAACCGAATACCTCGTAACTTTTTTCCGTAACTTGAAGAAACAATCGTAAAAATCGCGCAGTGTCATTAATCTGAGGACTTTCCAAACCCCAAAGCAGACCTGCCCCCATACTGCCCCTCTCCCGCTCACTCACTACACAAAAATCCAAAGTTTTCGACTCGCCCCGCCCACAATTGATGTTATAAAAGCGTTTAGCCTTAATTGTTGGGGCGTTAAAGGTTATTGTTGTTGTTGTTGTTGTTGCTGTTGTTGTTGTTGTTGTTGTTGTTGCTGCCGCTGCTGCTGCTGCTGCTGCCGTGTGCAACGATTTGTTTTTCCCTTACGCATTTTTCTCGGCGCTGTCATCATAAAAAAAACAAGCAAGCCAACTCGTATAGGTGTGTGTGTGTGTGTGTGTGTGTGTGTGTGTGTGTTGTAAAAAAAAACGAAATCAAAAACGTTGTGGATTGAACTCATTTCGAATGGGGGAGGGGGGTGGGGTGTGGTGTGAGGTTGGTAGCGCTTTGGGGTTTTTGGGGCCGACGTCTTGCGCTTAGTGAGTCTGGAAACTGTTTTTAATGACCAAATATTAAAATAAAAGGTGCTGCCTTTTCGGGTCTTACAGTTCGTTCGTTTTGCCGGCCCTTTGTTTATGGCCATGGCTCATGGCGGTTGTGGGCCGAAAGACGGTCTTATGACACTTTTCATTTGCCGCTGCATAATGAAAAATTAAATTAATGATCGCACATTTAAGAGCGGATGGGGATGGATTCATTCCCAAAACTCAAAACCCAAGAAAACCACAAAAAAAAAATAATAAATAAAAAAATAAACATTGCCCAAGACTCAGCTACCATTTCCACATTGCGCTATTGTTGATGTTGTTGTTGTTGTTGTTGTTTTTGCTTCTATAGTCATTTCCATTTCCCCTTCTTTGCCATTTTCATTTCCATTTCCATCGCCAAGTAGTCCACATTAGCGAAGTGCCAGCCAAACACCAACGCCAACAACAACAACAACAACAACAACAACAAGTCTGGCGCCTTCTACTTTGTGGCAAATTAATTTGGCAAGTGCAATAAAACTTTTGCAGCAGATTTGGCCATTATTCAATGCCTGGTAAATGCAGGCAGCTACTTAGTGGAGTTTGGGTTTGGGTCCCTGCTATACAAAGATGGGCTCACTCGAATGGATTGGCCGGAGAACAGATTCCAGCCCCCCCCGCCCCCCCCCATCACTCCTAGCCTTTTTTGCCTAAGGCTCAGCATCGTGTTCGTGTAATAACCAGGCCATTAAATAAATTAGTCAAATGTTGTTGGTTTCCCATTTTGCGTTTTACCTAAGTGGATAAGTGTGGGTGGTGGCAGCAAAGGGGAAGGGCAAGGGGAAGGGGAAGGGGAAGGCAACAGTTCGCGTGTGCCTCAAATTGTATTTTGGCCATTTACAGATTTTGGGGATTGTAGCCAAGTAGAAGTCGGCGAACATTAAAGCTGATCGCTGTCAGCATCAATTGCAATATAAATCTCGTGTCACCTGCTCAATTCTGTAACTACTCAAAAGCTTAGCTTTCCAAGCTGACACAACAGTCTGGTGGGGGGGGGGGGGGGCGGGTGGCTGTGGGCTGTTGCAGAAGCAAAACATTTGTCATTGAGGATTTGCCATGAGCACATTTTCTATGTAATTAAACCAAAGTGCAAGCATCGAAAAGAGACACACATAAATACAAAACAAAAGCACTCGAGGAGTAAAGTAACAAAGGTGCGGGGGCGGGCGGCGGGGGGCGGGATGGGTGCAGAGCATATTTTCGAAAACAGATTGAATGCAATAAATCGCAGCTGAGCCGCAACGACTCGTGTCGAGATGAGTCGACGAGACGAGACGAGTTGAGTTCGAGTACGAGTTGAAGGGACGCAGTAGCTGCTGGTGTCCTGGGCCACATGGGTGATTGGTGAGGACACACAGCGGAAGCTGCAAGCGTTGCAATGAGCAATACATGCGCTTTGACACTTGAGCGGCCAAATCTCTCAGTTGACCCCCTACCACAAGGCACACTCAGCAAAAAAAAATATTACAAAATTAATAATAAAAAAAAACGCCTCGAAATTTTTCATGTCTGATGAATGTTTGCCAAAACTACGAATTTTGATATAATAAAAATATTAAAAAATATTATTTCTGGTTTAGTATTAAGAGCAAAAACTCCTCGATTCAAACGGTTAATACCTTCAAAGTTTTCTTCAGGTTGATTTCCATTTCAGAGCGATTTTGTAAATTTTAATGCAATTTATTTAATTATATATTTATTTAATGTCAACAAAAGTCAGTCGACACAAAAAAATGCACCAAGTGAAAAGTTAAATTAAATTAAATTTAAAATGAAAAATGTAAAAAGTAGAAATATTTATACGATTTCTGGAGGTAATTAAATGCAAAATGATCCACAGAAAAAGCCCAATTATAAAAAAACAAAAAAAATTGATTTAAGATTCTTTTTTTTTTTTTTTTTTTGAGTGTAGACACACTACCAGCAGCTTCGCGGCTACATACTATGTGTGTGTGTGTGTGAGCGTGTCTCAAATCAACCCTGAAATTCATAAATGACAACGGGCAGGGCAAGACAATGGACACGACTACCCTCCGCTTGTCGACAGAGCAGAGCAGAGCAGAGCAGAGCACATACATACTAATAAATCCTTGTCACAATATCCTTTTGTTTTGCTATTTTTCGAGTCGAGTAGCTGCAGCAAGCAGCCAACACGCATCGCCCAGTTCCCCGCACTCTGTAGCCCTAGCCGGGGCATCATCCTTTTTGAATTTACAGCACAATAATTCAAAACACATTCGTTGACTGACAGACGCGAGCGGGCAAACAGACGGACGGACGGACGGACGGACGGACGGACGGGTTGCCTGCCGCGTGAACGGGCGGTGAGGCTGTAATGGCTCAAGTCTGGCAGACTTGTCTGCAACGGCTCCTGAATGATTAAAGTCCTGTCGGCACGCAGCGCCATATGCTTCCCGGCCTCATTCTCAGTTCTCATTTCTCCGCTCTCCGTTCTCAACTTTTCCATCGGAGAGATTAATTCGCCGCTGCTTGCAGTAACAGCTCGCCTGTCTGCCTGTTGATTGCCTTTGTCTCCAGACTTCGACTACGTCTCCGGCTGAGCCACTGCCATTGTTTCACACAGCTCTTCAGACTTACGAATTGCTAAAAGCTCAACCAGCACAGCTCGGCACTCATTTCCCTTACCTGGCAGCAGCTAATCAAAGCCGTCATTGAATATCCTCAGCTTATATGCCCAGGGAGAGCGATTGATGAATCGATGCCGTTATGAGTTTTCCTAATTTCCCATTTGAACAAGTTCGAATACTCTAGACGATTGGCAAAACACTCACTGAAATCATTCCATTTTCCGCTATCAACATTTCATACATTTTCCAATAATTTCAGAATGCAAAATGGGTTGCCTGTGGATATTTCAAGAAATGCATCTTATAAACTACAAACATATACGTACGATCTTTCGATTTGGCTATTAATCCCGTTCCAGAATATATTACTATATATTTGGTGGGGTCAGAGGCACTTACTTCTGCCTACATTACATACTTTTGCACTACTTCAATATGCCCTTCATCACATTTACATCGCATGACATCAGTTCATAAAAATGTTGATGTTTTATGCAGAGCATAAGGAATGGCAAATTTGTAATCAGCCCTCAGCACTCATTAATTAATGTTATTTTTAGTCAGATTTGTGCAATGTAACCGCTAATTAAGCCTAAATATACGCGCATGTTTGCAATAAATTACTTTTGTCCAAATTGCATAATTGGTTTGGTCAAAATTGTAATATTTATGTGAAAATCACTTGTAATGCTCAACATTAACATTGGTATTGACATTTCGCATTATTATATGTAAATCTCAATGCTCAACAAACAGAACACAGATTTTAAAGTCCACAGACAAATTTCAATAAACTAATAAACTGATCCAACAGAAGACGAGGAAATGAAGTGTGGCAAATGAATGGGAGACGGACGGATAGACAAACTGAAAGTCAAGTCAAGGAAATATAACAATATAAGTACATAAACGGTCCATTTTAGTGCAGTCAAGTTGACTTTTGTAGGCCTAAAAGAGCCGAAGAGGGACAACACATACAGCAAGCAATGAGTATGCAAGTGAATTCACTGGCAAATGCAAAGGCAAAGGCAAGGCAAAGGCAATAACAGCAACAACAGCAACAACAGCAGCAACAGCAACAGCAGCAGTTGCAAGCAGAGTGTAACAGTTTAAACACTTATTCACACAAAACACTCACATGCACTCACAATCAGACAAAGCACTCATAAGACACTGTTAGGATACTTGAACTTTTTGTTTGCGCTTCGCTTCGCTTCGCATCGCTCTGCCATCGCATTGCCGCCTTGCCCCTCGTCTCACTGGGCATGTGTGGCAAGTATCTAGCGAGTGCGGCAGCCAAAGAAATACGTACACAAATATCCACAAGTTCTACGAATCTGACACATACGCATATATACATACATATATATATATATATATATATTTATATAAAGATATATGTACACATGCATGCACTCGGTTCATACTTAGGAAAACTTGTGTGCTTAATTCCATTTTCATTTTCATTTCTGTCGGCGGCAGACAAATGCAGACAACGTTGAAAGTTTGGGGGAAGGGCAGGGGGGAAGGTGAGGCAGAGGGCTGTTGCGACTTTTTTGTTTGAGTTCTTGGGGCATCCTTTTAGCCCAGTGCCTCAGTAATGTGCGCCTTATTCGCTATCTGCCCCTCATTCTCTCTACCTCTCTATCTCTCTCTCTCTCTCTGACTCTCTTTTCGATTCTATTCTTCTCTTTTTTTTTCAATTTTTGCCTTGGGAAATGGGTCAGTAAAAAATGGAGCATCGCATAATTTAATTGCCAACATTTCGGTGGAGTGGCAGCTGCAGTTGCAACTGCAACAATTGCAGCTAAGTGCCAACGCATGGCTAATTGCAAAATTTCAATTTTACGCATATATTTTTCATGGCTTAAATCACACCTCAACCAGCTCACCTCTCCTCTCCTCTCCGCAGCATTTCGCCCCCATCATCGCTTTCATCGTCTGTCCTTCACCGGCACCCCCCAGCCCCCTCTCACAATTCCCCTCTCTGTTTTCGAGCTATCATAAATCATGTGAGTAAAAATAGGCGCCTCTCCGTGTGTCATCTGAATGCGATTGTCAGTCATTGGCAATGGCAGCAGCAACGGCAACAACATTCACTTAATTGCCACACATCTGTTTGACACGTTGGAGCAGGGGAAACAACCCCTCCCCTCCCCCCCCACCCCCTATGTAACACCTCAACATGTGCGTGGGTGTGCCACCCGACGTCCCCCTCTCCAAATGAATTTATGACAACTAAGCATAAATAATTCAATTCGTGCGTGTTTACAACATTTATTAAATGAAGTGTTGAAGTGGCTGAGAATTACGCCCACACACACACACACACACACACACACACACACACACACACAGACAACAGACAACAGACATGCACACCTACAATACGCGACGTCTAAAGACAAACTCTGCTTGTCTATATCTCTTTGGTTTTATTACTTTCTGAAGGGTCAGCCCACAAAAATATCTCATGGTTGTAACTGAAATTTATCCGTCTTAACAAAAACATATTATTACAAACGAAAAATTGGTAAGGAAACGCATCGCATGTCGCTTTTTGTAGGCTGTAAAGACACGACTCGTGTCGTTGAGCAGCAGCCTTGCCTTTATCTGAATCTATCCATCAAATGAGTCACAAGTGCTCCGACTTCCGCTTCGCCAGAGTTCAAAAAACTTCAACCAGCAAAATTTTAAAGTTAACAAAAAAAAAACAAAAAAAAAAAGATTTGCGGCGCAGATTTGAGTTTGACGTTTGCTGTCTAAGGTTGCAAAGGTTGTTGCCATGATCGGTTATTCAGCTATGTCAATCGCTCCTCTTTTCCCTAACTCGTTCTCCTTGATCTACACTATATATATATATATATATATATTAAGATTAGCCAATTAACAGTAGATCGTTTCAGCTGGTATTTATCAAATGGTTTAGATCTTGGTAAATTATTTTAGTTGTCTTTACTGGATTTGGATCTTTTGATTCTCCATTCTAAAACTTAATATTTTAGAGATATTTTCGATACTATTTAGTTAATGATTGAGCTTAAGATTTTTTTTTGCCATAACATTTGATTTTCTCTACTCACTGTCTGTTCCCTCAACCCTACTTATTTTCCCATTCGATCCTTAGTTTTCCTTGTGAAGGGTGTTTATTGACTAACTTAACTTTGCTTGTCTTCAAAACATAAAAACAATTTTGGTTTTCCTATTGTAACTAGATTTGCTTTTAGTTTATGTAAGAAATACCTCAATTTGATTGGATGGGCGTACGTAGATACACATGTCACCTTTTCTGATACAATATAAGTACACAGTTATGAATAACTCTCTGTACTCAAGTAAGAAAATGCGAGGCTCTAGATGGTGTCCAATATCGTTAGATCTGACTTTAATCTTGGTGATTTTAGTCCAGGTACATCCTTAAAGGTATATACCATACGATTAGCAGCATTCGATAAGATAATAGTAATCACACCCAAACATACACATGAAGCATTAGATCTTGACTAAAGACTATCTAATAAAGTAAAACCAGTTCAAATCAGTTCGAACTTAAACGACGACAATAACTGCTCTAAACACTGTGTCACTATATTAATTTTCTTTCAGTTATTGAGAATTTTCATTCGAGTAGATTTTCTTTTGATTTCTTTTCAGATTTTCTTGTCATTTTTCTGCCATGGTCAACTTTGTTGCTTGCGTTCAATTTGTATGATCTTGCGGTCAGTCTCCTTGGCTTTGTGCACCCGTCCGGAGCTGGGTAACAGTCCATACATAGGCACATATCTATGTATATATGCATATGTTGTTTTGGCCAATTCATGATGTCAGCTACTGTAAAACCCGTCATGTCATCTGCGACGACAACGACGACAACTACGACAACAACAACGACAGCAATGACAACAACAACAACAACAACAACAACAACAACAACAACAACAACGACAAACAATGCCAATAGCAATGGCAAAACTATTTAAAATAACAACAGACAAGTCGTTAACGTCATGGAATTATAATTAAAAATGTGAGCAAGCCGTCGTCGTCGGCAGGCTCTGGCAACGAACTCTCCTCTATCAACTGTACAGCCCCGGCCCCGGCCACGGCCCCTGCCCCGACTTCTGGTCGATCTTCATTATCATTTAGTTAACAACAACATCATCATCAACATCAACATCATAATCATCAACATGATGAACATCATCAGTGTGGTTTGTATATTTGATAATTGACTCGGGCTTAACGCAATTAACAAGGCGTATGATTGAAAAAATATAAAGTCCATCAGCGATGTACTGATACAAAAAAATTATAGGTATTAAAAAACCTACATACGTGTACATATTTAAATATTGAATTGTACATATAAACAGACACCCACACGCACACACACACACCCACGCACGCACACATAATGTTGTCATTTACTCGTTTGCGCCACATTTAAAAAAACAATATTAACATTAAAAGTTAATAATCGTTGCAAAGGCGAGCCAAGCCATGCAGAAATGCATAATTAATGTGGATTCTATTTTGATACTGTCAATGGATAGTTTGTATTGTTGAGCCAACGTTAAACGCCGTTTTGCCCATAAACATTTAATGGCAATGTTAATTACAAATATAATATAAGCCTTGATGGCTGGCTGGCTGCCTGATAATGACAATGATTTGGCTGGCTCTTTCTGGATGATCTCATCATTTGTATATATATATATATATTTATATATTTATATATTTAAATAAAATAAGGAATATTCTTCATTTCCGCTTGCAAATCCTTGCAATCAATCACTCATCATGTTGGCAGGTTTGCGGAAAGCAATCGCAGAAATAAATTAAGCAACTCGATGTGAAATTTCAAACTTTGCACAAAAAGCAACTCAACTAACCATGAAAATCAAATAAACACAACAAAAAAATGAAAAAAAAAAACAATATGAAACAGAAAAAAACATAGAGTCCGACCAACCCGACCCGACCCGACCCGAACAGGCCAGGGCATCAATTACCTACAACATTTTTCGTATGCCCAACTTCCGGCAGATGAGCGACGACTACATCTAGCCAACTGCGATTATGATTATGATTATGATTACGATTATGTTTATTATTATTATTATGTTTATAATGATAATGATCATCAGAGATGGACTTTGCCAGTCAGTCAGCCAGCCAGCCAGCCAGCCGGATGGCAAACATAATTGCTGCCCATTATGGCCAAGATGTATGAAAAATCACTGGCGAAACTTTGGTCAAAACACAAACACAAAACTAAACACAACACAGCAGAGCTGAGCAGAGCTGAGCAGAGCAGAGCAGAGCTGAGCAGCGCTGAGCAGCGCAGCGCAGCGCATACAGCACGAGCACGAGTGAGCCGAGCCGAGCCGCCAGTGCAAACATGACGAAAACAAATATAAATCTGTGTACACCATTTAATTATGCGCATAAAGATAATTAATTAGCGTTAGGCAAAAGCTACTACTACTGCTACTTGGGCTGGCTACCTCTCTGCTTGGGTCGGCATGACAAATCAGATAAGAAACAGGTGTGCAACAGCACGAGCCATTCAACAACGTGTGTCACACACACACACACACATACATACATACATAGCACATGATGTATTTCTGTATGCAAAATGATTAAGCAGCGAAATGCCAAAATGCATTTCAATTAAACTTCGCTTTGGCGCTCCACTCATATATCATATGAAATGGTTGCTATCCGCGCTATAATGAATGAATGTTCGACTAACCCAGTTGTAACACTTGGCTTGCTTGTGTGGAGAAAGCTATTTAATCCACATCTATATACATAATATATATATATATATATGATGTATGTACGCACAGCACAATGATACACAGCTTTTAATGTGGCATTCTTAAAGATGTACATAAGCTGCGCGTATTTAACTTATTGAGTGATGATCTAATCACTTTGGCCCATTCGGTTAATTGAGATGGTAAACATGGCGATAAATCAAGGCCACAACTCAAAATAAACCATTGTCAAGTCTCTTTCAAGCGGCTTACCAACCATGTTTCTTCAGTTATAATTTGCCAGTTGATCTCATCGCAATATCGGACGGACTCTCTCTGTCTCTGTCTATCTCTGTCTCTCTCTGACAACCACTCTAGTTTATTGCCAAGCTAAGATAAGAACTATAAACAATATGCTTTTACTCCCCGTATAAATTACCTTTGATTGCCAAATCTTCTCACATTTTATGTGTACCTAATTTTGAGTAGCTATTGTCACCAGAGCTAAGCAGGTTTCTCCAATATTCTTGGCAATATCCTTAGTCGTTGGAGTTTCGTATGCTTTCAATATATAATTCACTAAACTGAGCCACTCAAAACTTTTCTAGTAAGTGGAGAACTCTGGGCATATCTATCTCATTTAGCCTGACAGCTTTCTGTTGATATTAATTAAATCTTATTTAATGGCACAACATTAGCTCAAGATCTGATTGAGTTTGGCGTGACAAAAGACGGCGACAACTTTTCAATTTGCTCTTATCAAAGTATCGTTTCCACAAGCCTCAGCTGCTCCATCTGTTCAAGCCAATTTTATTTTTATTTGCCAAGGATACGAGCCGCCAAATAGAAACAGTCCTCACCCTTTATGGGGTTAAAATATAAGAGGTTTCGCTTCAGCTTCAGCTTCAGCTTCAGCTTCAGCTTTCGCTTCTGGTTTAGCTTTAACAATGAAATTGTGATGGGAACTGGAATTACGCTATTGCTGTAAGTTGTGGAGCCTACCCCTAATAGACTTTTAATTACCACAGCCACGTTACCTACCTTTATGTTTTGTTCTCTTGGCGCTTCGGGGGCCGTGTTGATTTTTGCGCAATGACAGCATGAAATTACCATTAATTTTGGGGCCCTGCAAATGGCGAGAACGGATACTGAAAGAGAAAACAAAATAGATTAGCATTTGCCCAAGAAAAATACATATATACTTATGTATATATTATATATATATATATATATAGATTTATACTTATAGCTACAGCGATTTGCATAAGCAAGGACCTAGGCAGAGAGATGGAGAGAGTCAGATAGTCGGACTGCTGTCAGAGTATATACATATATATGTGTTTGAATGTTTAACTATAGACGGTATGGCAAATCCGGTAAATGCCTCAGTTGCATGTCAAGCTGGCATTAAGTGCGTGCCGTAAGTGGCACAATCAAGGCTGCTTCCCCAGCGGCATTCCTCAAATTGAATAGACAGGCGACAGACACTTGAATCCAGGCGCAGGACAATCCATAAGAAATTGACGTGTCGTTTCTCTCTGCAATTTGTCACACAAAATTAGCGTCGAGTTACACATTGCCCAGCCCCTTCCCAATCTCGAGTTGAGAGTTGAGTTGAGTTCAGTTGAGCTCTCTAGCGCATCATCTATCAATGTGCGCCAAATCGCCGAGTGACAGCCAACAATGAAAACAAAGCGACGAACAAATTGTTATGGATAAAACGATATGCTGCCATACACACACACACACACACACACACACACACACACGCACACACACGCACACACAACTATATAGACATGCACAAATACATAAACACAAAGGTATTTAAGTAGTTGGGGGGGGGGGGGGTGGTGGTAGTTTGCCACGCACAAGGGGTGTGCCGCCATGTGAGGACCATTGCCGAGCGCTCTTCATGCCTGTTGATAATGTATGTGTCATTGTGATTGTGATTATAATCGCCGCGTCATGTGAACGATGATATTGAGAGATTGATATTTTGTGCGCCTAATTAGCATAAGGGTACGTGATCTCATCACATTCATACACACATTAATATCCACATTGAGTGAAGGATGCAGGATGAGCCGAGCCAGTGCTCACTTGTCTCATGTTACATTTGCAGCATATTGACCCAACTGAATGTCGCAATATCATTTGCCGTGACAGAAATTCAATTACACAATATTGTGTAAGTGTTGTATATCATTTATCTATTCATTTATGTATTTCTTAATAAAAAAAAAAAGATATAGATGTAATCTCCAATTAATTAAATCATGGTTATCACTTCATTACGACGACTTAGCCAATGCTCTCTTCTACTCTCTCTAGATTCATATTGTATATCTGTAATAATGGCATTAACAAAAGTCTCGAACAAAATGGTTTTATTGATTGTTCGACATTTTGTTGTGGTCAGAAGATGAACTTTGACAGGCGTTGTAAGTGTCTGAAAAATGACCGTTTCTGTTACTCGCTGACAAGAGCAGCAGCCACTTGCAACTGCCACTTGAGATAACGCGCAAAACAACAACAACAACAGCAACAGCAATTTGAAGATTAAAGCCAAAAATGTATCTTATGCGTCAAGTGTCATAGATATTTATGTAAATGTTGTATGTTTGCTGGCAATCTAAACTAATTTTTGGCAGCTGCTTTCAATGCACAACACTCGATTGACAATTGTTCGATTGTTCAGTTGAGTTTGTCAGTTGTCGCACGGCCAAAGTCAAGTGTTCGTTGCCCATTCGAATACCAATTCCTCAACCAATTCCATTCCAATTTGCCAGCTGGTGACCCAACTTGAACCGCATACATTTGGCTACTCGAATGTGTTATGGCCAAAACACTTTAGCGTGACCAACTGACATTTCAATGGCATCTATTTGCCTTTTTCTTTATTTCTTTTTTTTTTCTTGTTGTTTGTTAAGCTTTTTGCTTTAATTTTTCAGTCAATTCTTCTTTATTTGGTGTGTTTTAATTTTTGATTTTATTGTTCGCGCTTTGTGCTTTGCATAACTGAGCAGTTCCAGCGACTGAGGAGAGGCACAGTGAGAGCTGGGGTCAAAGCAATGACCATCCTTGCATTTAACCCTCACCCTCACAATGATGATTAACATTGGAATGCAGTTTTAGACCCCTCGGCTTATGTGCGTGCGTGTGTGTGTGTGTGTGTGTGTGTGTGTATTACCAATTTCTGTTTCGTTTTCGTTTTGCTGTGTGGCACGTTTTAGACTTATGTCGAATGCCCTTGAATGCGCCCCCCGTACATTGCGTATTTTGTTAGCTCGCTGCTGCTTTTGATTTTATAGATATTTATAGCTTGCTGAGCATTTAGTTTTCAATTTCAATTATATTCATAGCTATGGCTATGACTATGGCTATGGCTATGGCTATGGCTATGGCTATGGCTACCTGAAGGCCGTGTGCAGGCGTTGACAATTACCTGGCCCGTAACCGGCATAGCCATAAGTAAATATCAATAATCGACGACGGCGGCACAAGAGTTAATGAGCCACTGCTCACATTCATCATCATCATCATCATCATCATCATCATCATCATCATCATCATCATCATCATCATCATGATCATATCAGTGCGCACTGTGCCTGTGTCTTAGTTATGCTTAAGTTAACAGCTAAGCAATTTATTGCGAGTTCAAGTTTGGATACGTTGCACATCTGACACGTAATGACAGCTCAGTTACAGAATTGCAAGCGGGGGGGCGGGGGGGGGGTGGGAGGAAATAAAATTGCTCAAATTAAACGTTGCATTGAACACTGAACACACACACTGTCGGACAGATAACGGCAGAATTTGAAATTTGAGTGCAGCTGACACCTTTATCCGGGTACGTGCACGGCTAAGGCTCCGGATCCATCCATTTGTATATTATACAGAATGTTGCCGAGCGCCGTCAGTTGCCTTTCAATTAGAATCTTGTCAATGCTCTCGCACAGCATCGCCACTGTTACCAGCCAGTCAGTCAGTCAGTCAGTCAGTCGACCATGCAGCAAACACAGCACATATATTGCAGCACAATGTTGGGCACCTAACTGCCTGCTCGCTCGCTCCACCATTGTCGGATGTGGTCATACACTCAGATTTATATATGACCTCAAATTTAGCACATCACAATTGCGATTTTCTTTAAGTAATTTGTTGCCTGAGAAATATTTTCGAAATCATTTTTATTCATTTCTGAGAAGCAAAACAACTTTTTTGTCAGAAACACTTTAACATTTTTAAGTAGATGTTTCTTGAATCTTATCTTTCCTTAGCATTTCTATTAAAATATAATATATTTAAAATCTTTTTGCCTAATTTATCTGGTTCACTCTTTAAAAGATTCATTTAAGAATTAATTTTTGATTTGTGAACAAAAATATTTCTTTCACATTTTAGAACTTTTTTAACGTAACCTTTTAAGCGAGCAAACCGTTCCCTTAAGTATGACAAGTGTCTAGACACATGTTTTTGAACATTGCACGCATTTTTTCTCAGTGTACTCGTCCTGGTATTGAGCTGCATGTCGTCATTTTTCAAATTGCAAAGCGTTCCAACATTGTTGATTTCCGGTCGAGTTTGCTGCCGTCTGCCAACATCGTCGCACCCCTCAGCAGACACCACTTAGCCAGACAATCTTCTATACACACTTGCTCACTCGCACACGCACACACGCACACACACACACTCAGACACACACACACAGGAGGCATAGGAGGCACTTGGTTGAGTATGTTGCACTACATAAACGGAGCCAGAGCCACCTGGTGTGTGAGCGAATGGTGAACAAGAATTAATACAAATTGTCTAGTGAAACAATATGATAAATTATCGATTGTTTGATATCGATATACTATGTTGCCTATCGATTAAAATGAGAATAACATTCAGCCAATATAAATTGATTATTGAGTAGTAGAGTTAACGATGATTGTTAAATAATCGATAATTAATAATATTAATTAATAATCAAATAGGATCAATAACAAGCACGATCGCAACAACTTTAATCGATAGGACTTCAATGGCGAAATTATCAATAATATTTGAATGACATTATGTGACTTGGAGCACAGACTAACGGACTGACAATTCGCTGTTGACGACACAGAAGCATTCCCATGGTGAATTTGCTGACATGTCAGAAATTTTAACTGGCAATTTGAAGCAATGCGCGCCACGCACGTACAGCACGACCAGACGGCCAGTCGGCCGGCCAGGGGGAGCACAGGAAGGCGGGGCAGCTCGCACTGGCTGGCGGGCAGAGAGGACGAATGGACGAAGAGGCGGGCAGACAGTGAAACAGAAGTAATGCTGGCGTCCCCAACAATTTCCATGAGCGAGTCTCGTTTTGGCAGAGACTACGTTTGCCACTATGTGTGCTTGCTGGGTTGCATGTTTGTGTGTGCATGTTTGTGTCTGTGTGTGCAAGTGTTTTTGTTCCATGGAACATGGCACAATATGTTGCCATGTCTGCCACGCCTCAGCTGCCGCCTCCAGCCAAGCCTCACGTCTAGCTGCCACTTAAACGTGTGCCGCTTCGTGTGTACACACACATACACAAACGTGTGCATGTGTGCTTGAATGTGTGTGTGTGTGTGTGTGTGAGAGTGGTGAACATTTTCGGTAATGGTGTCAAAATAATTTGGGTTGTCATTTGTTTTGTCGGCCACCCCCCAAAAAGGTAAGCCATCTAAGCAAGCAGCAAAGAAACTGGGCTTGGAATTAGAAGAGGGGTGTGGGAGGAGTGGGAGAGATGCTGAGAATTTACACGGAGTCTATGCTCCGTGTGCCTAAGCTCATAATCAGCAGCTCCGGTCTGGTCTGGTCTGGTCTGGTCTGGTCTGATCTGGTCAAAGGGAAGTAGCAGCGTTCACCATTTGCGATTTTTAATGAGCAGGCAAAAACGCAGCCAGCTAATAAACTCTGAGTGGGGCCGACGAGAGTAGGGTAAGGGAAAAGGGCAGCAGGAAGCGGAAACAAAAACAAACACACACACGCACACACACACACGCACATGTGTTGGGGATAAGCGCTGGATGGGGGCACCTTTTGTATTGTTTTAGCTGAGTTTCTGTTTGCCTTATGCCTGTTTGCCTTTTTATTAAATTTTTGTTTTGTCTGCTTGAAGAGAGGCGACGAGTATGGTGAGTGTGTGTGCGTGTGTGTGCGTGTGTGTGTGTGTGGGTGTGCAGGGTAAGGGGGAGTGGGGCTGTTAAGTGGAAGGGCATTTGGTATGTGCGGATTTATAGCTGCAAATATTAATTGATTTCATTTTTTTTCTGCTTGTTTTTTTCGAATGTTGCACAGACACACACACACACACACGCGTACACATAGATGCGGCTCAGACCTTTTGCGAGCTCAACAACTTTTCCAATTTTTAACAGCACACCCCGCACACCCCGCACACCCCGCCCATGTCAACTGGCTTGTCAGGCACACACACACTAAAGTTGGTTTTTTTCTAATTCACTTCCAGCATTCGATTTGCAGTTTTTCGACTGTGAAACGACTGTGAAAAAAGTGTAAAATATAGAAACGGCTACAAAACTGTTGCCTACATTGCTGAGGGGCGGCGCTGACTTTTCTTATATTTATGATAAACGACGAAAACAACTAGTTGAGGGCCAAAACGAATTTAATTTGCTGTAACATATGGCTTGATATGATATGACAGTTTATCTCTCAATCTCTCTTTCTCTCTCTCTCTCTCACTCTCTGTCTCTCTCTCTCTGTCTCTCTCTCTCTGTCTCTGTCTATCACTGTGTGTCATTCTATCCCACTGCATCTATTTTCATTCAACATTCATGCAACACGAAGCAGACAACAAGTTAAATAGCATCTCATATTTTTGATTTTTCTAACATCAGTGGCACTATCATAAATCATTGGCTAGGTGTGACAGTGCAACAACACAACAACAACAACAACAACAATAACAACACTCAGCTTGATAATGAATTGTTGTTCCCATAGTTGTTGATTGATGCTCAAGAAATGGCAGGAGCTGCACAGCCAACTCACCCACAAATGCTTATACGTCGCTTATCAGGGGCATGGGGTGGCGGCATGCAACAGCTGCTAAATGACAGTAGACACTATTCCGAGAGCTCCTAAAACTCAGCGTCATCAGCATGAAGAGCGTTTTGTTTGTTTGCTAATAGCTTGTTAGCCATTTCAAAAACAATTTTCTAACAAAAACAACATCGACGACAATGACAACATCAGCAGCAGTAGCAGGAGCAGCAGCAGCAGCAGTAGCAGCAGCAGTAGCAGTAACAGCAGCAGGAGCAGCAATAACAGCAACAAGGAGCAGGGCTCTCGACAAGGACATGTGTCCTTTACTAACTTATCGGGACCCCAGCCAGCAGCTCGACCCCTGCAGCAAAAGGGCCTGTGTGTGTGTGTGTGTGTGCTCTCCTCTCGACTTTCACTGCGTCGCTCTGCTCAGTCATAATTCAGACAAGCAAAAAAACAAGCTGCAGAAAACCCAAAAAAAAAATAAATAAAGAAAAAAAAACATTACAAAAATGTTTGTACACACACGATGTTCCACCCATACGTACACGTACATATGCACATACACATGCACATATGTGTGTATGTATTGACAGCTTTGCCATAAATTTCAGGTAACTGCGACAGAGCAGGACGGACACACACACACACACACACCTAGCTGCCGTTGTTCGTTTCGCTTCTTTTTTTTGTGTTTGTTGCACAGCTTTTTGATGATTGTTGTCGCCAAAAGTCGCACTAATTTTGCGTATCATTCATGCAGGCAGAGACAGCAAAACTGTCACACAAAACGATAAGTGATTACGATTATGTATGTCTGTATACGCATGGCACTGGCATGTGCGAGTAGAAAAGTAAGGCATGAATAAACCAGTGTCAAGCGCACAAGAAGGAATAGTTTGCTTGAGAGCCAAAACAAACACTGTGCGTAAGCAGCGCAGCATACGATACTCAGAATAATATTGATTAAAATATGTATCACAATCATTGCCAAATAATATATTGATATTAAAAGGACATTATCGATCAGATAAATATATATATATATATATATAAAAGAGCTCATCAAACGCTAAGAGGCATTCAAAGGTACAACTTGGTGAAATTTACAGCAACGGCTGTGCAATTAGAACTTTTGAAAATGCTCCAATGGAAACTGGAGAAACTCTGCTCTAGACAATAAACACAGCCGCCGGCAGCCGGCAGACAGTGCTGCTGTGGCAGGTATAAATGATATGCGAGCTCTGCTCTAGCCGACGGGGGAAACTTGGCAACCCTGTTTGGCTGTTGTGCCTTTTGCGGCAGCCGATGGCTGTTATTGCTTTGTTTGCTTAACTTCAATTTTGCCAGATTGTTGCTAATATTTCATCACCAAGGGTTGTCCAACCAAAAATTGGGGGCTCCGATACCCTTTTGGCTCTAATTTGACGCCCCTTTGCTTGAGTCGGTTGTTGTTGTTTTTTTTTTATTTATTTGTATTCTGTTTTTTACAAGCTTTAAGCAAGTTTGTCGCCGCTTCAACCCTTACGGACATCCGGTGGCCACCCAAACCCCTCGCCAGTGCGAGCACACACATGTCGCCACTGGTTTTGGGCAAATTAAAAGTCAGTTAACAAAAGTTCGTTTTGGTTTTAGTTGGCCATTTAAATAATTTCATATTTTATTCTAATTTCTTATTGTTTTTTTTTTTTTTTTTTTTGTCGGCATTTTTGTTATTGAAATGTTCAAAATCCTTGTTAAGAATTTATGAGCCACAAAAGCCGCAGACGTGACCCATGCAATTTGCATTCTGTTGAGTTAAGTGAAGATACACGGGGATGAGAGCGGGCGGGGGAAATGGAATGGGTGTGATGAGAAGGTTTGTTGCGGGCGTTGCCACGTTGTATCGCCGCTAGCCAGATGCTTCGTCAATAATATATAAGCATTGCGGCAGAAAACTTATTCATGGTGGAAGCGGGTGGTGGGTGGATGCTGCCTCTTAAAAGGTTTTACGTTTGCTTCTCTTTGTGCAGTGTGTGTGTGTGTGCATGTGTGTGCAGGTGTGTGTGTGCGTGGCTATGTACGCTAAGAGCTGGCACACTATTTGTCTGAAACTGCTTTCTTCACTTGCAATCAATTAAAAATCAATCAACTCAAATTTACTGAAAAACAATTTTTAATTGAAAGCAACCGAAGCAGAGTCGAGTGCTCAACCACTGGCCAGAAAAGGTAGAGAGACAGGGAGAGAGAAGAGAGCTCCAATCCCAACTGACCAGGTCACCCGAAAGTGCTCGGAGAGTACTCAGGACTACACTTCAAATATAAATAAAGTAGCCGAAAGCAAAGTGCATGAATATTTTATGAAGATAAATAAGTATAAAAACTTCAAACGACCACCAAAAGTGGAAATGTATCTGGACCAAAGGATGCAACAGAAGCAGCAGCAGCAGCAGCAGCAGCAGCAGCAGCAGCAGCAGCAGCTTAAATCGCACCCAGAACAACAGGGCGTCGAATATAGCAAAAAATGAATGATAGAAGGAATGGGAGCGTAAAGGCAGAGTTGATAAAACAGCTGGATGTTCGCATGGCGTATGAACAATGTGCTCTGTAAATGACATTTGCATGCTTCAACCTTTGCTCTGCTCCTTGGCTTACTGTGCTGAGCTGTGTTCATAACTGGCGCCATAAATCACAACTTTCGCCAGGACACCGGCTATTCTTATACCTTAAGCCGAGTGCCCTTAATTAGCATAAAACGAAATACAACAACAACAAAAAAAAAAAAATGTGAATCAAAAATATTAGATGGAAGTTTTGATACGTGAAATGCACTTGATATACATACGTGATGCTTGATGCTAAACGCAGTCATACATTTGATTTGCATAACAAGTATATAGAATAATTGAAACGATTTGAAGATTTGCTCTTGTGAAATTCTGGATGGAATCTGAAGTGGTTTGATATTGCCATCATTAAGCAATTACAAATCTAGTATTGATAATCATTGAAATAAATTGGCCATAACGAAGATTTTCAATCATTGAAGCGCTGAGCGCATAGATGATAATAATATATATTTATGGATAGTACTTGCTGACCAGCAGCAAAAGAAGCATGATAACTATCTGACCGCTAATGTTGTTTGCGGCGCATACGTTTTTTAATGAACTTTGCATTCTACGAGACGAGACGAGACGAGACGCGACGAGGCGGGGCGGGGCGGGGCGACAACTGACCAAGTCATAAGCAAACTGGGTTCGAAAAGCGAAACTCATTTCAAAGCTATTAGCCGGAAACTGCAAAAACAGCAAAAGCAACAGCAACAGCAACAGCAACAGCGACAGCGACAACAATGAGAGCAAGCAGCCAGTCTGTGGCATGAATCGCATCGTTGACTGCAAAACTGTGCTGCAAACTACTTAGTTAAATTCAGGCCTTGTCACAATTTTCTTTTTGCCGAGGCGTTCGTGCGAGCAGACGACAACAACCGTCCGTCCCCGTTCCCCGTCCGCCACCCACACGCACCGACCGACCATGCAGCTTGCCACAAGCTACCACTGGACAAGATCATAGCCATACTTTGGATCCTTCAAGCTATGCCGCAATTTTTGCTGCCTTATATTTGACCAGGCAGAGAGTCGAGAGGTTGCTGGCTTCCGAAGCTGACGCACAACCGAAACGACACAAACCAGTGCTTGTGAAGAGGGGGAGGGGGAAGTTGCAAGGCGAAGCACTCAATGTAATGAAGGTCATTAGAAATGTACTTGGGGGCATGGCACACGCACACAACTCATTTGCACTTGGGCCAAGAAGTTGCACGGGGGACGCCATCAAAAAGTGCGTAAAACACAAAGCAAAAGTTTACTTTCTCCGCCTGCCTCTGTGGCGTCTCTCATTGTTGGCAGCTTTGGGTCATTAGGTGACTCTTGTCCATGGGCACAAACGTAATTAGTCGACGAAGATGACGATGACGATGACGATGTCGATGGCGACGGCATCAAAACATGTAAACTAGGTTGAATGCCGCTCGACTGACCCAACGAGGCATGCCCCCAATGAATGTGTCCCCATTGGATTCGAACACAGACTAGATGTCCGATGAGAGCTGAGACTTGGGTAAAAACTTGGTAATTAGGATGTTTGTGCTGACAGAAAGACAGACCAGCAGTTAGACACACTGACAGACACACACAGATAGACAGCGCGAGGGAGAGGGAGAGGGAGAGAGCAGAATGTGACGTGGCTGCCGAACGGGTTTGTTTTTCTTTTACTTTTTCTTTTTTTGGCAGCCAGCGTGAAGAAAAAAGATGCGGGTGTAGATGAAGCTACACTTAGAAAATTAAGCGGATATTTGGAAAACCAACACATTTCTTAGATGTGCACAAAGAATTCTGTATTTGCTGTGCAAGCTATTCAAATATGTTTTTCCTGACTCCAGGTCACTTTTGTTGAATGTTTTTCGGAAACTCGAGATAATACAAAGTATTTGAAAAAGCAAATTTTTGTTTTCGAAATGGCAGTGTGATTCTTTTCTGTGTGTGTGTGTGTAAAGCAGACAAGCCAGGAACGAGGCTAGAGCTGCGCCACGGATTGTGGAGGAGACGCATTTGCAAAATTAAGTTGACATCTTAAGTTTAACTTTTTTAATTAGATTTTATCATTATAATCAAGTCACAGTGGCAGTTGCTGTCACTAATCTAAGGCGACAGGCAACACTGCCAATTGGCAAGTGGCAAGTGGCAGTCCCTTTTGTCTATCTGTCTATCTCTCTCTCTCTCTCTCTCTCACTCTGTCCTTGCCCTTGTCCTTACCATTCGGCATACGCCCTTTGTCCCTTGCCCATTGGTCCTTGGCCTTTAACTGAGTGCCTCGCCATTTATTTGCATCCTCAATGTTGAGAGTTTTGGCATTTTGCTGCTCTGTAAAGTAGGCAAGCATTTTGCTGCCGTTTTATGTGGCAACTATATTGAGCGGCAACATTATGGGGCTATAAGCAGCTTTGAGGTCTTTCTTACTTTCAGATTGCAACAATGTGGCTTGAAACTTATTTCTGCCTTGCAACTGCTGCTGCTGCTGCTGCTGCTGGTGCTGTTGCTTGCACATCTGCAACTGTAAATCGCATCGAATTCATTGCCGCACACAAAACCGACTCACAACTGCTGTCGGAGGCATAGGAAAAGTGTTAACAATAAAAGTGACGTTTGCCAACATGATTGCGATGGCGCCGCATGAATGTGCCAAATGCGTGGCAAGTGTTGCAACTGGCAGCGAGAGAACGAACAGTTATTTCCTCGATTGCCGAACATAAAATACACTTGCAGATATGCAACAACCGATTCAAATGCTAACAGTGCCAACTGATTTATGATCTATATATATATAAAATAATAATGATTTATTTGCATAATCTGAAAGACACATTTGAGAGCTCTGTCAAAATATGAACGAAAACCGAAAGTGTAGTTCAACAAGAACTTATCGCAGTCGAATCCTGTCAGTCCACCTGCCTCGCCTGCCTAGCTTAACATAAATATTTTACAGCTGCTTTGTGTTCTTTGACACGTTACCAATTTGGCCCACAAATCGGAATACCCACTGCAAGGGTGTAAAAATGTGAAAAGCACTCGACGTACTTCAACTGCTTCATACTCATACTTTTGTGCACATACTTATATGTATTTATATATGTATATACATAAGTACTCACATGCTTGCACTTGTGCTCTTATTGGTAAGTAAGCTGCAATGTTGAAGCATTAAAGCACACCCCAACACACACACACACAATACACCCCTTGATATGTAGGTGTGTCGAGGAAATGCGCTTAAGTGGCATCAGCGTCAAATCTCGGCTTCGATTTGATGTTCGGGTTGGGTTTTGGGTGATTTGGGTTTTTGGTTTTGATTTGTTTCGCTTCCATTGCACATTTAAAGTGAAATTACGATGAGTATTTTTAATGTCAATTTGATGATTTGCAATAAAATCAGAATACACATATGTGTATGTGTCTGCGTGTGTGTGTGTGTGTGTGTGTGTGTCTGTGTGTGGGTGTGTGTGACAACGGCCACTAAGCAAATAATAACATATGAATAATGAACTACGCTCAGGCGAAAGACCAATCAAATGAACCGAATGAACGAACATTGAATTCAGCTTGTCCAGTTGCCAGTTAGGTTTTTGGGCTACACCACACAACGCACACGCACACACACGCAAACACACACACACTCACACTCACACACACATAATACACAAACATACACAGAGAGCGACAGACAAGACTCATTGATTATTTAAACATTTGCGGTGGTATTGTTGTGTTCATTGTCTGTCCACAGAACGAAAGAGATAGAGACAGAAAGAGAAAGAGACAGAGAGAGAGAGAGAGAGAGAGAGAGAAAGAGAGAGAGGCGCAACGACAGCCACAGGAATAGAAACATGAGCAACACCCGCAACAGACCCACGTGCATTTGTTTGCTTCACACTGTGGCATTTATTGTTTACCGTTTGTATCTAGAGTTTTATGGCATTGGGGCATGAGTAAATATTGATTCGATGTGGGTCGACGCTCTTCAATATTCAACAAAATTATGCGACTAGCTGCTACACAAGCTGCAGGTGCAACTTTCCTGTTTAATGCAATCAACTGAAGTTCCCCAAGCTGGCTCAAGCAAAATGTAAGCACATTAAAGACCAGCTTGACATACAAATAATGTATATTGAGTTCATCGTCGCAGGGCAGGGCAGGGGCAGGGCAGGGCAGGGCACCAAGCCGAAAATCATATTTTCAAAAAGTGCGCCATAAATATTGTATGGAACATCGAACGTCGAACGTCGAACTTGAGTAGTACTTATTTGGCAAGCACTGAGCACTGAGCACTGAACTTGCAAAGTGCAACCAATAATAAGTTGAAACTTTGCAAAACGGTTGCCGGTTTTACTTCCGATTTGAATAATATTATTGAAAAAATACAACTCGACTCAATAAGAATGAAAATGAGTGCTAAGTAGAAATAACAATTTTTGCGCAACTGTTTTTTAAGCAGCTTTTTTCGCTAAATGCACCCTGCTCGACAACAATACTCAATTATTCAAGCAGCCAATGCGATTGCAGCAACAACATAAACAGCAAAAATCACAACTGCAACACAAAAAAGGCAACTGGAAGCTACAAAAACGCAGATTTAGTACTTGTCGTGGAATATTGTATGCGGAAAACAGCAGTGCAACAACTTTCAGTGCGTCGTTGCCTTGTGTACTTTTTTTTGAGGAACGCATTAAGGAAGCCCCAGCAGAGAAGCAGGAATCGAGAGCCATGATTGGAGGAGTCGGGTCGGTGTGGTGGCAAGCCGACGAGGCAACTCGAGACGACTGGAGTCAAGTCTTGAACTAAGGTGAGCAACAGCGAATGACTGAATAACTGATGCGTACCATGTAGCACACAACAACTGACAACTGAACGAGGCGCCACATAAGACTTAAGTTAAAGCTGTACAAATAGTTGCTTCTCATAATCAACGCCAGCCATTTACCCCAATAACTTGATCAAGTAGAAGTGGCAGTAAATAAACATAAACATAATACAAAAAAAAACCATTTGTTGTGTTTACATTAATGAGTAACATTTCATAGAGTTATGGAAATTAAGAACTGGTTATTCAATATCAGTTCAACTCAACTTGGTTTGCCCAAACCAAGCACTACTCTTATTTTGACCGCAACTATACATATATATATATATATATATACATATATATATATATATATACATATATATATATAGTATGTAGGGCAAGTTTTCATTCCGCTTAAAAGGTTTTGAACTTTAAGTTGAAAATTTGTTCGCCACCGCCACTTGCAGTCGACACAGAGCTAAAAATTATGCACGCGACACAAGCACAAAGAAAATATATAAAAAATAAAAAAAGAGAATGGAAAAAAGAAGGGAATGAAAATATATATTTTTGGCTGCCTTTGGCTCCTTAGTTTGCTGTCGAATTCATACTGGACGCAAATTTATGACTGTCAAAAAGTTCAGCTGCAAAGTGTTAAGACAGAGACGGATGCACCAAAGAGGCTGCGGCAAGGACCTGCCCGCCATGTTTGACTTGCACACTTTACACTTGAAAAAAAGAAAATGGAAAAGTAAAAGAAGCACGAAAGATTGCTACGTTATGTCTAGTTTTATTGCAACATTTCGAAAAGTAAGTAGGCTTGTAAGTGCTACCATTATTTGTGCGGAAGGCTAACAAAAAAAACATCAAACATCAAACAAATACAGCAAATGTTGAAATTTACAAGTCAGAACTGGCGAGATCGACGTAAACAACAGAAGTAATAGAAATAATAATAATATATCACTTTAGTTTGGTTATGCCAAGGCTAACGAAGTGTCCTTTTTAAATAGTTACGTTAAGTTAAGTGCCGACCAACAAGGACCTATGGAAATGACATAAATGCTGCGTAAACTGCAAATCCATTTTTCAAATGACTGTTAATCGCTGAGATTTGAAACCACATTGTTATGTTCGATACGCAAATGTTGTTTGCAGCACACTCCGCTGAGCTCAGCGGTTGTCAAATTGCTGCTGCTGTCTGGCAAACAGCAACAGCAGCAGCAACAGCAGCAGCAGCAGCAACAGCAACAGCAGCAGCAGCAGCAGCAGCGCAGCAACAACAATAACGCATTGAAATCAAAGCCAAAAACCTATCAAGACATTTTTAATGACGCCCCAAGGCAAATGGGAGGCGCCCCCGCTGTGCCTCCTTGTGTCTGCGGTTAAAGGTCCCCAGACGGCAGGCAGAAGGCAAAGTACACCCATCCATTCTGTCTGATATTTACAAGTGTATATACATACACACACAGACACACACACACACACAGACACACACAGATACATACACACACATTTCAAGTGAAACAAATGCAAATTGTTGTCATTCAACAGAGCGACGGTGTCGTCAACGATGAGGACACAAACATGGCTGACAGAGTCGATTGGTTTGTAGCAGCTAGAAGGCACTTGCGTGTCCTGTGCCTCGTGTTGCGGCCCGTCTCATTAATCCGCTGCCAGTGCAGACAACAGATATTTGCGGTGTTTTAATGTTACTGTGTGTGTGTGTGTGTGTTTGTGTGTATGTTTGTGTGTATGTTTGTGTGTGTTTGTGTGTATGCTTGTGTGAGTGTTTGTGTGAGTGTTTGTGTGTATGTTTATTAATGCGGCTGGCAAAAGTAGCTTTTAATTAGCATGTTGAGCTGCGAGCCGCAACGCAGCTCGTTTGTTGCAAGTTGTTTTGGGGATTTTTGAATGGCTTTTTGGTTGACTGGCAAGCACAGCGCAAGGTGCACAGGTGTGCGATAGGGAAACATACGAAGAAGAAGAAGACCAAAGGAGCGACAGAAACGGAAACAGAATATCGTAGTTTTAGCCGACAAAATAGTTAAGGGGATTGGCAAAAGGGTAAACGTGGCACAAATGATGAGCTATGCGGGCTTAAATGGGGCTTTGGCTTAGTGTCGTTGTGGCTTGCGTCTGTGCCAGTCAACGGTGAAGAGCTGACGGGCGGTGTTAAGCCAGCAAGGGGAAACTTATTGGCACATGCGTCTAATTAGATATAAATAATTTATGGATTATTTTCTTTCGTTGTGGTCGATGAAAATGTTCTAAGTTTTCACTGTAGAACTATATCAAGTCGCGCGAGAGGTCGGCCAACTGGCAGATACCCGATTAGCTACACAGTTTTCAGTTGTATTGCCAAATTTATCCATTGGAAATCCATTTGTATTGATACTCGCGAAACGCTGGAGTTATCTATAAATGAAAGTAATCGGTTATACGAGGAAGGGTTTTGAACACACATTCCTAAATGGATTGCAATAAATATTGATTATTTTAAGTTTTGAGTCAAAAACAAATTATTATGCAAGTAGGCTTCTTCTCGGATGATCTTTGCGTATCCACAATGATGTTTGATGGAATGGGAATTTAAATATAATTGAAAAAAATAATGATTATTTTGTGATCTTCATTTTATCGCTAAAAATTAAAGCTAAAATCCGATTATGATTGTGATTATGAGTATGTGTCAACAGTGATAGCTTATCTTTGAGAGTATACCAAGGCTAGCCAATAAATTTTACAAAGTTACAAAAAAAAAAAACAATTTTGGGCCTTGGCTCAATGCGATTCGACCCAGACCGTGCTCGGTTCGTGAGAGAGAGAGTACACGTCGTATCACTTATCCGTAAACACTTAATTGCCAATTAGTTGACTGTGGCCACATCAAATTGCAGTCACGCACATTCAAACCAACTGAAACGGAACATTTACATACGTTTAAATTTGATGAGCTTGGGGGATGGATCAAGATTCAAAATTCATTTGGCTTCCAACTCAACTCAACACACAAACGGATGGCATGGGATGGTCGTCAAATGCGCAACACAAAATGTGATTGACGACGACAAGGTTGTTCTTTTTTGGAAAACAAACTAAACGTTTCCATTGTATTGCTGTGTTAGCGTGGTAGTATAATCACGAGTCCGCTTAAGCACTTGACATATACTCGTGATGTTTAAAAAAAAATATATGAAAAGATTTTTGTTTTTGTATTATCTGTCTAAAGATAATCAGCAAACAAGTACATGGAATGCGGATTTATTGTATTCATTAGAAATATTAAATTATTATATTATTTTCCACACACCAGCAGCAGCATGGCCGCAGCGATAAGGGGAGCTAGATAGTGCAGCCAGTGAAACGTTGCGGCTGTTGCAGCAAACCAATAATTCCCTCGTGTGTGCCGAGTGGATTTTAAATGGATGGAAATGTTATTGTCTGCATCGGCCTGGCATGACTGACAACAAATGCAGAACTGCTGCAAAATTTGAGCAATGTCAGAGAGTTGCTGTAGAGCAGAGCTGGGCAGAGCTGGGCAGAGCTGGGCAGAGCTGGGCAGAGCTGAGCAGAGCGTAGCGTGGCGTGGCGTGGCGTGGCGTGGCATGTTGCTGGAGAGGTGTTCGCATCAAGTGAATTTCTCAGTGAACGCTAATTAGACGGCACGCAGGCGCATGACAACAAATATAAAATAAAACAACATCAATCCACACGCTTGGGGAGTGGATTGGATAGAAGCTAAAGGGGGCTGGCGCTGTTTTATTTGTTGTCGCTTGTGTTGTTGTTGTTGCTGATATTGTTGTTGTTGTTGCTGTTGTTGTTATGATTATTAGGCATAAAGTGCTTGAAGCTGCTGCTACTGCCTCAGGCCCGGGCCTAAGTAACACGATTTTTCTTCATTATTATTTCTTGGCACGCGATCTGACAAGTTAGACGACTTGCTGCTGTCGTTGTTGAAGTTGTTCTTGTTGTTATTATTGTTCGTTGTTACTGTTGGACTTTGAGCTAGTCAAGCAAGCTGTCGCCATCGTCATCGCCATCGCCATCGCCATTGCCATCGCCATCGCCATTGCCTTGGTTGTCGTGTTTTGCGATTTACATGAAGTGTTGGTGAAGGCAACAATTTTTACGACGCCCTCCACCCACACCCACACCCCCTCGCTCGCTCCCTCAACCAACCCATTTTACAGAAGCAGCCCAGACATCCTATCTCGTGGGCGAATATAAACAAATGTAATATACATATATATATGTGTGTGTGTGTGTGTGTGTGTGTGTGTGTGTGTGTGTGTATACTGTTTATGTATGTGTAAAATTCTCAACCTTTATAAAGAAATTACTTTTTACGACTTACTTGCAATTAGACACGTTTGCAACTTGTTGACTTGTTTTTTTGCTGTTGCTATTGTTTGACTGTTACACATGTGTGTGTGGGTGTGTGTGTGTGTGCGACGACGACTCCATAAAGATTGTCGAGAGTTTTCCACAAGATCTGTAAAACAAAAGCCAAGCGATATTTTGTTCAAGTCAGAAAGTCATTTGCAAAATTGTTACACATACAACTATTAAAATCTAATTAGAGGTGTAAACAGCCTTCAATGATAGATGTTAGCGATGATGCAGCCCCAACTAACCCAAGCAATTGAGCAGCGATCCCAATGAAACTCAAATTAAATCTACTGAATGTATGTGAATTTACTAGTCACTTCTGAGACGGAGCTTCCTCCTTCAAATTCCTCCTGCTTTTTTTGGAGAGGGGAAAACAATATGATCATTCCACGAATTTCACAAGAGATACTAATCTTTTTGGTTATTTTCCACATGGTTTTTTTAGTTATTATTTTCATTTGTTATTTATCTTAATCGTACAAGTAAACAAACAAAATATGAAAAAGTGAACTAGCTGATAAAGCTAAAATACTGCAGCAGATGCTCAACTTAAGTTCTGATACATATATATATATTGATCTTAGCCAGAAATTTGTGTTTCATTTTCGAGCGATTTCTATGAAAGCTACAAATGAAACAATGGAAACAAATATATATGTATATGCTGCGTTCAGTGATGTAGACACTCAGGAGACACTTTGAGTAAGAGTATACAAGTATAAGTTCAGAAGGAGAGAAGAAAAGTAACCACCCAGAACCCAGAACCCAGAACCCAGACTAGTTGCTAATAGATCAAAACATAAACGTCGCGAGTCATATCAACAGGTGCGATTACTGTTTGTGCGATACACTATACCAATCGCAGATAAACAATCTTATCTTTTTCTACAACGTAAAGCAAATCAAATCTCCTCTCTACCTGCCTGCTCCCTCCGCCTCCTACGCCCACAGCTTAGCTAATTGCAAAACAAAATTTGATGAAATGGTAAAAAAAAAAAGGAGAAGAAATATGAAAAACAAAGCATAAATTAAATGGAATATTATGCACATAAATAACGAAAACGGGCAACTGCGAGGGGGGTTGGTGTTAGGGGGTGGGTGTTGGTGTTGGTGGTAAGGGGAGCTGTTGGTTTTGCCGGCGGGAACACATTACATTTTCTGCTCCAGATACGCTTTTCACAATTTTAACCCACACACACGTGCAATGAGCAGATGCAGACTTCTGATTTTACTTTTGCGAACGCGGCGTATGCGCAATGTTTGCGAGCGGAGCGTGCGCACAGAAAGTAAACAGCGCCAACAAACAGACAAACAGACAAACAGACAAACCAACCAACAAACCAACAAGCAAACAACACACACATGATGTCTACAAGTTTGCCCAGTCAGTCAGTCAGTCAGTCAGTCTGGCAGTCTGGCAGTCTGGCAACCACTGAGCCATGGGGCGTTTGTGAGTGTATAAAAAGTGAAAATTGCATTTGTTTTAAATGCAGCTGAAAATTGCGTTGAATATGTGTGGCAAGGTTGACGGGCAGATAGCGCTAACATACAGCGGCAATGAGGTGAAAGAAGGGCACAGAAATTAGCTGCAGCGTTCAGCCAATCAGCCAAAAAAAAAAAAAAAACAACAAAAAAAAATCACACTAGGCCACTGGAAAATCAGACAATGCATTTTCCTTTCACTTGTGCAACGGTTTTTTCATTGTGCCTTTTTTTTGTTGCTCGAAATGCAACTAATTAACAATCTGGCAAATGTAAATGTAAATACATAGAAATTCGATTTACTCGCAACCCACTTTTATTATGAAGAGTTCAAACAACCATTTGAACCTCCTTTGAGGAATACCATAATATAATGCAAGCAATCGGAGCAAACAATGAAATCCGATTAACTCTTTTTTCATCTGTCGACGACTACACAAAAATCCATTTAATTGCAATTGTTTATTTATATTACTTTGCTCTCGGCGTCAATAATTGAAATCCAATCAACCAATCTAGACAAACTCGGATCACTCAAAATGCTTGCACGACGATGCTGTCCGGCTCATAGGGATATGGCGGCAAAAGAACGAGCAACGAACGAGCGGGCAACAAGGGCGACAGAGAGTCCCCTCTAATCGGAGCCGGACCGTTTTGTGCCACAAAAAAAAAAAGAAAAAAAAACACAGACACAGAAGCGGCAACAACTGAGAATCGAGCAAAGACAACTGCGACAATCGAAACAGGCAGGAAAAACCAGTCACCATCAACTATTTAAATAGGAGACACTTGGCATACTCACTGCTCTCTTGACAAGAGGCAGACCTAGCTAAACTAGAAATAATCAGCAGCGGAATCTGTCCATTTTGTGAATGGGTCGGGTCGCCCGCCGTGCATGAGCCCCTCAAAT
Organism: Drosophila cognata; assembly: GCA_035041535.1. NCBI lineage: Eukaryota > Metazoa > Arthropoda > Insecta > Diptera > Drosophilidae > Drosophila > Drosophila cognata. The sequence goes on from JAWNLC010000831.1 coordinate 287,923, forward strand.
AATCATAATAACAATATTAACTTAGCACTCGATGTTAATTCGCAGCTCGAATGCTGAGTCAAATTAACTTGCCAAAATGGGGCAAAAAGCGTAATCGTCGCTAACAATGTTATCAATTCAACAGAATCTGTATTCAATTTTGCGTATATCTTTTTTTTAGCGTAATTAAATCCATATAATTTGACCAAACCAAATTCTCTTGAACAACCAGCATATATAGTAAATTATATTGTGTTTTTGCTGCCCTGAAACTCAACGCTGCATAAATTAACTTTTGGCAAAAAGGACTCAAAAAGGATTCAATTCAAGCAGAGCCCTTCTGCTATCGATGATTTGATTTGATGCGCGTAGTTGAATTGTTGTTCAAGTGCAAATTTTAAATTTTTGCTTAATTAATATTCAAAATGCATTGCTTCCATTTCATTTAAAGTTAAAGCAAATAACTAAAATCCCAAATTATTGAAGGCATCTAAGCATATTGCATTGTTTTCTCTATTTACTCTCATTTCCTCTCATCTGGTGCAAGCTAATCATCGCTCACACACACACACACACACCGAGACTTTGCAGTCGCGGTTATTCAGAGCTCATCAGTTAATCCCATCGCACTCACATATGCAAAACTCATTGGCATTTGAGTGGCTGTCCAGTGAGCCCACATTTCGTGGCCGGCCAGACATCTGAGTGGCATCGCTGCCCAGCATCATCATCAGCGACATCATCATCATCATCATCATCAACAATAATTAAACACTTAATTAAAATTGCAGCCGTCAGTAGGGATGGGCGAGAGAGCGTGGGCGGGGAGTGGAGCAGTCATTCGAATGCAACACACAGCAGGAGATGGGATGGAGGCACAATAAATTGATTTGGCGTCATTTTTTGAATGCTTTCAGCAGCCAAGCAACCAAGCAACCAAATGGCAAAGGCAAATATCAACAGTAACAATAATAACCACAGTTAGCGGCATGTTAAATGCAAACCGCTAAAAGCAATATAATAACAACAATAACGATCGAATAATAATAGGTTTAACAGATACGTATGTGTATCAAAATTAACGCAACTTTCTTTTTTTCAGCATTAATTCCACCGAATTGGGCTACACACACGCACACACACACAGATGCAGACAGAAATAGGGGGAGAGTGTGTGAGGGAGATAAACCATAAGCGATAAGCGATAAGCGGAAACAGTTTAAGTAGTTGATATACATTTAGTACAACAAGCTACGGGCAGCTAGGGCAGCTAGTGTAGAATGTGTCAAGCTTGTTCTGCCTAGCTAAGTTACGCAAATAGCTCCGCTCCAACTTTGATAACTTCAATATCTGACAATACTGACATATTTCATGCACAACGCTAATTTTTCATATTATTTAACACCATTGTAACTGTTACCACTGTTACCGCTACTTTAAAATACGAGTTACAAAACATACCGATTAACGGCAAACCAAAAACAATTCTCTGCTTAATTAGCTAAAAAAAAAAAAAGAGAAGAAGAAAAACTCTTTCAAAATACTCAATTAACGGGATAATTAATAAACGAAAACACACACACATACAGGTTAACGCAAGGATAATGAGTAACAAAAGGGAGCTGAAAAATAAATAAATAAATAAAAAAAATCTCTTTCAGGAAACAACCAACCAGCAGATGCAAGAAATACACAAATACGCCGTCAGTTTCCACAACATTGCAATCACGCAATATTCAGTTGTGTTTTTTGAGCTTAGGACGTGCACACATTTGAGTAGGGCCGATCCCGACGGGGCCTCTGAGCGACAAGGAAAATGATAACCGAAACTCGAAACCCAAAACCCGAGAATCGAGTGACTAAGAACAACAACAGAAAATCACTAAGAGAATGCTTAAAGTCGCAAGTGCTCGACTAGAATATACCTCTTGAACACAAATCTAAAGCTAAATTGTAATATCTTGCTCAAATTCAGTTTTATAATTAGATCAGATGTTTAATATTATTTTAATGTATATATATACATATACCGATTTGAAGATATAAGTTTTAAATTATATATTTTATTGTCATCGGAAATTCACTTTTTCTACTTATTGTGTCCAACAACAGTCGCTGAGACATACATGGCTAGATCGATTTGCCTGTTCAGGCTGATATCATAAATATATATACATATTTATACTTTACGGGTTGCACAACTCCAGTATACCCTCTTCTCAGCGCGTGTAGCAAAAGCAAAAGTGAGAGCAAAACGCAATCAAAGGCTGTTTATCTTATTGACTGCTGAGTCGCAGTCCTTTTTCATTTTGTTCCCCATATTTTCTTTGCCTTTTTTTTTTGTGGCTCATCGGACACCGAATGAGGGTCACACACAATGCCAACTAGATTGGGGCTTGGGTTAGGGTTCAGGGGTTGGCGGGGGGTCTCGGTCTACGGATTTTCAAGCATTTTTCATTTACATTTTCAATAATAATACAAATAAAAATAAAAATAATAATAGTAATATGCAATAGACGTAATACATAAGTAGCTAAGCAATTTGTTATTGCTACCAGTGACTGCCGCAACATTTATTATTATTGCCAAAATCGCTTATAAAGTATTCAATAGTGCAAATTTCCTACCACTCCCATGGAAGTGAGGGAACGATGGGCCGTTGAGGGGGCGCGAAATGAGGCGTGTCTCATGTCCAGTCCATGTAAATGGAAAGGAATTGTTATAAATTGTCTTGGACCTTTTTCCCGTTGTTCGGTTTTCCAATCTGTCGAATTTCCTTTCAAATACCCTTGACGAATTCTGGTCCCGAATCTCAATCGGTTAGTTTTGGTTAACGTATTTCCTGATTTATATTCGTATGCAGTTATTTATGAAACATATGTTTCACATTTTTTTTTATACTTTTTCCATTTTAAATTTTATTTACCATGTGTATGATAAGAAAAACCTTTATAAAACTGCTGCTTTTACATATATATACTACAATAATATATATATATATGTAGAATATTTTATATCATGCATTGGAAGGGTATTTGAGTTTCGGCACCATTTAAAGCTAACTGTTGTTTCTTCTTATTTTTTTATTTTGGTTACATCTGTATTTTCTTTGTTTTGCTCTTATCCAAGGCGTTTGCCTTTGATAGATATTCCTTACTTGTCTTTTGGGGTTGGGGGGGGGGGGGGGTTATTGGAGGTCTAAGCAAAATATCTATGAGATATTGTATCTGTTGTCATGCAGCATGCGTAGGCGATTTACATTTAGCAGGGGAGCGAGCAGGGGGTAGGGGGTGTTTCGGATCGCTGCCGCTTAAATCATGATGTAACTGTTATTGACGACACAACTTCTGCCGGAACGCTTTATTTATGAGCCTCTGAATGTACGCCAATCTTTCGCAAATGATTCCCCCATCCCTCCTCCTTATGCTAATCCTAACCCTATCCACCAAACTGTCTATTTCTCTCTCTCTCTCACTCTATCTCTCTCTCTATATATATCTCTCTCTCTCTCTCTCAACGTGCATAATAACAAAGAAATTACAGACCAATGCTCAGTTGGCCTTATCAACAGTTACAAATATATGTAAAAACAGTAGACACTACTTGGCCATTTAGGAGCTGACCAACTTTTTCCCTGTGTGGGCTGTCCAATTGGTAATAAGGGGTGGGTGGGGAGGGGGGGGGGTGATGCCCACTCATTCAACCTGATTCTAAACCGGTTGACATCGAAACATTTGTCGAGCTGTGGGCGTGGCAGGCGCTAAACTGTTAGCCAGACAAATGACCAGCCAGACACTTGACAGAACCGTTTCACACACAAACACACACAAACACACACACACACACTGTGTGTCCACAGTCCAGTTTGTCCACACTTGCACAAAAACATATGTCCTCAATTTAGAAATAATTGTGGTTTCCTCAATACTATTTCGGAATGTCGTCAAATTGACAAACCAAAAATTTGAACGTGGAAAAGGCTTTTCCAAATAATACTTTTCCATTTATTGATTATTTAAAAAAAAAAAAAAAATGTATTGTGGAGCAAATGTTTGATAACTTTTGGAAACTGAAAATTAATTCTTTTTTACATTAATGTGTAAAAAAAAAAACAAAGAAAAACCGAAAAAAAAAAGTTTAATTTCTTTGTGGCTTGTAATATAGAATAGACTTTTAAAGTACTTTAGAATTTTCTCTAAGTGCAGGCAGTCAGTCAGTCGGTTAGCTGATGAGGAGGCGAAAATAAATTTCAAAGCGATTTATCAAAACCAAAATCCAAAACCCAAAGCCAAACCCAAGCAGCGCAGCAGCAACAACAACACCAACAACAGACAGTAAAACGACAACAAAAATTTAGCCGCAAACGCAGCCGCAGCTGAAATACAAAATTAAAGCCAGAAAATACAGAATGACCAGAACACGGGCCGAGGGGCGCCACACTGAGAAAGTGGACGTCCGCTATTTGGCTACTAAGTCTGCAGAGCTCCTTTACATAGTGTTCTGGTGGTGGTGTTTGTTGTTGTTGCTGTTGTTGCTGTTGCTGCTGTTGTTGTTGTTGCTGTTGTTGTTGCTGTTGTTGTTGTTGCTGTTGTTGTGACAAATGTCCAATGCAAATTATTCATAAGCAGAGCAAACAAACATCTTGTGTAGCGACAAGCAGCGACACAGCGAGAGAGAAAGTAAATGAGAAGAACGAGAGTGAAAAAGGTGGCTAACAAGCAAAAAAGAACTGTCACTGTCGCCGTGTATTGTTGTTGTTGTTGTTGTTGCTGTTGTTGTTGATGATATTGTTGTTGTTGTTTTTGTTGCCTCTGCGCCATATAAAAAACATTAAATTAATGTTAAAAGCCGCCTACCGTTTTGCTCGTTGTGCCACGCCTATTTTGCTCGGTTATTTGTTCTTTTGCTTTTAACGCTGCACAGTGGGACAGATCCACATGAAACCGTGTTATGTTATTCAGTTTCGGATATAAAATCTTTATCATCGGACTATAACACCATATCCATATCCCACCATAGCTCCCTTTGAAACAATTGGTCAGAAATTAGTTGCTTGATTACCAAAATATTCTGAACTACTTGCAAGAAACCGTCATTAATCTCAGTTGGAAATGATTTTTCCCAAAAATAAGGCTTTGCATTTCATTTGAAGCACATTTTTGATTATGAAAAAGTTATTTCTGAAAAATAGGAAAAGCCTTTCCAATTTGAAGCATGTGTTTTGTATATTTCGAAGTTATTTCCAAACAAACCCAAACAATTTTTCTCCTTGTAAGGCTATTTTCTTGAATTTTTCGCCGAGCATGAAACCATATCCTGCCATCTGACAATATATTTATTCTTGTATGAGAAAACTTAGCTGCGAGATTCAAAATCATTAAGAAAAAACAATTTTTTTAAAATTTTCTTACAAACTGAAAGAAAGTTCAAGTTTGCACTCCAAAGTAGTTCGTAAGAATTGCGATTTATTTTCAAAAATGACTATCTTATCCAGTGTGCAGTGACCACCAAGCTCGATGGCTGGCTGCTCTCTGTGTGCACAACCGACCCCCCTCCCCCAAACTGCTCCCCCACGCTCGCCGCTTCGCCTGGTTGCATTGCTCTGTTTGCCTTTTGGCTGCAGTTGCGTTTATTGCTGCTGCCTCTGCTGCTGCTGCTGCTGCTGCTGCTGCTGCTGCTGCTGCTGCTGCTGCTGCTGCTGATAAGCCGCTTAGGTTTTGTTGTTGTGCAGTGAAAATATTTCGGTTGTTTCTCTTCAGCCGTAAGCAGTTGGCGGAGGCGGTCAAGCAAAGCGGAATAGCTTAACGGCGGGCACATGATCTTAGAAGTGTTGCAGTTGTTTTTTTGAGAAAAGTGACTGTGGAATTGGAAATGGTCGAAAACTAGTTTTCGTATACCAGCTGGGCGCCAGCAACATAAAACGACAATGAAACACTAACAACAATAAAACACTAACAACCAAACAGTAACAATAAGAAAATTTATATTTCAATTTGAATTGAATCAAGTTGTTGCAATAACGATTGTTTCATACGTAAAGTCTGTTAAATGGTTGCTCTAAAAAATCGATGACATTGATGAAATATTTATAAATTGGAAGATCACTTGATTTAAGTCGGCTCTTCACCAGCTGATCTAAGTATAATCAGTAGCCGAATCTGGCGATTTTGCTGACAATGAGAGCACATGATAGCAGATTGTGTTGCCTTAGCCAGTGGAAGATGCAACATCGAAGGGAAACTAGTTGAAGGCTCAAAAGGGTGCACAATAGATTAAACTATGTCGCTTGATTGCGCTCACATTACATACTTTTACCGTTATATGCATAAAATTGAAAAATATACTCGCATCAGTTATCGTGCAATATATATTGCACAACGCGACTTTCAAGTGACAGTTGCATTTAAAGGTCGCTGAAACTCTTCGATGATTTGCATTGTGTTCCCACACAAACACGCACATACACATACACACACACACACACATACACACAGCGACAAACGTTTTCGATTAGTTTCCTGAACTGGCAAGGTTGCCACTGATGACGCTGCCTCTGCAAATTATGTGGCAGTTGCCGCTCAAGAAAATCAGCCAAAGTTTGCTGGCTGGCCCTGCCATTTATACGAATCAGGTCTGTTGCTGCCGCTGCCGTTGCCGCTGCCGCTTGTTGCTGCTATGCCCCTATGGCCGTGTTGTGCAAATAAAAAGCTTGTCACTTTGACATTTTGCCGGCAGGAGCGCTAACTTGCAACGCGGCCACAAGCGTGCGCCAGAGTCAAGACTGAGGAGTGCCACCACCAACCAAAAGTGCCCCAACGAGTTGCACGGACTTGGCAGCGCTTTGTTCATCTTCATCAACAACGTTTGGACTGGCTTGGCTTGGCTTGGCTTGGATTGTGTGCGTCTTGACTTTGTTGTTTTTTGTTGTTGTCGTTGTTGTCGCTGCTGTTGGCCAAATGCCTGCCCAGGCCAATGAGTTGTGCGAGGATTGTGTACCATTTGCCAGGGCAGGGAGTGTGGAATGTTAAGTGGAAGGTGGTGGGTGGTAGGAGAGGTGAAAAAGTTGTAGTGGCAGGGTTATGTTGCTTTGTCTCTCGTTGCGGTTGGTTTGTTTACAATTTTTGCATTGCAAAAATCGAATTGGCAATTGCAGTTGCTTATTATTATTGTTGTTGTTGTTGTAGATGTTGCCCGCAAATTAAACGTTTTGGGTCGTGCCTACCAACAGCACCAACAACAATGGCAGCACAACAGTTAACAACAGCAGCAGCAACAGCAGCAGCAGCAGCAACAACTCCACATTGTCTGCTTATCCAATTATTTTGCATTATGTGCAGCGAAAAAGTAAAAGTTTCTTTTATGACTGCGAAATATTGTCGAAGAAAATGAACTAGATGTAGATGAAGATGAAGGAGAAGGAGAAGGAGAAGAAGAAGCAGAAAAGGCTGATGATGAAGATGAAGATTTGGATAATGATGAAGATGCTGTGTTTGGTGCTGCTGCTGCTGCTGCTGCTGCTGCTGCTGCTGTTGTGGTTGTTGTTGCTGATGATGATTACGCTAAAAAGAAATAAGCCAACGCTTGTGCAACACTCATCGCGTATCTATGAGATACATATGTATAATTTGTATATATATATAAATATATATACACAAACATAAATATCAAATAAAAGTTGGTCTTTCCTCAGGAATCAGGATCCATAGCATGCCAGATTGTTTGCCTGTTCGAAGACATATCATATTTTTGAATATATAAACAGACTTTTGTTGATCCATGACTGAAGCCCATGTCTTTATGCTGGAACCTTGGCGCTTAATCGTTTGGCTTTTCTTATTGGCAATAATTTTTCATCTGATTTTTGCTTTCGGAATTCTTCTGCAATAAAGTGACAAATAACTGTGTTTCAAAGTGGGTTCGCCCTCTTCCCCTTTCTACAGATACATTTTATTACATTGGCAGCAAAGTTTTGGCCTTTTGTTGCCTTGGGGTCAAAACGCACGCAATTTGGCCCACTCAGGCCTTGGCTCGTGCGTTAATTAAGACAACACATCACAGCACAATACAACAAATAACCGAAAGACACAAGACACAAACAACCACAATCATCACAAAGATCAAGCAACAACTCATCCAATTGGGCAATTGCCTGCAGAGGCAAAAGATGCAGGCGCTGAAGCCCAACTCTATGAAGTAATATGTAAATTGGAGGTCAATGCCCAATATATATATATATATATATATATCCATAATCTATGCCCTGCCAGCACAGCACTCAAGTGCAAAGTTAACAGATGGCTTAACTTAACTAATCGATTGAGTGCGTTTCCAATGAGTGCAGTCAGTATAGATCGATTAGTGATAACACTGATTGATGAACGCCATGATCGACTTTTAATAGACTTGCACGAAGAAGTTGTTTATACATTTTAAGTGGACTTCGATTTTTTTTTATAATTGGTTGCTTCCCGCAGCATTCAGCTAAGAAATGTTTCTATGAACGGAACTGATGATTTGGACGTTGCTTATCGATGTTGCCCACTTTAAGATCCTCTTTAGATATGCCTGGTATTTGCGGATTTTCATTTATCTACTTAGAAGATAATGTATTCATATGATCGTGATTCAACAACAACCATCCAATCTTATTTCGACTTCTAATAGCTTTGGCGGTTGTGGCAAGATCAGTAAACAAGCTGACGATGTGAACCAGTTTCTCCACAGTTACACATGTAACCTGTCTACACCCATGGGCAGTAAAATAGGTTGTGAAGACGGTAAATTGGGAATTCTCAATTCAAATATGTAAATATCATGTTCACAGAAAAATATACTAAAAAAAAAAAAAGAAAAACAATAAAATCGAATTGAAATCTTTTTAAAACCTATTTTGTTGACCAGCCGCAATTTGTTTTGATAATTAATTATGTTCATTTAAAAAAAGAAAAAAAGAAGAAGAGAAATAAAGGCAAATGTAAAAAACGATGAATTAAAGTGAGAAAAAAATGTTCACATCTATTTGAATGCCCATGGGTGTGGTGTATGTAGCCCATTATGATCGTGGCAAGATCATCATCTAACAACTTGGTAAACAGCTTAAGAAACTCGAAAGTTTTTTCAACTGATGACACGATCCCACGATCGCCGTTCAGCTTCAAGAATCGAGTGCATATTTTGAGCACTAACTGCCACTTGAGAGGCAAGGCAAACGCAAGCAGACACACAAACGGTTTCACTTGAATTTCGTTGAAAGCAAATTGAAAACTCATTGCACTTTTACAGCTATATAAATCGATGGCTATAATATTGTCGGTGGCACAAAAGATGTGAACAATAAACAATGCGAACTGCCTGAAACTTTATAAAGACTCTCTGCCAACAACATACACAATGTGAGCAAGAGGGCGAGAGAGAGAGAGAGAGAGAGAGGCAGGAGGCATGCAACGCGAGTGACTTTATTCATTGCAGGGGCGCGAGTGCAGCCTAAAATGGCTGGGTGTGTGGTGGGGAAGGTGGTGTATTCCAGCCAGGAATAAATTGCATGGAATCTCGCTGCTTTCAAAGAAGAAACAAACGAAGCAGCGGCCAAAAGAAGCGAACACAAATAAATACAGCAAGAATGAAGGGGTTTCATTGGCACACCGAAGACTGCATACCCTTGCGGATCTTGCAATTAATCAGTGTTCGCAATTCGAATTTTGCAAGTTGCATTCTTTTGCAAGTCTTTTGACAGGATATTTACTTAGCCAGCAATTCTGCCCAGTTTCACCAGTTGCGACAGCTGAGCATGGCTGATCACGAATATGGGCAGACACTTTATGAGGGTCGGAGACATCGCCTTCAGTGCGTTACACATTTCATTAGGGGATTATTATACCAGCCCCGCCAGAAGGGTATACAAATAAGCGTCAATCGTTTGGCTTCATTGCTCAAAAGGCCGCCCAGGTCCAGAGACTGAATTGCCGCCAACACACTCCACACACCCCGCACAAACACCTCGACACAGACCACTCCACGCTGAGCATGTTTAGGGTGCGCAACAGCAGCAGCAGCAACCACGGCGATGACGACGCTAACGCTGACGTTGACGGTGACGTTGTCGCTGACGACGACGCCGTCGTTGACGTTGTCAACATTAACTGCTTCTTCTCTCCGGCTTGCTGCTTCTCTTTTTCTTTTTGGGTTTCGCGTGCCAAAACTGCTGGCATCAGTAGGTGTGTTCGGGGGTGGGGATGGGGATGGGGATGGGGCTGGGGCTGGGGCTGGGGCTGGGGCTGGGGCTGGGGCTGGGGCTGGGGCTGGGAGTGGAAGGTTGTTGTTGGTTGGTGCTGTAGGAGCCGCCGCTGTGGCCGCTCCTCTGAGCGCTGCATTTTTCAGCCGTTGACAAATTTTGAGCCCAAAACAAAACACAAAATAAGCGATGCGATGCAATTGTGGGAAGGAGGAGGGACCGGAGTTGACGGGGTGGAAGTATGTGCAATAATCGAAAAATGTCGGCAGCGATGAATTGCTGCAGCAGCAGCAGCAGCAGAGGAGGAGGAGGAGAGGACAGTGTTGGGAAAGTTAGCGAGGGATGCATCGGGACGAATCTGTGGTTGTAGTTGTAGTTGCAGCTGTAGTCTCGAGCCGCCCACAACGAGTGGCATGAAATTGAAAGCAGGCGCAAGAAAAACAAAACAGAAACTAAAGCGAAAAAAAATTGAAATATTTTGAATATTTTCACGTGCATTTGCATAAGCGGCGGGTGGGGGGCGTGCTTGGGCGTGAATCGGCTGACGGCTGACGGGTGACGGGTGACGGGTGGCGCAGGGGCTTTGGGGATGGGAGGACGTCAACGAACGTGTCGCATTGCCAGGCATGAGGCTGCTGCTATAGTCGCTTCAAGTGCAACAGAAGCAGCAGTAGCAGCAACAGCAGCAGCAACAGCAGCAGCAACAGCAGCAGCAACAGCAGCAGCAACAACGCGGCGCATAAAGCTTTTGGCAATTTGCCTTCAAATCGGTTTTTTCCGCGACCTCCACCCCTCCTCCTTTTGATAAAGGGGTGTTGGGACGAGGGCTGTGATGAGTGCTTTTGGCAAAAAGGAACCGTTGAACCAAAGGCAACAGCAGCAGCAGCCTTGAGCGTTTAGCCAAAATGCCACCAAAAGCCTTTAAAGCTTCAACCCAACACAGCTGCAAAATGATAAACACAATTTCATATCGATTCTAAATAGGAGAAATGTATAAAATCAACAGTTATATATACACATACATAATATAATATAATATCAAATATATACGTAGCTATTTAATACCGGATTTGTAAATATGAATAGCCAAACAAAAAATCAGTTTTCAAATCGAGCTGTCTAAATTATTATACATTTAGAATAAGAACAAATGTGTGGAAAAAGTGAAATTGTATACATACATGTATGTAAATATATGCACACATCAAAATTCAATGGCAGAAAAACAAGTTTTCATTTTTTTAAATTATGCTGGCTTAAATACTTACAGCGACTGCTGTGAAGCCTAGTTGCAAGCTTATCAATTTCTGGATCAACAAAGTATCAAACTGTTAATATATATATCATACATATATATGCGATATTAATATATTAACATTATTTCTTACAATAATTGTTACATTATGTACATTTAGCTAACATGGTCAAATTCTCTCTCTCGCTCTCCTATCTCTCTCTCTCTCTCTCTCTCTCTTTCTCTCTCTCTCTATCTCTCTTTGAAGGTGCCTCTGCTTAGTGCTGTGCTGACATGCAACCGCAAAACCTGTGCAACACACACTGAGGAGACAACAAGCAACAAGGAACCAGCAACTAGCAACGTGCACCCAAGAAAATCAGCCGCAGCGCGAACTGCAACTGAGTCGCAATCCTACCGACAGCCGCAGCAGCAACGCAAATGTTACCTGTTCTACACACACACACACACACACACACACATGTGTATACATGTGTGGTTAACCTGGCTTGCCAGAGGCGGCTGTCAGTCGGCCACTCATGCGCAGGCAGAACAAAACACAGACAAAATGGCAAAGCAGCAGCCACGGTTTGAGCACGAAAGCTGTTCTTCAATTCATCTGCACAGTAAATGGCTTCAGTATATATATATATATATATATGTATATGTATATATGTATATATAAATAATCACTAATATATGTTTTTTTGGAGCTGCCAGAACAAAGTTCACGAAATTCTGATCAAACTCAATAAATAAATTCATAACAAATTTTGAAGAAAATAAAAAATAAAAAAATAAATAAATTGTACATTGACAATTTATGTTGTCACCCAAAATAAAATATATTCCATAATGGCCATGGTAATAATTCGATTTTGTGTTTGATTAGATTTTCGAATTTTTGTTCGCTGACAGTGAAATCTTCAAATTGAATTCAGCTTGAAAATGGAATTCGAGCTGAATGCAAGAGTTTACAGCTGCAGCTGCAGCATTCTCTCGCATTGCCTCTTTTTGTGCGTGTGTGTATGTATGTGTGTGTGCTACTTGCTACATGCAACATGGCCCGGGAGCTGCACAACAGCAATAAAAACAGCGCAGAATTAATTCAAGAGTGCTCCTCATTAACATCACACACAATCTGACAACGATGATGCTGATGTTGATGCTAATGCTGATGATGATGTTGCTGATGATGATGATGTTGCTGATGATGATGATGTTGCTGATGATGATGATGTTGCTGATGATGATGATGTTGCTGATGATGATGATGTTGATGTTGCTGATGCCCCGCAGGCCAAGCACACAACTCGTTCAACTTCACATGACGACAGCGATGAACAATGTTGTTGTGGTTGCTGTTGCTTGTGCCATTGTCTTTGGACCAAAACATTCGGAGTCTACCGTTTTGTTGTTTTTGTTGCAGATGCTGTTGTATATGTTGCATGTTGTATGTTGCATGTTGCATGTTGTATGTTGCATGTTGTATGTTGCATGTTGTACGTTGTATGCTTGCTGCCAGTGCAAATCGTCTCGGTTTTATTTCTTATACCCTGAATCCATTGCCGATTGACCCAATCGTTAAAAACTTAAGTTCATAATAAAATTGAGCTCAAATATTTAAAATGCAAAAGCAGCTCTGATCCATTGAAGTATTATATATATATATATATTGCTGAGCAGGAGGAGGCAGCATGTGATACTGCTGCTGCAGGAATTCAAGGCATCCACTACACATGGGCAACATCCGCAACAACAGCAGCAGCAACATGAAACCGGATGTCTTTGCATATATTTTAGTAACTCTTGTTCTTCCAAGCTGCCTCCTCAACTACTGCGTTGGCTTGACTTGGACCCCAGCCTTTCAATTATGCATATGCACTTTTTTTTAAGTCGACAAAGCAGAAAGGATTTGTACATCAATTTGATGTCTTGTTAATCAACTTTTGACTTTTGTTTTTGAAATCAAACTTATATTTTTTGTGTAATGCAATTGCATTTTGCATAGAAAACGTAGATACGATTTGAAGCTAAATAAACATCACTGACGATTCTGGGAATTTTCCTCTTTTAGCGAGAATTTTTGTGTTACTCGCACTTTTCTTCGAATGCGTTGCACATGAATTTAACGAGACGAGCCCCAAAACGGAATATAAAAATAAAACATGCACACGTTAAAGTCTCACATTGTGTGCACTCCAAATACCAACAACAATAGCAACAGCAACAACAACAACAACAAGAGCATTTAGAACAAACTAAAACCAAAGAAAACTGCACCAAAAGTCAAATGCAAAGCAAGAAAAACAATCCCATCAACAACAATTGCTGTGGCACATTGTGGCTCAACATGTGCCACCAAATTGTTCACACCTCCGCAACCACATCGAGCTCCATCACTTTGTGAGCCCGCCGCCCCCCCCCTCCCCGCCATCGCAACCGCCGGTACCCGACTCTGTGTCCACTTGAGACGCACACGTGCTTTGTTATTATTTTAATTACACAAATAAGAAAGAAAAAAAAAACCAGTTGCACTTGCCACTGCAACTCGGACTGCGACAAAACTTCATCCCCTCCCCCCATCCACCCGTATTAGCAGCTTGATATATTTATACTATATATTAAAGACATAAAATATTTGTAACGCGCAAAACTAAATTTTTTAGACGTATTCGAAATGTCTTTCAGATTTGTCTCGAATTCAACATTGAAATTGAAATGCCTCAAATCCAAAAGCAAAAGCAAAAGAAATCGGATAACTCAAAAAATTCCTTAAATTTGTAACTTTTGAAAATGATCGTTGGCTTTTGATGAAGTGAACAAATATGAAATATCAGTTTCGAGTTCAGAATTCAAGCAGTTATTTTCAAACAGACCAAACAAATAATATGAAAAATATGACTCAAGCGCTTAAGCCACAAAAAAGAGGCATTGTTGCCCAGACTGCAACCCGACGATTGTTGAGTATGAGGGCGACTCCTACTTCGTGTCGCACACATGTTGCACAAAATGAGAGTTGGGGACGCGTTGAGGCGCTGACAACGCACACTGCACAACAACCACAACAACAACAACAACAATTTGCAAACAGCGCTTCGAAATCGTTGGGGACAGCTGTTGGAAGCAAAACTTAGCCCAACACATTTGGGAGGAGGCAGCATTTTCTACCAATTGTGCATTGTGGAAGAAACTTGTTTTTCTCCTCACGCATACATTTGCATACTCGATCAATTATCGATAACCGACAACGTGCACATTGCACATTGCGAATTGTTGGCTTTGAATATATATATGCCATGCCATGCCATGCCATTCATAAGGATATTATGCAAGTTCAGCTTTATTTATCTTTACTTTAGATTTGTGTAAAAATGTGTGTTTATTTTTTAATTACAAGCATTAACCATAAATTAGGCAAATAGAAATATGCAATTAACGCTTAAGCTTCGAATTTTCTCGCATGGGATTTATTTCCTTCGGCTCGATCGATACGCTCACTGTCAATATATAAAGTCTCGATAACATCGCAGATATTTGGTTCACTGTTGCACTGATGCAATTCTATATAATATATATAATTAATACATATATATATATATATATATATATATATACGCGCCGCGTAACATCGCATTCCACTGTCCCACTGCCACTTCTCACAACGTGCCACACGCCACGCCATGCATTCATTTCTATGCGGCTTGTTTTTGCTTCTTCTCATTTTTTTGTGGTCTTTTTTTTTGGCGTATGTATTTGTCAGCTTCTCGAAAGAAGCGCGCGCAAAAAGTCAGACAAAAAGACCCCAAGAAGCAGCTAAATATATAAAAATAATTTCGAGCCAAACCGAACCCAACTGAACTGATGAAAAACAAAAAATCAAAAAAAAAAAAAACCATGCAACGCTAGACAATTGAAAAAGCGCTACGAAAATGAAACAAGCCAAAATGATAATAGGCACATTTTACAATAAATCAGCTAAAGAAAATGTTTTTTTTTTCGCTTTTCGTATTTTCGGTTCTTGCTCGTAATTCGGTTTTGCGGTTGCCAAGTTCTGGTTTTTAACTTTATTTTATTTTTTTTTTTTTTTTGCATTAGGTCTGGGAATTAGAACTGAGCGTGAAGCTCACACCATTAGACACGAAGCGCTTACGAGCCGAGCTGATCTTGCAGATATCTAAAGATATTTTGAGAAACTGTGGAAATGGCACTCAAATAATAAGTACACTTATAAACGTGAGGGTTTCCCAAGCAGCAGAAAGAAAAAACTTTTCTTTTAACGAATTAAGCCCAATTTTCACACAAAACGGGGAATGCAAAGAATTATGGAAAGAATACACAAATTTCCTACGATCACCAATATTTTGTGGAAGATTGAATATTTTAGAATATTGAAATTTCAAAAAAAGATTGGATATTTAGAAAAGCAAAATAGAATGAGAATTGAATCTACAATTTTAAATGTAGCAAATAATATAAATTATAAATTTATTATATTTTAAATACAATAAAATATAAAAAAAAACACAAAAAAACTTATTAATCAGAACGGACTTTTCAGTAGACACATTTGCGGTTCCTTAATCTGATAATTATTGTCAAATGTGGGTTAAGATCTTATCGATAATACAAACACAAGCTCATATCGCTTGGAACTGTTCGTATCTCATGTTGTCAGCGCTCTCTGATTGATTTCAAGTGGTAAGCTGGCAATCCAACAGAAACCATTTTCATATCGTAACACCTAAAAGTACAGTTATGGCCACATTTCCGGCTACTCAAAGTAGAGCAATGAATTGCACTTACAAAAAAAAAAACCAAAACAAAACAATAAAATAAAAACTGTAAAAAAAAATAAAAATAAACGCCCAAAATTTTCGACATAATGGAATTGAATCAACAAATATGATATAAGATTACAATGCGTTGGCGCAAATGCCAAAAATTGAATATAAATCATGAATTCGCAGCACGAGTGAGTCCCACAACACACACACACACACACACACACACAGACAGATGTGTATATCGAGTGAGTGCTCATTATCAACATATGCTGCTATCGAATCGGCAACTAATCGAAACAAATCAAATAACTTGGCACCGTAACCATAAAGACATTAATCAGCCCGATGTAGACGCTCAAAAAGCCATCAGCGACTTTTTGCCAGCCTTTTTTTTTAATTAGTTATAACAAGTCGGCAAGGCGTGGCAGGGAGGGAGTGGATGAAGGAGTGATGGAGGAAGGGATAATGTTCATGTTAAACTTAATGGTAATGTCTTGATGTTGATGATGATTATGCGAATGGCTTTCAGTTTTTTTTTTATGTTTTTATTTTTTCATATTTTTGGCTATATGTGATTTTCACTTTCTTTTCACAAATGGTATTAAAAACATGTCGAAAGCGAAACAATAGATCAGCAGATCACAAATGGCAACGCTATTCATAGATGATATCATTTTATTGCATATATTATTATTACAACGCGAAACGGGCCATAAATAATGATTATCTACTTTTATTGTTTCCAATTCGAATCTATCAAAGTATTTTTCGATTGAATTATTTAATTGGCACTAAAACGAATAATTATCCAATTATCAAATCCATAATTGGCAAACTGAAAAGTTCTGCAGTTTATTTGTTGCACACAAAATATCAAAAAATACGGATATTTAAATATATTACAATTAATGAATGGCTAAAACGATAAAAACCCAAAATTGATTCTCAATAAATCTTCATAAAACACAAATAATTTATTTTAGGTTGCAATATTAATAGCAATAAAATGATTAGATAGTTAATAAACCGAATATGAAACCCGATCAGATAACTAATGTGTAGATTGACTAATCCATGTATTATACAAAATAAGGAACAATAAATATCTGTCTAAGCAGCAATTTGATAAATCGAGTCTTGTCGCTGCTTAAGTTAAGTTTATTCTATAAACGACAAATTTTATTTTTTGCCATATTTAAATGAACATCCAAATCCGTATGTATGCATGTGCATTGCTGCTAAAACTTTAAGAGGACCAAAACGTAAGCACAAATACAGTTTTGCATTCACAATTGAAAGAGTGCAGGTGAAAAAGGTTCTAATCACAAAATGAATAAGGTGACCGTAAAAGACAAACAATAAATATGGTGTAGAAATACAGACGACAGACGACACATAAAAACGAAATAAAAAAACATAAGCCCAATACAACAACAACAACAACTATAAAAAGGAAAAGAAAACAGAAAAGAAAACAAAACAAAACGACAGACAAGCAAAGCACGACAAGAACAAGAATGAATTAACAGCAATTATTTGTATTTCGATTAGGGAATGAATATCCGTTTGACGCCGGCGCTGAGCACATGCTTCCCCCTAATCCTTACAGGAACAGCGATAAAGAGGTAAATCGAAATGATAGAGAATGTATGTGGGAGTGTGTGTTAGTATATATATATATATATAAATATATGATATCTATATAAGAAAACTAACGTCAAATTACCGCTACTGCTGCGCTCTTTATATCTGCATTAATCCAATTTATTGTCAACTGCTACGCTCAGCTCCCTTCGCCCCTTTGCACCACGCCCTTTGCCCCTTTTCCCAATAAGTGCTAATTCAATTAGCGGCTCTGCTGGCAGGCAAAGAAAATTCTCTTCGACTTACATCTCTCGCATACAAATGTATGTATCATAAATAATTCATAAGCCTATACATAAAGACATATGCACGTATGCACTTCAATATATCCTTTTTGTAATTCATTATATCCTTTATTTGCAATTATTTCATTTTCAATTTGAACATAATAACTTTTCATTTTGTGTCATTTAGTATGCAATTTTTGTCTTAATTATTTATTTTATTTTTATTTTTCAATTGTCTCCTCCATTATTATTTATATCATTTTTTTATGGCATTCGCCGACTTGGTTTATTTCCTCTGTAAATTTTGCTATCCCAGAAATCTAATGGATTACCATTATTAGCCACTGTAAAATTGCTATTAATTTGAATTAATTTAAGTACTTGGTTGGGTACGAACCAAAAATGCTTCTTCTTTCTAAAGGAATTTTAAGAACCAAAAAATTATAATAGTTTACAGCTTCAATACAAAGCAAAGCAGGCCAAAAATAAAAGAGAAGCAGGCAAAGGGGGCAATGCCAATAAATCTATGCGTAAATATGTAGGTATATATATATATATATATATATACTATATAAATATATATATAGGCATATTATATGTAAAAAGCTAACTGCAATAGCATTATCATGTTGCATGTCTTTGCCATGTTGCATTGGTTCTTTTTAGCTTTTTAGCTCATTATGTCAGCGTTTTTTTTTTTTATGGCGCCGCACGTTAGCCACACCTAACAATAGATATGTGTGTGTTTGTATGTTTGCATCGTGTCCATAAATATGATGACCAATATTTGCATTGATTTACATATAATTATGAGTAAATGATTTTATTTATTTTTTACTTATGTCACAGTAATTTTGCAACTTTCCCAAGCAAATGCAAAACAAAAGTCTTTCGTTTTCTCTAGATACATTTGCATGGAGGTCAAGTTCTACAAAAGTAGTGGAAATGTACACAAAATGGGAACAGATCAGCATATATTGAATCAATATTTCAATAGAGAATTATTGCAATATATTAAAGAAGAGAAAGAAGAAAAAAATACATATTTTATTCATTCATATAACATTCCAATAGTAGAATTCTTGCACAGAGAAAGTAAATCAATCATCACACATACATACAACCTGTCCAACCGTTGAGAATCATTTTACTGTTGTATTTTCTAGGATCAAATGAGTTCTTCATTTGAATTTATTACTGATCCCATATGCATGTACACACACACAAACACACATACACATCTATATCTATATATATGGAATGAGTCAATCGAATTATAAAACTTTCCCGAGTCGAAATTAATTTCTGCACACAATTTTCATTCGAAGAGAAGAAGAAGACGAAGAACTGCCAACGTTTTTTACACACGCTATTCGTCGGCGTCTCCTTTTACTTGATTCTCCTCTTACTTGGTATTTTTTTTCACTCTATTCACATTTTTCCTGCTGCCCACACAAACAAACAAACTGAAAGAACAACACCAACAACAGCAGCAAACATTTGCGCAGGCCATGTGCATGTGTATGTGTGTAGTCTGCGCTCACCTTTTGCTTCGTCTGTAAACTGCTGTCTCTGCTTCTGCTGCTGCTTTTTCTTCTTCTTCTTCTTCACTTTCTGCGTCTTCTTCTTCTAATTCTTGCACAGCGATCGGAGTTGCGGCTGCTCCTGTTGCGCTTGCTCTGCCGACGTCGCCGCCTCTAACACACAGAGGCCGCAGCAGCAACAAGAATAACAACAACAAAAGGAACTGAGCAGCTGCTGATGATGCTGTTGATGAGAGGAGGAAGATAGACGTAGACGCTGGCGTCGCTACTGCTGTGCGTAGAAGCAGAATTTGTTTGTTTTCTGTTGTTGTTGTTGTTGGTGGTGTATCGGCTGCTGCTATAGCTGAAGCTGCTCGTCTTGTTGTTGTTGTTGTTGTGTGGAATCCGGTTTTAAATTTCTTTGGACTTGGTATTTTTTCTTATTTCTGCTTGTACATCAAAAATTTGTTTTTGCTGCTTTGGTTTTTCCTTTTTACACGCTTCACACATGCATACTGATCTACTGCGACGTGCGTGAGTGTGTGTAGCAAAAACAGCAGCAAATGCACTTGATTTTAGATTTGAAAAAAAAAAAAAAATACTTCACAATTTTGGGTGGTTTGATATTTGTCCTGCTGGCCACACGGACCCCAAATAATGTTTGGGCCAATTTCTATGATGCTTTCAATTGCTTAAGTGCCAAACAACAAACAAAGACAATGAGCGAATCACGCGCGCAAAACTAACAGCAAAATATTTACGCAAACTGCGAACCGCTTTGCAAAATGCTAAATTACACGACGGCTGCGGACGCGAAATGCGCACGTTCGATTTGAATGCCGGCAAAAGACTAACAGCATGGTCTAACAGCCATCCGTTAAGTTGACGACGCGCTGTTAAATCAACAGACTCACTTAGCAGCGCTGTTGTTGCAACATGTTGCTGGGCCCGTTTGCACAGTGGTGTGTAAGCATGACCAAAAATTAACAAAGCAAATAATTTTATTACATTGCCAGACATTAGCGAATCTTTTTTAATGGCTTTAAAGTGTCACTGTTATTTCCACTAAATGCCAGCATTATGTAAATGCTTAAGGGCTGTTTAACATATATATTATTAACTTTTAGGTCGATTTTATTTTATTACGATGCGCATTGCTGAATGTACAATAATTTCCGGCATCTTATTGTTCTGTGAGATAATCCGATGTATAGACAATTACTTTGCACTTAAGAATAAATGAATACACGAATATTCCCAGAACCAGTTGTTAAAACTCTTACATATAAAAACTCGCCACAATAGTCAGGTTGGAAATATTTAATGCGAAATCCTCTTACTACAATGACGCATATAATATTCCACGGTGCGGCATACAATATATTGAAAGACGCATGCGCGCATGTCGATGAGTTTTGTCGAACATGGAACATGTTTGACCTGTAAAGTAACAGGTGTTTACAGCATTGCGTCTGAGTATACGCACGCACACACTCACACATGTTTCTACACACTTGTATGGTAAACATTGAACCTTAACACTCAATGCAAATTCATTGCAGGTATGTTCTTATCTATGTATGAATGTGTGTATGTTGAATATAAGTGCGTAAGCACTAATGAAATTCGTTAAGCTCCCGATCCTAAGAAACAACAGTATTAATCATTGGAATGGTGTGTGAGAGCGAGATGCCACATGACAGAGTCTGCGTGGAAGAGTAGTCTGTGTATATGTTAAAATAAATTTATATGAATATATGTGTGTGTGTGTGTGAAACTATTAATGATCTGCTCGGGGCGCGTTGCTTGGTGTGATGAGCGTTTACTCAGCATTTTAATGAGTGGATGTCGCATGTTTATTTTTTGTTTTTTTTTGCACTTGACTTTGAGCATTTGAATAGACATGGGCAATATCGAAAGCAGGGGCCGGGGGTGCGGTATGTTGTGTAATTAATAGGTGTTGTTGTTGTAGTGCTGGAAAATTCATTTAAATGTAGTTGTGCTCTTGACTGATTGCTGACCTTGAGAACGGCCCAAACTTCAATGTCAAGCAGAGCCAGGCGAATTTTTAGTTATTTGCCTTGTGCTTCAGTTATTTGCAGTGCAGTTATTGCTTCTTCTTCTTTTCTTCTTCTTCTTTGTGCTGCCTTATTATACCCTATAACATTTGCGCAAATCGGGTGTATAACTGTTGATTTAAGAAACTTATGAATATGTTTTAGAAGCGGAAGAAGCCACTAAAAACAAATAACATCATTTCATTCACCGTTTTCAATTTATTTAAACTTAATTTAAATTAAAATAAAAAATTTAATTTTATGAAATAAGAAGAAAACGGAGGAAACAAATTTTGAAACCATTTAACAAATGTGCGCTTATAATTATGCAAATTATAAATAAATAAACGATTTCTATAAAGAATACATGGCTAATTCGTAGCTGAAATATAGGGTATCGCGTAGTCCACAACTCGTGAAATCGTTTTTTTTTTCTTCTTATCTTTGCTATCAAGTTGCGCAAACTCAAATTAAACTTGAGTTGGACAATTGGCAGCCGGTTGACATTTATTTGGCAGGCTGCAACAGGCGTCGAGATGCACTTGCCACATTGTTGCAAGTTTGTGACCGAAATTGAGTGCAAAGCGTTGTCAATGCAGGCGGCAGTCAATCAAAAGTTTTCGGAGCTTTACTCACACATAAGCACACTTATAACGGCATTGAACCGTTATGTCCTTGTGTAAAGTTTATCAGTAGATATGCATGAATGTATGTGTGTATGGATGTTTTTGGTAAGCATGTCGTCTCATTACCATCAGACGCATTAGCATTTCGATGCAGCCTAGAAAGTCACCCTTTGCACACAACAGGCACAAGCACAAGCACAGTTTCATTTTAGTACTTTGCTTCTTCCTCGTTGTTTGAGTTGTGTGTGTCTCTCTCTCTCTCTTTCTGTCTCATGATAAATCTTATGGCGCTTCGGCTGAACGCGCGAAGTTTCAATTAAGACTCAAGAACAAGCTACGCAAGCTGCGACGCAAGCAGCGACGCAGTGCGTCATGCTACGCTTGCTAGAGTTATTAAAAGCAGCAGCAACAGCAACAATCAACAACAAACAGCAAACAATAAGTCAACAAGCCAAAGAAGCGTCGAAGAGTAAACACAACAACAACAGCAACAATAACCAGAAGAAAAGTTTGAGCCGGCACCAAAACTCATCAGCAAATCACGTTAATCAGTCCCAGCGCAAAAGTTCTTACGCGAGTGGAATGTGAGGGGAAGGCGTGAGGGGCAGGGCAGGTTATAGTTAAATCATTTGAGGCCAAAGTCTATTCTGTCGTTGGCTGCAGCGGTAATGAAGTGCAGCGAGGCGAAGCAAAGTCAAATTCAAGCGAGAAAGAGAAAGAAAAGCAGAGCGCAAAAAAGAGCGAGGCGATCTACAAATCATGAGATATCCCAGCAGCGAACAGTTTGCATTACGAATTCGATTCGTATTCTCTACTTTGTCTTACTTTTCCATAAGCCTGCAAAGCAGAAAGTATGCGTTGCCCAAAGCTTTTTATGAGCTTTACAGGTTCGCGCACCTTGCGTGAAGGGATCGTAAACGAAATACTATACGACTCTGTATGCACTATAGTAGTAGTTTTTTAGTAGACTTATTCAAAATATATATACAAAATAATGAGTTATTCCAGAAAATATAACAATTAAATAATCAATTAAATATAAACCTTTAAATATATTTTATTTTTCACTATACACATAAAAACCAAAACTAAAATAAGCAGAGCTTTGAAAATGGTAGTAAGACAGATGAGAAACGAATATATATAAGAAATGTGTAATAAGATATTGGCGAACAGCTTTTGGTGCTTCAGAAGCTTCAGCATTCAGCATTAACTCTGCATACAAAATCGCTACTGGGTAATTAATTACATTGTATGCATACAGAATGGTTATGATGTGGGGTCATTCACTAGTTCGCTGCTGGGTGTGCTTGGCAGACGTACAAAATAAGAGCATAAGAAGGAAAACAGATGCAAAGAAAGAAAAAAAGCGCTAAAAGTGACTTTGACTTCCAACTTGATGTTGCGCTTTTGGTTTTGGTTTTGCTTTTGGTTTTGCTTTCGTTTCCAGCCGCGTGTATGCAAATTAAAGATAGATGGCAAAGATTTGCCAGTTAGTAGTACTTAGCCCTGTGAGAGACGTCACCTGCTTAATGCTTGTGATGTAATATTTCTGATATGATCGCCACACACACTCTTGACGTGCGCTGCGGTGTCGATAGCGATTTTTATGAAGCACATTTCTCATTCATTTTATTCATTTTTTTTTAGAATATTCACAACTACATTTTACCTTGAACTAACTTATGTAAATCTAAAAAGCTTTACAATCTCAACTCAACACAGACTTGACCATTTTTGAGTTTACTCTATCAATTAATTCAATAACTTCACTTAGTTAAAATGTACTTCCTGGTCTGTACTCCTAATTGTTGTATTATTTGTATATAAGTGTATTCAAAGTTTATTTTAATACATTAATAAAATGTGCTTAAAGCAGAAATTTAAACTTAAAGTTGGTTCAAGGTTAAATAACCTTATTATTCAGAAAATATTTTTCTAAAAATTAAGGTTGTGTTTTTTCTCTTTTCTCAAATTCAGGGTTTATTTGTATACAATTTTAATAATTTTTAATAAAGTCAATAATTTGGATTCACATAAATATGCTGCTTGCAATAATTTGCTCAACTTCATTGAAGATAGTGAAAATGAAGAGAAAACTGACTTGTAACTGACAATTGGCTAAACTAACGTTGAGCAAACGTATAAGTCTGGCGGATATACTAAACTGCCAATTAGGTTACGAGGCCATTAAGAACATGGTCCTGAAATAGAGAAAAAACCATAAACGATTGGTTCTAACAAAGAGACTTCAACTTATTGGCTAGTTGCCAGCCAGCCAGCCAGCCAGGTATTAATAAAGATGCTTTAGTCGAGACCTGGCAATTTACCTATGTATGGGCCGGGCCGCTTGTTGGTTATCCTTTGTCTCTTGCCTCTTGCCACTTGTCTGTCGCCTACATGCACCGCCCCAGATAAATTGTTCATCGTTCCTTCCTTCCCTCATTTTTATCTTTTATTTTTTGCACTCTCGCGTTGACAGCTATAATTACTTTAATGATGATTTCAGCTCCGGCCGACTGGGGGGCCCCTCAATGAGAAGGGTGCGGCTTGGTGGCATTGTTATACTGGCTTTTGTTTGTGCGCGTTTAAAATGCAATTATATATGCATTTAATAATACTCATTGCATACTTTGCGGGGAGACGGCTCACTATCTAGCCCCTGCAGCTGCACCACCACCACCAGCAGCAGCAGCAGCAGCAGCATCAGCAGAAGCCGCTTCTGGAGATTAATTCAATTGAAGTGCGAAGTTAAATCGAATTTAAACGGCACACGCGGCGTATGTGCAATATTGTGCACAGTTTAATGCGCAAAATCGACGCATATAACGCATATAATGTACTTATAAACTTGTTTATACATATATATATATATATATATATATATATATATATATTGTGTTGTGTCTGCAGCGCAATGCAATGCCCCGGAATATTCATCAATTTAATATATTCAGCAAATTAATGTGATAATTGTGAATTTACTACATACACATATCGGATATGTTTAAGTTTGAATTTAAAATGATTCATTTTGCAAGCCAACTGAGCAAAGCTATTTATTAGAATTTCTGATTTTGATCAGAGTGACAATCGAAGAAGAATTGAGCTTGATTGATCGGTATGCATAAGTAAGTACTCAAAAATACTAGAAGAAACTTGGCATTGCTGATCTTATCAACACTATAATTAATAATTAAATAATTAGAAAATAATTACAATAAAAAAAAAAGCAGCATCTCAACTCGAAACTTTACACTTTGCCGCAATAGAAACCGGAACCAAAATTATCAAAGATTGTGCATATTAAATAATTTAATATGATCGATAACTGGGGGATACCCAGAAAGCGGTTACCCTGAGTCATACAACTAGAAAAATTTGCTTGTTATTATTTATTACTAAGCGGACATATTTCTGAAAAATATAAAATTAAACGCAAACTTTTGAAAAATCCTTTCTAAAATTCCGTATACAGTGGCTCACAGCTCAAGTCGAGCAGTGTCAAAGAAAAAAAGTAATTGCCTGCCATAAACTAATTATACATTATTTTTCAAAAATTCCAAAGACCTATGGTAGGTACATGTATCACCCACCAATATGAATGAATAACCCTAATAAACTGAGGTTTTCCCACGTGCTAGGTAGGATTATGTAAAAAGGTAGCCTATTTTTGGGAACATTTTATTTCGAGCAGGTAAATTGTGGACACCTGGATGCCATAGAACGAGGATTTTTTACCTAAAGTTGAGTATTTTCGGTATAAATAGATCAATCCTTGGTAGTCAGTTTAGTTATATCCTGCATCTCGGGTGCAATAAGCCAACAAGGACTGTGGGCAAACGGACTACCATTGAACAACGGAAACTGTTCAACAATGAACATGAGCCCATTGGGTCAGCGGTCGCCTCAAGCTGCAGCATAGACTGGACAATGCGGAAAATATGGCTGATCCCTCTTGGGTTGTCATGCTTAAACGTTTGGAAATGCGCACCAAGGAGCTGGAGTCGCTACTAGAACTAGAGAAACCTACACGGGAGAGGCAAGTGAGCAGACACAAGCAGTCCCTCGAGAAGATACAAAAAGCAGTGACACAATCGGAGAAACGCAAAATGCAATCGCAGGATGATTTCAAGAAATTGCAAGAGAGCGAACTGGAGTCGTTGACGCGATGCAACGACTTGAAAAAGAAAAGAGCCTGGCACTTTATTCCCCCGGGGAGTCCCCACATGGGAGGATTGTGGAAACCTCGAGCTGAAGCGACAAAATATAGTCTAAAGCGGATCTTTCGAAGCAATAGCTGCACCAATGAAGAGTTTTCTACGCTGCTATGTCGCTTAGAAACAGTGCTGAACTCGCGGCCATTGATGGAAAATGAGACCGAGACGGACGATGTCCGCACCGCTGGACATTAGCTAGGAAGGTGGAATCCTATATTCATTCAGCCTTCTCAAATGTTGAAGGAAACAAGAGGAACAGCACTTCATACCACGCATCCTGGACCTGAATGAAGGGTACTCATTAAGACTGAAAGGCGTAACTCTACAGGCCCCTCAGAGTGTACACACATCGCTTAGAGGCAATTACCAGACGCACTTCATAACGCAAGCAGACGACGATCAACCCTTCGAGTTAACACCCATTGAATCGATGACAATTAACAACACCAGGGAGCTGGAGAAACTACAAATGAAAATGCAATACCTCAACTACCACAAAGTGCATTTAGGCGACTTGCATTTCTTCACTGCAAGTGGATACATGTCACTCATTTTAGTAATAATTGTTACATATTAATGTCTTATAATTTATATAAGGATAAGACTAGAGAATTGCTTAATATTACATTTACGGAATATTAAATGTCTGCCTTGCCACCCAAAGAGTAGACCAAATACCATCGTCAAACGCGATACAACTGACTGGCGACGCAGACTCGCTGCGCTCTACTTTCGGCTCCACTTGCAGTGGAGACGAGCGTCCTCCTCCTCCTCCTCATTCTCCTCCTTCTCCTCCTTCTCCTCCTTCTCCTATCAGTGGAGACGAGCGTCCTCGTCCTCCTCCTCCTCCTTTCAGTGGAGACGAGCGTCCTCCTCCTCCTTCTCCAGCCGCAAATACGGAAATATTAAATATCTGCCTTGACTCCTAAAGAGATGACCAAATACCATCGTCAACCTCCATCGGAATGGCTGGCGGCACAGATAACTCGCCGCGCTCTACGTCCGGCAATAGAGTAATTCCAAGATAATACGAGCGATCTCTTGCTCCCATCAGTGGATACCAGCGTCGTCCTCCTCCTCCTCTAGCTGCAAATACGGAAATATTAAATATCTGCCTTGACTCCCAAGGAGTAGACCAAATACCGTCGTCAAACTCGATCCAACTGGCTGGCGGCGCAGACTCGCTGCGCACTGCTCTCGGATAAACTTTCAGTGGAGACGAGTGTTCTCCTCCCCCTCCTCCTCCTTCTCCTATCAGTGGAGACGAGCGTCCTCCTCCTTCTCCTATCAGTGGAGACGAGCGTCCTCCTCCTCCTCCTTCTTCTCCTTCTTCTCCTATCAGTGGAGACGAGCGTCCTGCTCCTCCTCCTCCAGCTGCAAATACGGAAATATTAAATGTCTGCCTTGACTCCCAAAGAGTAGACCAAATACCATAGTCAAACACCATCCAATTTACTGGCGTCACAGACTCGCTGCGCTCTACTTTCGGCTCCACTTCCAGTGGAGACGAGCGTCCTCCTCGTCCTCCTCCTCCTCCTTCTTCTCCTATCAGTGGAGACGAGCGTCCTCCTCCTCCTTTCAGTGGAGACGAGCGTCCTCCTCCTCCTTCTCCAGCTGCAAATACGGAAATATTAAATGTCTGCCTTGACTCCCAAAGAGTAGACCAAATACCATAGTCAAACACCATCCAATTTACTGGCGTCACAGACTCGCTGCGCTCTACTTTCGGTTCCACTTGCAGTGGAGACGAGCGTCCTCCTCCTCCTCCTCCTTCTCCTCCTTCTCCTATCAGTGGAGACGAGCGTCCTCCTCCTTCTCCTATCAGTGGAGACGAGCGTCCTCCTCCTCCTCCTTCTTCTCCTTCTTCTCCTATCAGTGGAGACGAGCGTCCTGCTCCTCCTCCTCCAGCTGCAAATACGGAAATATTAAATGTCTGCCTTGACTCCCAAAGAGTAGACCAAATACCATAGTCAAACACCATCCAATTTACTGGCGTCACAGACTCGCTGCGCTCTACTTTCGGCTCCACTTCCAGTGGAGACGAGCGTCCTCCTCGTCCTCCTCCTCCTCCTTCTTCTCCTATCAGTGGAGACGAGCGTCCTCCTCCTCCTTTCAGTGGAGACGAGCGTCCTCCTCCTCCTTCTCCAGCTGCAAATACGGAAATATTAAATGTCTGCCTTGACTCCCAAAGAGTAGACCAAATACCATAGTCAAACACCATCCAATTTACTGGCGTCACAGACTCGCTGCGCTCTACTTTCGGTTCCACTTGCAGTGGAGACGAGCGTCCTCCTCCTCCTCCTCCTTCTCCTCCTTCTCCTATCAGTGGAGACGAGCGTCCTCCTCCTTCTCCTATCAGTGGAGACGAGCGTCCTCCTCCTCCTCCTTCTTCTCCTATCAGTGGAGACGAGCGTCCTCCTCCTCCTCCTCCTCCTTTCAGTGGAGACGAGCGTCCTCCTCCTCCTCCTCCAGCTGCAAATACGGAAATATTAAATATCTGCCTTGACTCCCAAAGAGTAGACCAAATACCATCGTCAACCTCCATCGGAATGGCTGGCGGCACAGATAACTTGCTGCGCTCTACGTTCGGCAGTCGAGCAATTCGAACACAACATTGTTTGATCTTCGCTTTCAGTGGAGACGAGCATCCTTTCATGCGCTTCAACATGACGCGACATTTGCGTTTGAACTTGAGCTCCTGATTGTCGACATTTATCTTGGGCATTGCAGGTTTGCGGCGATGCCAACGCATTTTAATGAAAAACTTATTCATTTTTTTTTTATTGGCCATCTTGACAGGAAATTGCCGGAAACGAAATGGTGCAAGTCACTCTATGCGATCAGCTGATGTGTTATCGGTATAAATTAGATCATAATCGATTAATCGATTAATGCGAAATAGTGTTTAAAAACTAACACTATTTAATCTGCATTGTTTTTGTATGTATCATTACTGCAGAAGGAAGATTGAGAGAAAATATTTAAATTAAATACTTGCCAAAAAATTGTTATGACAATTGGCTTGAAATCCCAATTTTCAGTTTTTTTTTCTGTAAGCTTTAATAATCGGAAATATCGATAGTTATAGCTATTGTTACTTACTCAATTATCTGAGTTCTCCAATGCTTATCGATTGTTTGAGTAAAGTGTAACACTGTACATACAATGACGGCCAACTTAATTGAACCATGTATTAACCACCAATATGAATATATGAGAAATAATGAACAATTAGTTTATGGCAGGCGATTACTTTTTGTCTTTGGCACTGGTCCCATTATGCTGGCCGCCACTGTACTCATTTGTCTTGCTGACGTTTTGTGAATTTTTGTTTAGTTTTTCAAACTATGCGAATATTTTAAAATTATGCAAATAGCAGGGCATCTGCTAGTTGAATAGTCTCGACTTGTTTTACTCCATTCCATTCCATCACAGCATTCTGAACAGTTGGTCAATTCAATTAGGCTAATAAAGTAATTATCTGCTCAGAATCGTAGCTGTCAGCTGTGGATCCTGTGGATTGCATTGTGCACGTTGCTTTGCCCTATTTGTCTGTGTGCGTGTGTGTGTGTGGGTGGGTGCCACGCCCACAGTTATGTCTACAATTATTCAATTAAAAAGTGCATGCCGCGCAATTAATATAATTTTCAACGAAAGCAATGAAAACGAGCTAAAACTTTTTCGGTCTGCCAGCTTAAAGTGTGTGTGTGTGTGTGTGAGAGAGAGACAGAGAGAGAGTGAGAGAGGTGGACTATTGAATAGTTTGCCGTTTGTGTATGTGTGTGACTGTGGGCGTGGCACTAGGCGGTCTGACAACGATGTTGGCAGCTGCATGGAAAAACTTGCAAAAGTTTTTAAGTGACTTCTAATAGCAAATTATGATGCAGCATGAGTGGCGAGGGGGGGGGGGTGTTGTTGGAGCATCGGGGTGGGGAGTGGGAGGAGTCGGGGGGTTTAACCTAAGGAGCTCTTGGCTTCCGTTTAGAGAAAAGCGTTAAATTTGCAATGCAATAGCTGCGGTTGTGGCTGGGTCTGAATTGGGCCTGGGTCTTGGCTGGCGAGGAGCTAAAGAGGGGCTGAAAGGGGCGTGGCTGTTGGCATGGCAAAAGTTCGCGCTTCAAACTTGAACGATAACTTCATTGAAGTGATACTCACACCAGAAGACACACACACACAAAGTGTGAATGAGCCAAACACGTACAGAGACTGAGAGAGAGGGAGAGAGAGAGAGAGAGAGAGAGAGAGAGAGACAGAGAGACTTGCATAAACAGAGCGTACTTTTAACAAAGTTAGTTAGTTTCTTCCTTCCGCTTGCGGCTCACATGTGCATGTGTGTGTGGGTGTGTGTGTGGGTGTGGGTGTGGGTGTGGGTGTGGGAGTGTTGTGTACATGCGCCTTCTCATATAATGACAAAGTGCACTTTGACATTATCATCAGCAGCGCTTGTCGCTGTCGCTGTCATCAAGTTGGCAGCAGGCAGCAGACAGCCAAAATTTCTTGCAGCCTTCCCGCAACCCCCTCCTCTACCCACTTTCTCACTCTCCCCTTCGGCAACACCCCACACAAAAAGTTGAGCGTTTAATGAATTATGCGTACATTGATAATAATTTTTTGGTTAGTTTTTGCCACCCAAACTTGTAGATTGCAATGCGACGCATAGGCTAACTGTACGCCCACAAGCAGACGCCAATGCCCACGCCCACAGACACGCCCACGCAGCCCAACAATAATCTGCAAGAATATGAAAGTTTTTGCACTTTTAATAAGGCAACGTTGATTATGCTGAATACGAGAATGTTTCCGCGAGCTGTTTCCCTCACAACTCTGACGGCGACAAATGTCAAAAAGTCGTCAACCAGCTAAAAAGTTTCGCAAGACGGCCCAAAAGCGTTACCAAAAATGTTTGCAGCACACCCCAAAAATGAGCCACATGGGCAAAGAGTGGCGAAAATGGGAATTAAATAAGCACATTTCCACACATATGTATAAAGTTTTTCAAATACTCAACAAAAAAAATATAGCCATTGCAATCTGGCAGTCTGCTTGCAACAAACCGAGTTCAAGCTAAGATCTTAAATGAGTATAAAATGATTTTTGATTTTTTCATTTAATTATCTATAAAATATAACAAATATAAAGAAAAATAAAGAAATCAAAATAAAATACAACCTAAAAAGAAGAAACACAAGCAAAACAAATAGTATAATATCAGTGCTGAAATTTGACCCGAGGCTGACCATCCTAATTTATGTAAGTTTACACATCAGGCCCAAGAATTGAAAAAATTGAAAATCGAGTGCCAGCTCGCACACGAAAGGGAAGGATAGAGTGTGCGAGCCACATGCAATATGGCTGGTATTTTCGCACACTTGGAATAATTCTTTACCTGCTCGGCTGCACACTCATAACTGGCTGGATCTCTATTCTATTGCAAAGTTTGTCGCAAAGAAGACAAGTGAAGCATTGACTTGTGATCGCTGCTCGATTCGCCAGCCGCGCCAGCCTCGTGCCGCTACTTTCCAGACCCGAAGTTGCTCAAGTAGCCGAAGCTGGTCTCCCGACCACAGATTTGCTTGCGATCTGACTCCTCCATCTGTTGGCTGCTTAGTGCAATACCAAGACTGTAACATAACATTTTATGTTATGTACTTAACATTGCTATCGATGTCTATCGATGTTAATTGGCTGATCACCAACATGAAGAAGAAGAAAATAAGCGCCGTTGTGATAAAAGTAAATAATTTATTTTTGACTGCCACAATATGGCATTTGATAGTGGATTTGAAATAAATTAAATTTCACGAGCAGTCAGCTGAACATGATTGGAATTCACTTCGTTATTCACCTAATTCAAATGCAGTCTACAGAGTGTACACCAAGCGAGGTAAGAGACACAAAATTCCAAAAAAAAAAAACAAAATCAAAGCGAATGAAAATAATGAAGGGCGAGTGAAGGTCGACACATTTGTCCACAGTTGTCAGAACAGATCAGTTAGCGCATATATCAGGGATGTGGGTCGACAGTACACTCAGAAAATATCGAATTGAAATTTAGATAACCTTTGGCGCCACCTTAATATTCAGAAAGTATATCTACACACTATTTGATAATTTTTCTGAACAATGGGAAAAATGCCAAATGAAAAATGAAAATTTTAAAATATGTTCGAATTTTTGTTTTTTTTTTCATAAAGCTAGATCATTTTTCTAGTGTGATTTTAGGACGATTTTGTAAAGTGTAGTCAGTAGCCACTCAGGGCCACTATCAGTGACGCATCTGACATATGTATCAGCTACGTGACGTTGCTTCTGTCGTTTTGTCGTTTGTCGCATTGCTCATATGCCGCATTGTCCGAACGGACACGTATCTTGTTATCGTCACCGACACCGTCGCCCGTTGCCAGCCGCCCGCCGCCCGTTGACCGTCGCCCGTTGACGGTCGCCCGTTGGCCGTTGGCCGTTTGGAGCTCATAAAGTGTCGCGATATTCATAAAGATAAACTCCGCCCAGTCTGCCGTTTAAGCCCAAAACGTGCGTGCGTGAGTCTGGCTCCCCAATCGCCTACACCCCTCCCACACCCCACCCCTTCACCCGCCTGCCACGACTGCGTGTTGCATGCGCTTGTTTGTGCGACTTTTATCGCCAGGCACTCGGACGAGCTCGGCGTCCTACTGTTCTAGGCGGGGCAATTAAAATGCCCATTAGACTCCATTAAATGGCCATTGGCTGTTGGCCACCTCCCAGACACATTGTCCGCCCATTCGTTTAGCTCCAATACAATTAGAAGCGTCCAACTTGCAGCATACAACAACAACTCACTTGAAGCATCACAACAACAACAACAGACGCATCTCAAATTACCGATTATTTTTCTGAATGAAATGCTCAAAATGCTTAATGAGCCTACAAATTGCATTTAATTAGCAAACATTTGTTGACAACGTTGACTAATTTGGAACCAGTTTCAAGATGTTAATTTCTAAGCCAATATTATGAATTTATTATCTGTATGCTTAATTAGTCATAAGTCTTGGCAAAACAACTTAGAATGCTCTAATCGAAAGAGCTTGGCTAACAGATACCCTAAACCCAGCTGCTTAGTAAACTTTGATCACAATCGCAGACAGTCTGATAGTTATCAAAATGGTCAATAAATTGTCAAGATACATATATCGGAAACTGATTTGTTTCGATATTTGTACTTCTTAGAATTGGTTCTTTGATTAAGTCTTTCGGTTGTTGTTGTATTGTTGAGCATCTCCAATATATACCCCTCTGAATTCAATATGAACAGGGTATCAGCGATCAGATGCAACGATTTATGTATTATTAATGATCATAGTTACAGTCTAGCGTAGTATTTTGGAGGATGTCAACAGGGAAAACCTTGACGATTCTGGAGAGCAGCAGCAAGAGGCGATTGTTCAATGTTATGCAACAATGTTGCAACAGCATTGTTGCATTGCACAACAACTAGTGAACAAAAAGTGAACTCAACCCAAGCAAACCAAACCTAAGCACACAAACTAAGACACACAGACACACAGACAGACAGAGAGACAGACAGACAGACACATCGTGGCCAGCTAAGTAACCATGTGGATGTGCACAGCAAGCAAACACTTTGACCCATACCCAAAACCCAAAACCCAGTAGCCAGAAGCGGTAGCTGACACCGAGTTGGAGTTTGGAGAGTCGGATTCGGAGTTGAAGATGGTGATGGTGATGGTGATGGTGATGGTGATGGAGATGGCGTGGAAGATGGAGAGGCTGATGCGGCAACTGTTTTTCGGCGACTGACGCAACTTGTTTCCTGAATTAGGCATGGCGTAAAAAACATTTACTTGCGAGCACCCGACAACTCCTCTTTCAAAATGGTATTACTTAATTATATTTATTCGACATGCCGCGACAAGAAGATTTGCAAGCTGTCATTGGGCCCAAGCCAGACCGTCCGACCACGCCCCCCCCCCTCCTCATCCAATCTCCTTTTTCGAAATTACATGTGCTTCTGTTGCAAGCGCTGTTTGGGCTTCAATTGCAACTTTTTGGTTGCTTTTCGTTGTGTAAAACAAAGAGCGGATAGCGTTGTTACAGAAGGAGGGAGAGGGAGAGGGTGATGGGTGGGGGGGGCATGTTTGTGTGGAAGTAAGGGGGTAGGGGAGGGGGGGGGGGGTGCCACAACTCTGGTGGCAACTCTGCTCGTCGAGCGTTAATGGGCAAATTGAAAATCCATTTGCTGATTAATTTCTCACAATAGCAAATCTCTTGCCGAATTCACATTTACGTAAATGAACTTTTTGATTTTGCTTTTGATGTTGTTGTTGTTGTTGTTGTTGTTGTTGTTGTTGTTGTTGTTGTTGCTGTTCTTTCTGTTGCTGTTACTTTTGCTATTGTAACTCTAGCAAAACAGTTGAAGTAAAAGTTTGTTTGCTGTTTGTCGCCTGCGCTCTTCTTCTTTTTTTTTTTAAATGTATTTTTAAGTTGACAAAAATGTTTTTGCATTCGTTGCCAGTTTTTCAACTAAGCTCTTCTTTTTTTTATATATTTTCTTCTGTTTTTTTTTTTTACACAATTTTCGCAATTTACATGGGAATATGTTATGGCAACTGCAGTCGAGTGCGAGAAAACATATTTTCAAATAGTTTGGCCTAGGACTTCTGGTTGCACTCACACATACATTGAACATTATTTATGTGTTTCTAACGGTGAAGAGGAGTTTTTTTATTCTAAATGTGTGTGTTTTTTTGAAGTACATATTATTGTCAAAAGATGCACAGCACAAAGCTTGCAGCAGGCTTAAAGTTATCTTTAAGCTTGCCACACTCAGAAAGAGAATTTTCTTGAAATTTACAATTATATTTTATTTATACATATATTTCTTAAAAGTAGAAAACACTCGAAGGAAGGGCTTGCAAATTAGACAATATTTATTTATTTTTTTAATCTGAGTACTGCTTAAAGTGTTAAATAACTTAAAGACTTAACTGGAGAAGCGCAATGCACAACAATATTGCAGAGTTAATTCTGTTTCTTTTTGAACTTAAGATATATCTTGAATAC
This sequence comes from Drosophila cognata, assembly GCA_035041535.1. Classification (NCBI taxonomy): domain Eukaryota; kingdom Metazoa; phylum Arthropoda; class Insecta; order Diptera; family Drosophilidae; genus Drosophila; species Drosophila cognata. Next base: position 323,514 of record JAWNLC010000831.1, read on the forward strand.
AAGTGTTCAACTATAACCTGCAATTTTTGCATCTTGAACATAAAATTAAGTTTCAGTTTTCTGCTCGAATCCTAAGCTCAATAGCAATGGGGGATCATTAAGCTATGGAATATGCTTAAGGTGTTCTTTAGACTTTGTTACTTGTTAGCTGGACCATTAATGCCCCTTCTCTCTCCCTATCCCTCTCTCTCTTCATCTTTCTCTCTCTCTCTTTGGACTCTTTTCGCTGTGCAGTGTTTCCAACTGTTTGCCACGGAGTTTTCTCGCCCGCCTAATCAAGTGTCCAAATCAGTAACAGCCAGCTAGCTCTGCCTGTCAAGGACTTGAGGCATATACATTATTCAGAAGTTGGCGTTGTGCCTGTTGCCAAAACAGGACACGCATGATTTGAATTGTCTGCAAAAGTTTTGCAGCTTGAGTTTCAACTTTGCTTTGCACCTTGTGTGACGGCTATGTGCAGACTTTTAGCAACTTCAATTTTTTGTCTGCCAACCAAAGAAATACACAAAAAAAACACACACATACATATACACTCCACTAAATATACAAAGCTATACATATATATATATAAATATATTTTGGACTGTATATATATATATCTATATCTATATCTATATCTATACTCAGTGTATGCAAAATGCAAAAGTTTAGCTAGTAAATCTTTGCAAGTGGCACATAAACTTTGCCAAAGAAACTTTTTTCCTCTTTTCCCGTGCAGAAATCTACAAAAAATGATACAGTGCCAAGGAATAAAAACATCCACCAAACCAAAAAAAAAAAAGGAGAACAAAATTATACTATAAAAAATAACAGACTGAAAAGTATCTAAGAAAGTTGAACACAGCCAAAGCTCTGAGTGCAAAGTGCCATTGAGTTCCATAGTGAACGAGCCCATAAATATTGGCATAACAATCATACAATTATATATATTGTTGGTCGAGTGACGTTTAATCCTTCAGTTGCAAATGTCGGCGCCAAACGGATCGAATAAATATATCATTCGAATTTTTAAAGTTGCCTGGTTTCAGGTAAATAATGTACAACTGCCCGAAAATTTGACATCCCAATTAGCAAATTTGCTAAATTTCTAGAACTGGGTTTTTCCCATAATAAATTAACCGTTAATTCAAAGTTTTACTATCATAGTTCGAATACTTTTTGTGGCATGCCTGCGAAATATTTTCGAAGCAAAAAATTTCAAAACCTGTCTTTCGAAACACTTTACAGTTACCAGCCCCAAAACCTTTTACACTCTCATAATAATATAATCTGTAGTTGAAAAGGAGTGTGCGAAGCTATTTGTGGGAATATGTAGTGCCATCTAATAAAATCGGGGGCAATCATCTATTTGTTGTGCGTCTTCTCAATGCCCCCCCCCCCCCCCTTCCCCACCACCACCCCCACCCGCATCAACACCATCATGTTTAATAGCACTCTCTCTATTTAATAATGTGAACACACCATTATTTAGAGCACAAGAGGCGTCGGCCTCGTTGATGCCGCATGCATTGTGCAATTGCCCCCGCACCACAAAATCCAACCATCCACATATATAAAAAATTAAATGGAGTAAACCCATCATAGTCATAATTGAGCAGTGCTTCCTCAATGATGTGTCAAATTGCAGTTGCATTGTTGATGTTGTTGTTCTTGTTGTTGTTGTTGTTGTTGTTGTGCTATTGGATTAATCAGCCAACAAATAAGCTGAGCCGAGCGATTACAAATTGGTACACAAAATTGGTACAGATGAACCTGCCTGTCACGAACACTGGCACAGTCTTGAAATAATGATCATAGCTCTGATTCGAGAGATGCCTTGTAGCTTGTTGGCTGTTGCAATTGGAGAGCCGCCGATTAAATAACTTTAATTTTCTATGCACTTTTCGGTTGCAGCGCTATGACCGACTAACTAACTGACTGACTGACTGACTGGCTGACTGACTGACTGACTGGCTGACTGACTGGCTGACTGACTGACTGACTGGCTGACTGACTGACTGGCTGACTGACTGGCTGACTGACTGACTGACTGACTGAACGATTGACTGACTAACTGACTGACTGCCTGACTAACTGACTGACTGACTGACTGACTGACTGAACGACTGACTGACTAACTGACTGACTGACTGACTGACTGACTGACTGACGGACTGACTGACTGACTAACTGACTGCGCTGTGTTGTCATTTGCCACACTCATTAAAGATTCGTTTTTGGTCTTTGATGATCACTAGATCTTAATGACAGACGCAGCCATAGACACAGACCTTGGCGGCGACTGCAACTGCGACGGCGACTGCGACTGCGACTGCTACGGCAACTGCGACTGTTACAAAAGGTCTAAGTTTTTGGCCCTTTTTCGGTCGCGTCAGCACTTGAGGCGTTCGCTTTAAACTTGGTTTGATTGCGAGCACATTGGCCAAAGTGTTGCCACCAATTGCAACTGCAACACTTAATGGGGCACTGTTTTTAGGCATTTTCGTTATTGCTGCAACTGCAAATGGCCTGCAGTAGCTGCAAATCGCTGTCAAAAAATCGAAACGATCACGAAATCAATCGATTGACGATCAATGCCCAATGGGGAAACAACAATCAATTGACGGCACCATTATGAAAGCTGAACAATCTACAATTTGAACATTTGTCATTATTTGTCATTGATTCATTTGATTATACAGATTATATATGGATTTATCATTGTTCCGAATTCTTATTGATATTCGTAAGGCCTCCAAATTCTTAATCAATATTTAATTATTATTTATGACAATTATGTAACTAATTGTAGAATATGACTTGTGGACTACAAGCAAGTTGAAAGTCTGTTATGGAACTTGGATCACATCGAGTTATACAGTGTAAATATATATCAATCAAAAGTATTATGTTAATTAATGATATATATGATAATACTAAGACTTTTGTTTCACGAGAATGGGTGTGTTAATGGATAGACCAAAATTTAAAGTATTCGTTCTAAAGAGGCGTTGTGATCTTTATCTATATATATATATATATATATATATATATATAGATACTTCATATAACATTGAAAAGATTTTTGTATGAACAGTTAGGCTTACCTGTTAGGATCAGAAGATGTGATGTTCAAAGTATTTGAGGGCATGGAGACCAATGCTTCTTTTTTTTCTCACTGGCATCGTCATCATGCTCTCCTGTGCGCAGATTGATAATGTTTCAAGTCGCCAATTGCCAACATATATATACATAGATATCTTTTAGTTTGAGCTGGCTAAACTTATTTGCCGCTTGCAAATTAAAAAACGATTTTAAATTACTTTTTCCCAAACTTACTTATGACCAAAATATCCCGCAACTTGAAATTCAAATATGTTAACCTAAAATAAAAGAGTTAAAAGAGGTTTTTTTTAAACTGTTAAAATACATTTCAAATTATATTTTACTTAAGTGGCTTTTTTTCTTTAATTTTTAACAATATTTAATTTGATTTTGAATTTGTTATTTTAATTTTTTTATTATTTCCTATTTGGTATTTCGAGATGTAGTTTCAAACAGTGTGAATTTAATCTACACAAAAGATGAACTCCAAATATCGATTGGTGGTTAAAATGTGTAAATCGCCGTTAACTGAATTTCCGAAATACATTTTCATAATTTTCGAAAATCATATTTGTTTCCCGATGGCCAATTGATAAGCACAAATGTGAAAATCTGCTGCTAGTTTACATTCCAATGATGCCATTACATCCCGTTTACATCCCGGCAATTTAAGTGCATAAATCGCTTTTGCCAAAATCACACGCGCGTTCGCATAATTTTCAATCTCCACGCCAATAAAAAAAGGAGTATGCGACAGGATTGGATGTGGGGGGGGGACTAAATTATGGCATTGGTTCCGGGGGGTGGCCAAGGGGCGCTTTTGTACATGGTGTGGCAGAAATTACATTTAAAATTGAACAGCAAACTCGCAGGCAACTCGCACATTTCGCAGCCACTTCAGGCGGCACTGGGACATTAGCACCTCGTCTCGCAAGAGCAGCACTTGCCAGGTGGCTAAGGGTTGCAATACGTTGCAGGGGCAGGGGCAGGGGCAGGGGCAGGGCAACGGGAAGGCTGCAAGATTTATGTGCCATGTGTTTTTTATAGCGGAATAAGCTACCGCTGCAGGAGGTGAGCCAATATGCTAAAATTTCCCAACGCAATTTTTCATATGCATAAGTGTTTGTTCGATTTTATATAAGTAATATGGTATGTACAGACAAACATACATATATATATATAAATGTGTGTATACATGCGTGTGTGATCGTATTTACTCTCTGGCTGTTGTTGTTTCTTCTTTTTCCATTAGTTTATGTTGTGCTGTTAAAAAGCAATCTGAATTTTTTTTATGCCAGCAGCACAGCGCAAACTATTTGGGATATGGGTTCCATTAGGGGTTTTCTGAGAGAACTAATGAAATATTTGTTTGTTCTCTAATACCCAAACTATAATTAAGTTTTTAAATCGCTTTAAGAGCCTAAAATATTGCTATACAACCAGAACAATGGGTCCACAAATTTATTCACGTATTAAAAAAATTCTTTGAAAAATATTCATAATATTTGACAAAAGAAAAAAAAATGTTAATTCCAATAATTCGAACTTCAAAATGCGGTCCACAAGGATATGCCACATTCGGCATGCCAAATTTTAGTTTTTTCTGTTTTTTTTTTTTTCACACACAATTTAAGTTTAACTCAATGAATGGAATCTTGCCGCTTCTGCTCTACTCTACTGCCACATCTGGGCATGCTTCATCGGATCGTCATCCCCGGTGACAGTGTTCCACCAACAGCATGAAATCAGTGCACCTCTACCCAAGCCAGCTGCCCTTACCCGCACGCTGATCCGACCAAATGGCTCAGTCACTGGCCACCAGCATTCAATCAGAGCAATTCAATGGCAACGCGCAAAAATGAGAATAACCCAAACAAATCATTCCATACAGAACAGCATGCCACCATGCCCCGCTCCACAATGGTGTGCGCGCAAAGCTGTGGCAACTTGTCAGTGCCGCCAAACTTTGATGTTGTTTATTTTTGTAGTTGTTGCAACACTTTTTGCAATGCGATACATAAGCATGGCTGCAATTTATGAGCCCGTCCGCCAGTTGTGCAACCGCATTCCCATGCCAAGAAGCAACGACAGACCACTGCTCCTACTGCTCCTACAGCTACTCCTGCTCCGCCTCCTGTTGAGCAACGACAACAACAACAACAACAACAACAACAACAACAGGAACAGCAACAGCAACAGCAACAATTGCGCTGCCCTAGAAAAGTGCGGACTGCCAAACTAACTTCAAACTCGCAATATATACACATAAATCCTCTGCACTGATACACACAGATTTCGTTAGACAAGAGGTGCGGGGCGAGGATTGGGGAGTGCGGAGTGGGCAGTGGGGACTGGAGGAGTAGGTCGTAGGTTGAAAAACGCCAGTGGCAACTTTTGCGTACCGACAACAAACGAAATGCAGCCAGACAACAACAGCAGCAACAGCATGCGGCAAACAAAAACGGCAGCAGGCAACAACAAAACTCCAGTTGTATTCGAAAAATATTATTGGGGCGTATTTTGTGGGCGTGTTGGCATCGGCAAGCGTGGGCAATGTGGAAATTTTTTGGGAGAAAAATAAGTGAAGCGCTCGCAACAACAACAGCAACAACAACAACAACAAAGGAAAGTTGCACCTTTTTGGTAGTTTCGGCTTTCAAATGATGGAACGCTTAGTTTTTTATGCATGGAACTTGTCGATGGCAAAAGTTGAATTATTGCGAATTCGACCGAGGCACTGAAGGGCGGTGAGGCGCAGTGTTGCGGACCTCATGCATTATGAATGTCGATGTACCAGGATGTGGGCACAGGCGGGAGAGAGAGAGAGACAGAGAGCTCTCTCTCTCTCTAGATAGAGAACAAACTGTTGGACTTATGTGGCTTAAGGTTGCCGCAAAGGGACAGTGGCAGCTTCTGCCAGAAGTTGCAATCACTCGTGTGCCACAAATTTGGTGCTGAGCTCTTAAAGTTGCTCCTAGCTCCGGCTGTTGACCGCGGGCTGCCATAGGAGGCCAGACGGGATGGGGTGGCAGCCACAAACTTGCCGTTACAGTTGGCAGCAGCCAAGAATTTGATGCGAAAATCTTTTGTTTGCACTATTTTTGACGAATTGTTGTCGAACATAGACACATATCTGTACAGATATATACAGTGGCTCATAGCTCATGTCGAGCAGTGTCAAAGAATAAAAGTAATTGCCTGCCAAAGGTACATGTATTAACCACCAAAATTAATATATGACCTTAATAAACTGAGGTTTCAATAAGCCAACAAGGACTATGGACAAACGGACTACCATTGAACAACGGAAACTCAGCCTGGAACACCACAAAAACGGATATTCACATCGCCAAATAGCTAAAATGGTCAATCTGAGCAACTCAACCATGTATAACATCATTCGGCGCTTCGTCGACGCAAATCGGATTGAGGACAAGGGCAGAATGGCACCAAAACAGATTTTAACCGAAGAGGAGGAGCAGAGGATCATCAGGAAAATAAGGGCAAATCCCAAGCTATCGACTCCAAAAATGACTCAATAGCTGCAGGATGAAATGGGGAAAAAGTGCTGTATGGAAACTGTATGCCAGGTTCTGCACAACCATGACTTAAATGCCCGAGTACCACGGAAAAAGTCCTTTCTATGCGCATCAAATAAAGGGACTAGGATGACGGTCGCCAAAACCCACTTGGACAAGGATCTGGAGTTCTGGAACACAGTCATATTTGCAGATGAGTCCAAATTCATCATTTTTGGCGCGGATGGACGGAATTATGTGTGGCTACAATCCAATACTGAGCTGAATCCGAAACACATATGGCAGGCAATTACTTTTTTTCTTTGACTCTGTACCTTTTGAGCTGTCAGACACTGTATATGCATGGCCCTAATAGCCCCATTGCAAACTGGCTGACAAAAATAATTGAAACAAGCGAGAACGTTGCATTCGGGCGAATAACTTGTTGAAGACTGTTCCTGGTAATCTGCAGTGCAAGTTTGGTAATAGTCGCTCTTAAATTGGGCGAGATATAGGCTTTGGAAAACCAATAAACAATGATGCATAAACAAAGCTTATATTAAACATTAATACTTAGTTATACATACGTATTTATACATATGCATTGATGCATACATGCATATAAATTTAGACAATGGATATTTAAATATTGTCCCAGTTGCAGGACACTAAATCAATGCGGGAATTGAACGAACTACAGGCGATCGATGAAATGTGCTAATGGTCTGCTGCTATGTGAAATGCAATAATAGTGGCAACACCAGGAGGCAGTTCGTTAATTTGGTGAACACACCGAACATTTCACAATGGCCACCCAAAGCCGCTTAGATTGGAATAGGCTTCCGCTTTTGGTCCCAGCAATTCTACCTCTATGTGTTAGGATGAGCATGGCGAGAGTGGGACTGTGGGATTGGATGTGTCATCGGTGGCAGCATTTAAATGCTTGTTGCTAGCTTGCCCAAATTAGATTGAGAAAGCGCTAGTTGTGAGTTTCTGCAACTGCAACTGCAATGGCAATGGCAAAGGCAATGGCAACGGCAACGGCAACGGCAACGGCAACGCATTGAATGGTATTGCAAATTGAAATGGATGCGACACAAGAGCTAATTTGATGACACCACTGGGCTGGCTCCCTTGGTAACGAAGGCCAAAACAACAACCATTGCAAGCACAAAGGCAGGCGACCACTGTCGACCAACTCTGAGCTGGGCTGTCACTTAATTAATAATGGACCCCATGGTCAACTGACAACAACCCTCAAGGAAACAAACTATGTGTGTCTATTGCACAAAGGCAACTACGCATACATATACAAATGTATATATTCACACATGGAAATCGACTTATGGATCAGGGGCTGTGCGGGCCCAATTAAATGGCTCAGGGCATTTGAATGCAACGGGGCAGCACCTAAGGGGGACACGCTGCACTCCTATAAAATGCACATAATTATACGGAACGAGCACGCTCCTCATTAACATGACTCGAGGCTGTTTTGCTCAAAGGCGAGCGCGGAACAAGCATAATCGGTACACCTTCAAATCAATAATGCCAAGTCAACAATATGGGCAGGCAAGCGTGGAGATCTACCCAAAAATGTGGCTATGCTCAGTGACATGAGACGGCTGACAAAACGAGTTGATTGACTAAGTTTTCCACAACTAAATTCCTTGGCAATAAATAGGAGAAAATTTGAATATTTTTTGTTTTTTAAATATCGACCTTAATAAGTAGAAAATATTCCTGATTTCAAAATCCAACACAAGCTGTTCAATTTAAATATTCAAAATGCATTTCTCACTTGTGGCATACAAATTCTTCGATCCAATATAATATTTTTGAGTTTGTTTATTTTTTTAATAATTCCAATTTCGAATGCACGTCTTATTTGGTTATGAGATCATCAACATAATTGCCAATAAAGGTTGCTATTGTTACATACGTACTACGTATGAACTATTAGTAATTAAATCCAAAGATTCGATATGTTATAAAAACGACCAATTTTTATATATTTTTCATATTTGTATATTTTATATTTATAAGCATATCAACTGACATACATATGTATGCATAAATACACATATTGCAAATGTTTATCCATGAACTATTATCTTAACTTTGCCAGTCATCGAGTCGATTTTCAAGTGTGCCAAGTCAAGACAAATGTCTGAATGAATTTATTATTTATTTATATATATATATTATATATTTATATTTATTATTACATTGACAAGTAGCAGCTAAATACATTTAGTCAATGCGAAAAATCGACGTGTCTACGTATCCATTGTCCTCCTCTACAGGCATTACAGGAGGAGAAACTGCAAATACGGAAATATTAAATGTCTGCCTTGACTCCCAAAGAGTAGACCAAATACCATAGTCAAACACGATCCAACTTTCTGGCGTCACAGACTCGTTGCGCTCTACTTTCGGCTCCACTTCCAGTGGAGACGAGCGTCCTCCTCCTCCTCCTCCTTCTCCTATCAGTGGAGACGAGCGTCCTCCTTCTCCTCCTCCTCCTTTCAGTGGAGACGAGCGTCCTCCTCCTCCTCCTCCTTCTCCTATCAGTGGAGACGAGCGTCCTCCTCCTCCTCCTTCTTCTCCTTCTTCTCCTATCAGTGGAGACGAGCGTCCTCCTCCTCCTCCTTCTTCTCCTTCTTCTCCTATCAGTGGAGACGAGCGTCCTCCTTCTCCTCCTCCTCCTTTCAGTGGAGACGAGCGTCCTCCTCCTCCTCCTCCAGCTGCAAATACGGAAATATTAAATGTCTGCCTTGACTCCCAAAGAGTAGACCAAATACCATCGTCAAACTCGATCCCACTGGCTGGCGGCACAGATAACTCGCTGCGCTCTACTTTCGGCTCCACTTCCAGTGGAGACGAGCGTCCTCCTCCTTCTCCTATCAGTGGAGACGAGCGTCCTCCTTCTCCTCCTCCTCCTTTCAGTGGAGACGAGCGTCCTCCTCCTCCTCCTTCTTCTCCCATCAGTGGAGACGAGCGTCCTCCTCCTCCTCCTCCAGCTGCAAATACGGAAATATTAAATGTCTGCCTTGACTCCCAAAGAGTAGACCAAATACCATCGTCAAACTCGATCCCACTGGCTGGCGGCACAGATAACTCGCTGCGCTCTACTTTCGACTCCACTTCCAGTGGAGACGAGCGTCCTCCTCCTCCTTCTCCTATCAGTGGAGACGAGCGTCCTCCTCCTCCTCCTTCTTCTCCTATCAGTGGAGACGAGCGTCCTCCTCCTCCTCCTTCTTCTCCTATCAGTGGAGACGAGCGTCCTCCTTCTCCTCCTCCTCCTTTCAGTGGAGACGAGCGTCCTCCTCCTTCTTCTCCTATCAGTGGAGACGAGCGTCCTCCTTCTCCTCCTCCTCCTTTCAGTGGAGACGAGCGTCCTCCTCCTTCTTCTCCTATCAGTGGAGACGAGCGTCCTCCTTCTCCTCCTCCTCCTTTCAGTGGAGACGAGCGTCCTCCTCCTCCTCCTCCAGCTGCAAATACGGAAATATTAAATGTCTGCCTTGACTCCCAAAGAGTAGACCAAATACCATCGTCAAACTCGATCCCACTGGCTGGCGGCACAGATAACTCGCTGCGCTCTACTTTCGGCTCCACTTCCAGTGGAGACGAGCGTCCTCCTCCTCCTCCTTCTTCTCCTATCAGTGGAGACGAGCGTCCTCCTTCTCCTCCTCCTCCTTTCAGTGGAGACGAGCGTCCTCCTCCTCCTCCTTCTCCTATCAGTGGAGACGAGCGTCCTCCTCCTCCTCCTCCAGCTGCAAATACGGAAATATTAAATGTCTGCCTTGACTCCCAAAGAGTAGACCAAATACCATCGTCAACCTCCATCGAAATGGCTGGCGGCACAGATAACTCGCCGCGCTCTACGTCCGGCAATTGAGCAATTCCAAGACAATATTGTTTGATCTTCGCTTTCAGTGGAGACGAGCGTCCTCCTACTCCTCCTCCTACTCCTCCAGCTGCTGGTGCCTGTTGTACGTTCAAGCGCTTCAACATACCGCGAGATTTGCGTTTGCAAATAAGTTTATTCATTTCCTGGTGATTGGGCATCTTGTCAGGGAATTGCGAAATTCAGGGAAACGAAATAATGCAAGTCACTCTATGCGGTCAGCTGATGTGTTATCGATATATATTGCGAAATACAATATTTTAATTGATATATTGATATATTTTACGGAGTGTACGTTGGCGCGCCAACTAAGATTCTTCGTTAATCAATAAGTGTATTATCTATCAAATTGTTTTGGAACAGTCGCCCAAGTAAATATATACATATATATATATATATATATATATATATATATATTCAGTTTATGTTTAAATGGCGAACCGTTGTCTGGGAGAGTACATTTAAATTGGGCTTTGTGTGGCTGAATTTGAAAGTATCCGAAAATAGAAAACAGAGTCATGGTCATTACAATTGGGGTCTAGAGCCGGGAAAGTGCTACTAATTAGCCATGACCAATCACAAGACTCTACTCACAGCACCATCCTAAAAAGCGGGTGTTCGGTCACTCACAAAAGACGCTTGATAAAAGTGTTGCTCCAAATGTGCGACAATAAGATGATTTTTTTGTTGTTGTTGTTGTTGATATAAATAAATAATAAGCTGTCAATAACATACGATATATGGGCGTCTAGACACTCGCTTTTCATTTTGGCCGATTGGCATTGCATAAGTCTGCTCAGACACGAACAGCAGAAATTTGCTTTTCCAACACTGTTCCCAACACTAGATCTCCCATAGCTTTTAACTAGCGTCAGCAGTTTAAAGGTTTGCTAATCTGGTCCAAATCTTGCAAGAATATTCATCTGCCCATTTTTTAAGCGAAACCTGCTAGACACTACTTTCAGCCATTACAGCATACGAAGTATGGATCTGTGTATGAATTCAGATGGAAGCATTAAGTGGCAGTGTGCACTAACATGTTAAAGCTACCAACTGAATTATGCCACACAGCCAAGCGAAAATCGTTTACAAATTTCCATCTTTACCACATTTAAAATTTGTATATTTATTTTTTCAATTTGCCTTCCAATTTTGTTTGTTTTTTTTTTTTTTAATTTCGGTACTGTCAAAATAAACTACCTATGAATGAATGCGAATGCGAGCGGAGTTTTGGGTAGGCCCACTTTCGCCGTTCCGGCAACAATTCAATAGCTGTGCCGCAGACATGAATGGCAAACAACGAAAACGTTTGCAATGAAATGCATCGAAAATTGAAAATCAATGAACTGTTATAATAACTTGCCGCAGCATCAGAAGCAAGCGCAACGCCCCGCCGTGCCGGTCAGTGCCTTGCAGCATGAATCCGCATGAATACATATCCGTCCGAAACTACATGCGAATACGTATGTATATGTATGTACTTATTTATAGGTACATACATATGAAGGCCTTTAATGCATATGTGCATGCCTAAGGAGAGTCATTCAGTGGACTCCACAGGCAGAGGCGGCTTACTAAAGTACGCTGCAAGAAAATGTTCCACTTGAAAAGATCCCAATATTTAGCACAACACTTTAAAGATATATTTTTATTTTTATTTGTTTTATTTTGTTTTTTTTTTGTATCTTATTTTTCACTTACACAGTAAACATAAATCGCTTGGGTGAAGAATTCCAAGAAAGGAATGTTGCAATATTATGGATTACTATGCTTATGGCTGTGCTCTGCTTGCAACATGATGTATTTTTTTTCCAGTTGAATAATTCCGATTTATTTTACATGTAAACAATTAAGAAAAAACTGATTAAACCTAATTGATTTGATAAATTCCTTTTTATTTCCCAAATTCTCTTCCTAAAATTTTAGCAATTTAATTTTTTTGCAGATGAGTTGTTGCATTAGCAACTTGGTGTGCTCTCCAAGATATTCCTATATATAGAGCAAATGAAAATAAAATCCTTAACATCAGAATACTACATAACTTCCATAGGTAAGATCAATAAAATTTGGATGACTCCGCCTGAATGTAAACATACGAATTTTCCGCATTTACTACAAAAATCGTTTCAGTGGATGAATTCTTTGGGTGTTATTGCGGCTTCTCGAACTGTCGGTCGATGTGGCAGCAGAAGTGGAAATGCGAGTGGGCGTAGAAGTTCCAATGGCATGGATGGAATTACATGGCAGGGGCAGCTCGTGCGTGCAACGCTCTTCATTAAACATATGTAACGCATTGTGTTACGAGTTGCAAAGTGGTCAACGCCAACGTTCTGATGCCGCCGTCTGCTGCTGCGATTGTAAGTCGAATATAACGATTAAAAATTAAATGTTGCCATATTAGCGAACAAGTTGCACCAGTTGCCAGCTGGCAGCTGCATCTTCGGCCACAGCAAAAGATGTAGAGTTCAGCGACTGTCTTTGGTAGGGTATTCAAGCATTTTCTGCTCTACAGCCGGCTGTTGAGGATGCTGAGCTGCAAATCCTTTTGTACATGTAAAATGCATGAAGACTGGCGTGGCGGGTTTGCCACGTGTGAAATTTATGCACATATGTTGAAAGCACTTAAGTGCGAGAGAGACGGACAGAGAGAGATAGAGTGATAGAGCGTGGACTGCAATGCACTCCAGTCCAGTGCCAGTCTGAGCCATTAAATCTCTCGGCTAGGTGATCAAAATTCATGAAAAATCAAGCAAAGCGCACATATATTTCGACACAAAAAAAAAAAAAGGAAGAAAACTTTGAGAAAGAGAGTAAAAAAAAAAAATATGAAAATGAAATTGTTGGAAAATTGCAATGGCAATGGCAATGGCAGTGGCAATGGAGTTGGCTTTGTGTGCATGTTGGTGGCGAACGTGCAGAAGAGAGCGGCAAATCGAAGACGGAAGTCTAAAGGCAAGGAATATGAATGCCATGAAGCCCAGACATAAGATGGGGCAGGACAATCAAACGAATTAAATGAGTTGGAAAATGCATTTGCCTTGCCTCATACTTGGCATGCAGCTAATGGCCAAGAAATGCACACGCTGCTGTTGTGTGGCAATCATTAAGGCTGCTCGACGAAAAAGCCCAAATAAAATATGCTGGCCACCGTCCTTGTGTTGAATAAGGCTGATAAATCGCTGCTGCTGCTGCTGCTGCTGTTTGAACGCTTTTTTAGCTCTTCCAATCAATTAACATCGATATTTTTATATGCGCGACAGTTGCCTTTTGTGTATGCTTTTACCATGACCCATGCATCATTAACGTTATGAGTACACAAATAAATATATAAATAAATATAAACGTACAAATTGAATATACTAAATGCGGCATCAACTAAAGATCTTCAAGTACAAATGAACAAACTGTTAAGTCACTTCGCTCGACAGACAGACAGACAGATATGAATAAATATACAACACATCAGTAAGAGCCAACAAATAATAATGAATAATTGCACAAGCAATCGAATAAACACTTAAATCATCAAGAGAGCACCAAATTAAAGGCAGTTGCATATGTATTCTGATACAACAAGATTGATATTCCAGCATACTTAGCGAGAGATACTACAACGAGGCAAATTGATTGGCTTGTTTGGTTTGGCTCTCAGCCATGTTGTCGCTTTCACTCAGCAAGCTTGTCATTAGCCTAATTTTATATGTCAATTCGCTGTTTGATTATTTAGCTGGCAAAAGCTAAAAGCAAAGTCCGTGGCTGGATGCTTCCTCAAACGCTACTCCCGACATAAAAGCCAACTAGCCATCCCTCGCCCAATCCGTTTTCCGGTTTTCATCATTTGCTAAGCAAACAGCCAGCGAACGACTGCATCAAAATGGATGGCCAACTGTCACATTCGGCGTATGCGTAATGTTTCTTTTGCAGTTTATTTTTTATTTTTTTTTTTTGCATTTTTTGTACCCTGTGTCCTGTGAAATGCGTAAAAATGGGTATAATAAAACTAACAGTATAAATGAATGTAAACACAACCAGACGAGTCCAGCTATTGACCTCAGAGTCTATCAAAGTTATGGCCAGTGATGTGATGTGTATTTACTGTGAAAATATTGGGATTTATACAAATACTCTATGGAACTGAGTTCATAGTATCTGAAAGTCGTTCATTCTGGACTAGAATATTTTGGTTTTTTGTTGCTTTTGATTCGATATTACTTTTTTCTATCAAAGAGTATTTGCAATACTTTGAACTGAAGTCGTTTGAAGCTGCCAACAGTTGGATTGCATTGCATTGGATTTGTGTATAACAAGTGACCAATATGCTTCGCAGATGGATAATAATATCAAATTAATTGCAGCTGAGGAAGCAGTTCCATAGTAAGAAAATGGTAAAACTAAATAAACATTGATTAGATCGGATGCCAATATACTATAATATGGCGAAACTGAATTTCGACTGTTGCATCAGCTTCAGTTCAACGGCAGGATAACCTTGATTTAATCATTAGTTTAGGAGTTGAGGAAAGTCAACTTCAGTTGGTCGATTAATGATCAACAAGGCCGTAACCATTGACCATTGTGTGACACCAGACAACGCAATTGCCCAGATCCGGCCAGTTGCTTGGTCCAATGCATCAGCTGTTTAGTTTCACCATCGTGGAAACCTGAAACTCAGCAAACAAGCACACTTGCAAAAGACACACTCTGTGGCTCTTCACTAACTTGACGTAATCTTCATTAGCAGTCTCTCTCTCTCCCTCTCTCTCTTTTATCTGCTATCTTCTTCTGTTTTTTTTGTTGTTGTGTTTTTGTGCTACCAATTAACACATTGACTTGGCCAATAGGCCCAGCTTTGTAAGGCATTATGGTTAATTTGTTTTCCCGGTTTTTTGTCGGCTGAGCACTGGAGTTAAATGGATTGGCTTTGGTGCACGAATTGGTTGCGAGTGTGAATGCAACAATCAAATGGAAATATGAATTCAACACATTTCACCCAATTTACGTGGGCAATTTTTAACTTTTGATTTATTCACGCAGCACTTTGTTGAAATTTGTACATTTTCCATTCAACGGCAACTTAACTAATACGTTTCGAGTGCATGCCTGTGCTCGCTTTTCCATTTCCCTCTATTTTATTTGCTTTTTGAGTGTATTCTGTATTTTGCGTTCCTTGCTTTCCAGTTTAAATAACCTTACCTCCCATATACACTGTGAACAACTTTGAGTTCAAAACTGATTTCATTCTATTGATAGATAGTTAGATACGGAAATTGCAACTTTTCGCTCACCTTGTCAATTTTTCCTGTTCCTATTTCGGCATTCAGTCGATTCATAAGTGGGTATATAAGAATTTTCGTCGAAAGCTCACTTTGAGTTAGTTGTAGTGCATTTACACACACACACACAACTAAGGACATCCCCTGCAGGCACACACACACACACACACACACACACACACACACGTACGCACACCTCTATTCACTGGTTAGAAATGTGTATACTTGCTTTAGAAATTCTCTTGAATTTTCTTTACGCTTTCTGTGGCTGCTGTGTGTCTGTGGTCAAGGTGGCCCCCCTTTCTCCATCTTTTATCCTTCGTCGTCCATTCGCCGTCCCATTAACAATTCCTCCACCTATTCACCATTCTCAATTCCACTTGCAGGCAGCATGCAAATGAATGCTGCCAGGATACGGCACGTGCTCTCATCGGCTTCTCCTTGGGCACGCCGTCGGCAGAGCCGTCACCTTTATGTGGCCATTTCATTTGGTCAAAAGCAGCAGCAGCAGTAGCACCAGCAGCAGCGGCCAGTCAGAACTTGGACATTGTTGGACATGGCGCAGTGGTTTGTTGGAGACGGCGCCATCCTGTTGCAGGATGTGGCACGGTTACCAAGCATACAAATAAAATGCAAACAATGCTTGTTTCATTTGCGTAATAAAATATTTATACAGGTATTTAGTTAGCTGGACGGCAAAATACAGCGAAAAAAGAGCCGAGGCCAACGAAAATTAAGCGAAATGTCAGAAACAGAAAATGGAGAATGAAAAAAAACCTGATAAAAGCGCAGAAATAAAAAATTAAACATACCAAGGAAATGGACAGATGCCAACAGAGGAGGAAAGCAGCAGAGGCTAAAATTCATGCAACGTCCAAACTTTAATACGAAGCTGGCAAACCTTTTGCTGATGCTGGTGTTGATGGTGCCACTTCTGCTACTGCTGCTGCTGCTGCTGCTGTTGTTGCTGCTGCTGCTGTTGTTGCTGCTGCTGCTGTTGTTGCTGCTGCTGCTGCTGCTGCTGTTGTTGCTGCTGCTGCTGCTGCTGCTGTTGCTGCTGCTGCTGCTGCTGCTGCTGTTGCTGCTGCTGCTGCTACTGCTGCTGTCCCATTGTTTTGGCCGAAAACAAAAATCGTCTAGACATCATTTCTCAGTGGAGAGCCGTAGCGCTCTCCTGCTCGCATACCCTTATTCCCGTCGCTCTCTTCGCGATATGTTAGATAAATCAGCACGCGTCGCGATTTACCACAGTTCCCAGGCAGTTGCAGCCCAACTAATTCAGCCGGATTGTGGACACGCCTTGGATATTGCTCTCATTAATCATTGCCTTAACTGACCACACTAACTGTTGGCCTTTACTTGTTGTGCATAAAAAGTGATTGGACACTTTTCTGTTATTTAATATTCACAATTCGATTCCCTTTGCTAATTGCAGGGATAGAACAAAAAGAAACAAGTCGAGTGAGGTCGACTACGATATACCCTAAACCCTACTGTTAAGCATAACGTAGTAAATATATATATATATATATATATTGCCTGCTGACAGAAATGATATTAATTTGAGTATATATTTTCGACTATAAATTCCATCTAGAATCCTCTGCCGATCCTATTGTATCGATATTCGAGAAACTGGGACAGCTATCGATCAAATGAAGCAAGCTTGATCTGCGCGGGATATACGAGAACCTATATTCCAAATTTGAATTCTTTGGCTCTCATAAATCATCTCTCTGAAATTCGCAACTGCTCCGACGGGCAGACTGACTGACAGACGTAAATGACTACATCGACTCGGCTGTTGATCCTGATCAGGAATACTTTAGAATGGAATGGAATATTTATCATATATATTGTAATTTTTTCTTTATAGAGGTAGACTATTGTACGATGTTGAACTTTACTATCTTTAGAGCTTAGATAAAGGTAATTTCTCGTTTTTCGAAATTTTCTATAATATTTCAAAAGAATTGAAATTTGTTAAGCCAGTGCTCGTGATGAGTGTTAAGTGCAGCTTGTTAGAGCTTTTCCTTTTCATTTGGAGGGTTTTTCAAATGCGCTAGCTTCAGGTGAAGCCAAATGGTTATCGCGGCCATGGGATTTTCATTGGGTCGGTGGATGGAGGCAACATGGGCAGCGGGCTGCTTTTGAGTGCAACGTGCCTTATCGCAGAGACGTTAATTAATCTGTGACGCTTTCAACTCCATTGTAGCGGCTGCTGCATCTTTGTGCAGGTCGAACTGCTGCCATGCCCCCAAATCTTGCCCCCGATGACTGGCCCCTGACTCCGTTGACTGCACGACAACGCTGAGATGCTATGCCGTAAACACTTTATTTTAACACGTTTTTTGCGAAACGGAAATTCTTCCAATATTTTTACATAATTTTTTGTGTGCGGCTGGCGACCAAGACGGAGACGAAGCCCGCCGACCACAATGACAATTAACAAAATAAACAAAATGTAGCAAAAAATGTGAGTGACTGAGTTGTGGGCTGTTTGCTGTGGCTGTATGCCTGCCAATTGAAGGGGCCTGTGGAGTGAGCGGGGCATCGAGTGATGCCATTTGTGGCTGGGGGAGGTCGGGGTCTCAGCCTTACTTGCCGTGGCACACAAACAGCACTTTGTTATGTGCGGTCAACAGTCAGGCAACGTCTAAATTTGAAATGTCAGCGTTGTCAACGGCAATTTAGTCGCAACACAGTGACAACAACGACATCAAACAACCACAACAACAACAATATGAAATGATTAGTTGGATTTGTTGCTTGTGCCGATACTTAAATACCCTTGCAGATATTACAGATTATGTGCAATATGTATAAGGTAAAAGCCAAGCTTAGATCCAGTTTCTTTTAGTTATTTAATTTTTATACATTTCAAAAACCTAAACTAAAAAATATTTTGTGTACAACAAAGATGTGAAATAATTATTCTCAACTCGGTTTGCACAATGCTTTCCAAGTCTAGAAAAAAAATATTCGAAAATTGGAAAGAACGCAAAGCGCGCGTATTTTAAGAAGAAAAACTCCTTCCTAAATTCGCAAAATATTATTAATATTTGCTCTGTCTGCTGCTATGTTAGAGTTTGCTGTCGTCCACTTTAGAAGGTCGTAGTTTTTAGGCATTTATAAACAACCTAAAATGTATATATGATATCAGAAAATACAATTTTTATAATTCACAATAAAATTAATGTTCGAGCACCCTGGAAATGGTACATATATTTTCTATAGTTATGAAAAATGGACCACAGAAGTGAAAGAGTTAAGATGAGTTATCTTTGGCGCCCAAAAGTATTTTTATCACACATTTTTTTTTCCGAGTGTAAAGTAAACCTTTATCATGGCAAGAAATTCGAGTAATCCATTATTTTTCAAACTCACATTTGGCTTTGAACTTTACTTTCGGCTTGAGAGTTTACTGCAAACTATCCCAATCATGAATATATATGTATTTATATGCATAAATAATTACTGTAATTATTATTATTAATATACATAAATGAGTGCATTTTACAGCAATGTTGAGCAGAGATATGCCACTTTCGGCATCTGCATAGATTTGATGACAAAAGTGATGGACACTTACTGCTAGCGTACTCATTTCAAAGGTTGGAACATATGGCAAAATGTTGTTGTTGTTGCTTTTGTTTTTGCGTTGACAACAATTACACTTGTACACAAATAACGCATAATATATAATAATAATTACGAAAAGCTTTCAAATGCTTTGTTTAAATGTTTCGGTCGCCGCATTTGGGCATTTGTGATGGGGCCTTGGCACCAGTGCGATACAAGCACTAAAATACGGTATGCGGCATGCGTCATGCAGCATGATGCATGTGGCACAAAGCGTTAGCTTGGGCATGAGTTTGCTCAATTCTCGTTGTCTATACCTTTGAATATTATTGCTCGTTGGACCCAAGAGGCCCGGTGAAGGGTCGACCCGGTAGTTGTGCAATTTTCTGACTAAGCACAATCTTATTGTTATTATCTTAAAATAAAAGGAACCTTGCTCAATTTATGGCCCCCAAAATTTGTTTAGCCTTATTGAAGATTCTGGGCTACATTTTGTAAACATTCATCACATCAAAATATTGAACTTTGACGAGATTTAAAATGTGTAGCTTGACATGATAATGATAATCTGCACCTTCAGTCACAAGTCAATAATTTATTTAGTAATTTTTCCTATTATTATTCAATGTGTTAAGACAATCTATTTTGTTATTAATGAAAGTCCAATTTTAAGGTGGAAAATCAAATGAAATTCAAAATTAAGTAATTAGTTTGGATGAAATTAAATTCAAATTTACTTTTAATAAAAATTAATCACAGAAAAGATTCAAGTAAATAAATTTTGTGACATCGATTTCAGAAGTCAAGGTCTCAGGGCTTAGAGTATAAGAGGTAAGTGTATAAAATATTAAGTATCATTTTATGCACAATTTAAGAAGAGATTCTAAACTTTAACACAGAGCTTATATATATATATATATATTTATGTGCGTTACAGTTTTCTGGTTGTATTTGACTAGTATGCAGATATCCGCATTTCTATTCGAGATGTCACATATAGAACAGACGCCAGCACAAAACTAAGTGTCAAGTTGGCTCACACACACACACACACACACCCACCCATTTACACACTCGCATCACGTAGTGCAGAGTGCAACCGAAAACTATACTGTCAGTGGGGGTTGCGGAAGAGTGTTGGACTGTCGTCGTCAGTCTAGTTGCTACATTGATAGTAATTGCGAGCAGCATGCACAATTGCAGTCGCTTGCAGCTTACTAAAAACGAGACGCGTAATAAATCCATAATCCAAGGCGACAATTTGAATCATTGCGCTGTAAATGCAATAGCGCTCCGACTAGGCGATGGTTGCCTGGCAAAGTGGGTGGCAGTATGCTCTGGTGTGGTGTGGCATGCTGTAGGTTAACAGCGTGTTGCTTGACAGGCAGCGTTGTCACAGCTGCAAATGCTGCTGCTGCTGTTGCTTTAGCTCGAGTTGCCAGCTTTCAGTTCTCAGTTGCCGTTTACCAATTTTGCAGCTCCCATCCAAAAGACAAGACAGTCGCAGCTGCAGTCACCGTTTTGTAGATGCCGCTGTTGCCCTTCCGCTTTTATTTTTTATTTTTTTTTTATGTATTTTTTTTTTTGTTTTTGTTTTATTGCATTTCACTTTACTGGCTTTTAGTTGTTTTTGCTACCCTGACGCCAAATTCATTTGCCCCCCCCCAATCGTTTCCATTGCCAGTTGCCACTGCTGTCAGGCATGTGAAAATTGCATTTTATGCTGCGCTACTTGCCACGACGCTGCCCCATCCTAGCCCCCAACCCCTCAGTGGCCGCACAGCCCAGCTGCTTAGCGAGACGGATCCTTGTGCTGTGTGTTTGCCTTTGCCTTGGCAGTTAAAATAATCATAATAAAAACAAAATCCAGCGCACAAATGCGCCACAGACGAGACGAAGACGTAGAACAGGATTGAGCATCACACTGGGTATGGGTGGGTATAAGCAATGGGCAATGGGTAAGACCATGGCCATGGAACAAGTAAGAGCGCATTAGAGGAGCGGCAGCAGGAGCAAAAGGAACAGCAAAAGCAACAATAGAAACGACAATGAATGTCAACATTTGCTAGTGCACTTTGGCAAACAAACGGAAGCTTGCAGCAGGGCTGGGCTTTAACTGGGACATGCGACAGGAATGAACGTGAATGCTTCACGTCGGCTTAGTTATCTTGATCAGGGCAAAACAATCTATTTAATTTGCCCTTAATGAAGTTTGCAAACGAAGAGCAACAGCAACAGCAATGGTAATAGCTGGCCTTTGAGGTCATACAAAGCTGACGCCCTTCGATTTATTGGCCAGCCCTGTTTTCAATTGGCAGAGGATTTTCATGTTGCGGTTGGTTGGCAGCCAAACTGGCGAGACCCTTCGCCAGGATCTGTTGTTAATTTGCAAATGGCTTGGTTCGGTTCAGTTCGTTTTGGTCTGCGGTATGACATAACGCCAATGCAGCAACAACATCGTCAGCGCCACCACATTGGCTGACAGCTGCAGCTGACTGGTCAATTGGCCAATTTCTCGCATAGCAAAAAATTCCGTTTACATAACACTCTCAAGCAAAGGCAGCATAAGTTTACCCAAACCCTCAGACAATAATGCAAAATTCTAATTTTGTATTTAACTAATGCAAACTTATCTGTGCAAACACACTGCGTTTATGTATTTTTCCATCTTTATTTTCTTAAGTCAAAATATTGAAATATTTATTTAATTCATATTTTATCGAAATTAAAAGCTTTAAATTCATTTAATTATGTTTCCTACATCAGCAGAACTTCTTATAACTATTTACATATATATATATATATATAGAAACATGAAATTGATGTGCTAAGTAACTATTTGGTTCTGGCATTGACAATCAGTAACTCCGAAGAGGGTAAATAAATGTACAACAACGGAATTCACTGCGAATTAAGCTACATTCATTAGAATTACTTTATTATACTCAAGAGTGTCTTTTTTTAAGCATCTATGATGTGTGAAGAAAAGGACTAACATCCAAATCAGTATGCAGATTTTAATTGTGAGATAATTGTTAGGGGCAGAAGTTGCCTGATCTCGCATCCAAGCGCAGGCCATCACGCAGCTTGCCACCAATCTCGAGGACGGCTGCCTCATCATTGCCATTGGCAATGCTGTCCTTAACCGCTCCAGCTCCATCAGTGGCATCGCTGGGCCCCAATGGCATAATGTAATCCATATCAGATGTGCGCCCACCCACATCCAAACGTGCCCTCGACTCTGGCGGGGAATCGTTGTCGCCATCGTTGCTCCGGCGTTCTGCATTCAAGTTGCTCTTGTAGTTGCCGCTGACTGAGACCGGGTCCGGGTCCGTCTTGTTGCAGCTCTTATTAATCGAGTCGATCTTTACTGGTTGAGTAGACAAATCATCGTTGTTGGAGCATGATTTAAACAAGGTCCTTGGATTGGCAAAATTCTTCATCTTGTGAAATCTAAAGTAGTACAGAAGAGTCAAAATGACTTAAAGATACTCCGACATACACATGTTCTATATATATATATATGGATATGTGCATGCTCCTATGTATATGCGTACAACTGATCTATATCAAAATATATCTATCTATTTTAAGTATATATTTATTTCAGGCATGTTTCACCTCTTTCAGAAATTCTCACCAGTGTGTGGAAAATAGATGTCCAAGAAAGAAGGCAATTGCCCTGAGTCATATCTATTTTTAGATGCTTTTCCATTAATTATTGCCTTACCTTTTGTATGAATTCTTTCAAATTTGTATAATTTTGACAATATGCTACTGATATTAATTATATCGCAGCTGGAAAGTTAGCTTTGACACTGATATTTCAGGCATCGCACACTTGGCTCTGTAATTGTCATTGTGTATCGATATATTATCATAAATCTATCGAAAGATGAAAGGAAAACAAAAATTTCTATCTCTGTCATCTGCGGATTATAATTCAAACGACCACTTCTGATATTTTCTTCACATTTTCTATTTACACATTTGGTTCTGAACAATGGACAGGTTGCGTCAAATTGTTAAATTAGCCATTTTTTCACAAATAATATTCTTTAGCTAAAGAATGGTAAAGGTTCTTGATGAAAATGTATTCTTGAGGTAAAATTCGCTTAAATAATTACTTGCCTTGATATAAATTTGACATAATTTCTCGTAATATTATTCATATTTGTTGATGTCTCAGACAGATTAGGTTGCGAGTTTTTTAAATAATGAACACATAATTGGCTCTTGATGTTAATCCTGTGATTTCATTTGACCCTCAGAGACCCATCAATTCAACTTGTCATTGTACTTTTTCTAAATGAATCCCATTCCATTTTCTTTAACACACAATTGCCATTTGTTTTTAGAAACATTTTTTCATTCGAGCACTTTCATCAAGAACATTCTAATTTGCTTTGCATTTGTATCGTTCTACTAATTTTCAATATTTGCATTTTGATATCAATCAATTTCGATGCTCGTTGCACATTGCGCATCGAGTTGGAGATGTTGACGGGAACGGGTACCGAGGAGTAACAATGCTGTTGGGACAATCTGATTAAATTAATGCGACGACAAATTAAC
This sequence comes from Drosophila cognata, assembly GCA_035041535.1. NCBI lineage: Eukaryota > Metazoa > Arthropoda > Insecta > Diptera > Drosophilidae > Drosophila > Drosophila cognata. The sequence continues at coordinate 347,456 of JAWNLC010000831.1, forward strand.
TTTATATATTTTCGCAAACATTTATCCAGTTGGCCAGCTTGTCCGAAACTTCAGGACATAACAGAAAATTTGTCAACTGAATTGGACAGCCAACATTGGACATTGCCGATTGACTGGTAAAAATGGCCAAAAACAAATTACACACTGAACTCGTAGCTGGTACTTGACAGAAACAGGTCGGACGGCCAATGCTCACAGGTTACAATATACAGCTTACGGGTCACTGGCCACTGCTCATCGGCCAGCAGTCACCACAGGTCATCACTGGCTAAAAGGTAATCACACCAACACATGATTGACAGCAGACAATGACAATGGCAACGACGACTAGGACAACGACCTCGCCTAATATTCATGTATTAACCAACTCTGTAATAATGGCTCGCCCCGAATACCCATTCCCACTACACCCCTCATCCTTATGTGGTAGCTGGCATTTGTATCTGGCAATTGTTGCTTAGGGACTACAAAAGGCTGTCCATATGCACTTCAGATATATGTATCAAGTTGCACGTTTCAAGTCAATTGAAACGACGCATGCAGATCATTTGCGGCTTTCCATAACTTTCAAGCAATAATACCAAACAATTTAATTTGTGCTCCAGAATATATAATAAAAACTTATTCTAAATAAAACTTATTCTAAAATAAATTGCTGATTTGTATTATAATTGTGAACTTGAAACTTCGAAAATGGTTTATTCCACTCGGTTTCTGTATTCCCAATACGAGATTTAATGCTGGTTCAGCTTTAAGATAGTACAGAGATGCTGCAATCATCTAAGTCACTTCTGTATGTATGTGTATGTGTATATATATGTGTACCTCTGTCACTGCTTGCCGCAAATGGAAAAGCACTTTCTCACTAAGTGTTTGCGCGCTTGCGTGTGTATGTGTGCGTGTGTGTTAACCAAAATCAAGCCGACTATTTTGCATACGCAAATAAAAATAAATAAATTGAAATACGCTGAGCGCCAGAAGCGGCATCCACACCGAGAGGTAACTCAACATCGCCCTTCAGCTAGCACATAACACGCATGTAAATCGACGTTTTACAACACAAATGCCACCTGTGGGGCCAGCCAGATTCTGACCCGTTAGCTAGCGCTGTCAGGGGTGTAGTTGGCAGCGTACAGCCACAATTTCTTTTGCTCCACTTTTGGAATGGACGGGGGTGGTAGAGCTGCCAATTGTGGAAATTGTGTGTGGTCTGCTTTCCCCTTCCGCGCCTTTCCGTCTGCACCATATATTTAGCATATTTTTCGATTTTCAGCACGTCAAAATGGGCTCTGTGACGGTGTCGTTTGTGCCACACTTGAAGTCACCACTCTAAATATATGTGGTTTTATTTTATTTGTATTTCTTCCAACAAGAATCGAGTGGCTTAAGGGTTGCGAAGTCCCCAAGCCCAAGATCGCAAAAATGTTTGCAACGACAGTGCTTTGTGAATTTAGAATGTCAAGGCATGGGAAATAATATAGGATGGATATGTAAGAAACGCTTTAAATATAAAAAAAAAACATCTTCTGAATTAACTTATGGCCGAATGCTAAACATGTACATATACATACAACTTATCTATATATATATATATATATATATATATATACACATGTATGTACAGTGTCTGACAGCTCAAATAGACCAGTATCAAAAAGTAATTGCCTGCCATATGTGTTTCGGATTCAGCTCAGTATTGGATTGTAGCCCCACATAATTCCGTCCGTCCGAGTCAAAAAAGTTGAATTTCGACTCATCTTCAAATATGACTGTGTTCCAGAACTCCCGACCCTTATCCAAGTGGGTTTGGGCGACCGTCATCCTAGTCCCTTTATTTGATGCGCTTAGAAAGGACTTTTTCCGTGGTACTCGGGCATTGAAGTCATGGTTGTGCAGAACCTGGCGTACAGTTTCCATACAGCACTTTTTCCCCATTTCATCCTGCAACTGTTGAGTCATTTTTGGAGTCGATAGCTTGGGATTTGCCCTTATTTTTCTGATGATCCTCCGCTCCTCCTCTTCGGTGAAAATCGGGTTTGGAGCCATTCTGCCCTTGCCCTCAATCCGATTTGCGTCGACGAAGCGCCGAATGATGTTATACATGGTTGAGTTGCTCAGATTAAACATTTCAGCTATTTGGCGATGTGAATATCCGTTTTTGCGGTGTTCCAGGATGAGTTTCCGTTGTTCAATGGTAGTCCGTTTGTCCATAGTCCTTGATGGCTTATTGCACCCGGGATGCAGGCTATAACTAAACTGACTACGAAGGATTGATCTACTTATTCCGAAAATACTCAACTTTAGTTAAAAAATCCGTGTTCCATGGCTCCCAAGTGTCCATAATGTACCTGCTCCAAATAATCTATAAGTTAATTGTTTCATATTTTTCCGGAATTCCCTCTAGCAACGATACTTCAGGTTGGTATAGCCATGCAATTGTGTATCGCTATATTATCATAAATCTATCGTTTAATAACTTGAACATGTTTTATATGTTTTCACTTGCTTTATGTTCACCCTGGCTGTATTTTCACTTTTCCATTTTTTATTCTTAAACGATTATTTTTTTTGTAAATAATTTTATACAATATCCTTTAAGCCACTGTGAAAGCTTAACGATAATTTGGCTGGCATGAAATAATTGCTTGCCGATTAAAGCGTTTTAATCAATTTCTGAATCAAGTTTTTCTTTTTGGACGAGGACGCAATTACAACTAATTTACTGCCACCACACCGTGTGTATGCAATAAAATGAAATTAAATGCTATAAATCAATGCCAAATACGTTGGGAGCTCTCCCAACTTAGAAGCAGCATTCATATTTATGGCACCAACAATATCGCCTTGACCTTTGGCCGAACCGTTGCCGGCAAAGCAATCGCAGTTGGCTGCAACATTGGAGGCTTTTTTGTCATTTTGGTAAGCACCAAATTCTTTGGTAATGAATTTTAATTCAGCTCTTGCCGTCGCACAGCTGCTCTTAGGAAACTGAAATGCGATTTCATTTTGTATTGTATGAAGCTATTGATGTGATTTAAAGGTTAGTTAGCAGTCAATTGGCAGTTGACAGTTCAAAGGATTCGACAACAACTGTTAAGTAATGTTTGATGGATATGTTTCTCAATGGCAATGTATACAAAAACATATTGTTAACCGTACGAAAAACCAAAGGCAACGCAACCAACATTAAGAACAAAGCATAGAAAAAAAAGAAAACCAGAAAAAATCCAATCAAAATGGTTAACGGCTTGCGACTGACCCGTGGCCTGCTGGCCGTCGTTCCATATCGTGCTAGGCAACGAAACAGCAACAACAAAGGCAAGTGGTCAAAACCTCAGAGAGGGTCTGTGTGTGTGTGCATGGAAACCATGCGGCGGGACCACCTGACCTGCTCTCCCACAGACGGCTCTATGCGGCAACCAAAATAGTCACAATAAAATGCCAACTGCCAATAAACGTCAATAAATCAAACAATTGAGCGGGGCCAAGTTTTGTGAAGCCGTGCGCCAAATAAGTCCAGCTAACTACGTGGTCCCCAAACAGTTCCAAGCAGACGGAGTAGTCCAATTGACCAAATGCCAAACAGAAAACAAAACTAAGAACCGTCAAGCATAACCGACTGCGCAATACGCTGCTCCCAAACGCAGAGCAGCTGAACCTTTCTACTTGCAACAAGTTTATCACTAATTTCTGAACAATTTGTATATTTGCAATTAAATAAGTTTAGAGCTAGTTTCTATAATTAGATACAGATATAGAATTTAATTATGTTTCCTACATCAGCAGAACTCCTTATAGCTATTTACATATCCATAGAAACATGAAATTTATGTGCTAAGTAACTATTTGGTTCTGGCATTGACAATCAGTAACTCCGAAGAGGGTAAATAAATGTACAACAACGGAATTCACTGCGAATTAAGCTACATTCATTAGAATTACTTTATTATACTCAAGAGTGTCTTTTTTTAAGCATCTATGATGTGTGAAGAAAAGGACTAACATCCAAATCAGTATGCAGAATATAATTGTGAGATAATTGTTAGGGACAGAAGTTGCCTGATATCGCATCCAAGCGCAGGCCATCACGCAGCTTGCCACCAATCTCGAGGACGGCTGCCTCATCATTGCCATTGACAGTGCTGTCCTTAACCGCTCCAGCTCCATCAGTGGCATCGCTGGGCCCCAATGGCATAATGTAATCCATATCAGATGTGCGCCCACCCACATCCAAACGTGCCCTCGACTCTGGCGGGGAAGCGTTGTCGCCATCGTTGCTCCGGCGTTCTGCATTCAAGTTGCTCTTGTAGTTGCCGCTGACTGAGACCGGGTCCGGGTCCATCTTGTTGCAGCTCTTATTAATCAAGTCGATCTTTACTGGTTGAGTAGAGAAATCATCGTTGTTGGAGCATGATTTAAACAAGGTCCTTGGATTGGCAAAATTCTTCATCTTGTGAAATCTAAAGTAGTACAGAAGAGTCAAAATGACTTTAAGATACTCCGACATACACATGTTCTATATATTTATATATATATATGGATATGTGCATGCTCCTATGTATATGCGTACAACTGATCTATATAGAAATATATCTATCTATTTTAAGTATATATTTATTTCAGGCATGTTTCACCTCTTTCAGAAATTCTCACCAATGTGTGGATGTCCAAGAAAGAAGGCAATTGCCCTGAGTCATATCTATTTTTAGATGCTTCTCCATTAATTATTGTCTTACCTTTTGTATGAATTCTTTCAAATTTGTATAATTTTGACAATATGCTACTGATATTAATTATATCGCAGCTGGAGAGTTAGCTTTGACACTGATATTTCAGACATCGCACACTTGGCATTCTGAATTCAATCGAGAGCGCTTTAAGACACTTAACTATGGCTAACGTGAAACAAGTATGCATTGTCGTATCATCTATTTAGCTGTTTATTTTTATTTATTATATTTTTACATAATGCATTTTTTGTTTTCAAATGTAAGCATTAAGGAAAGAGCAGCTCCACGCCTAGAAAAATATTTCTTTGGAATACGAAACACAAAAACCAATTCCGAGTTTATCAGTTATAAGTCTTCCAATCTGATCGCGATCCTTCAAAAATTTCGAAACGAATTCATTCAAACAACAAACATCAAATCAAAAATATGCAAACATCGCACATTTATTGTCGACTTTTAACAGGAATATTGCGGAAAATGAATGAAGAACTAAAAATTTAAGCATATAAAAGATATGTTTACATTTTAAAGAGTAAGCTTACGTTAAGGAATTACTTTATATATATTATATATCCAATTACGAATGTATGTTGTGGCTGGGTGCTGAGTTTCAATTAGTGAAACACTCTCGTCTAGGGCACTTGTATAGTTTTCATTGTTGTTCAAATTCATGCCAGAAAATTGACAAGAAACCAAGACTAAGTAAATACGTTTTGAATGATCGCTTGAGTTTAAAATGCTCGACAGGAAAATACTCTACACAAAGTCAGATAAGTTAATCGCCGCTGTTCTCCAATTCAAGATTTTTTGTAAGTATTTTATTTTTACACCTTAGTCAATTATCGGATCTACTGCATTGTTTACGTCATTATAGCAGCCGCAACTTGCAGTTTTCTATTTGAAAAATACTTGCTTATATATACAATAAGTCGGATTCCTTCTGGACAAAGTATGCGGATTTGAAATGTTTTAAGCTGAAAGCTGACCAAAAGAGCGAGCAAACGTGTGCAGTCTGGAATTGCGATTCGGATTTCGAGTTCTGCCCCAAAGCCCAATTTCAATTCCAATCGCACGCAAAACTTGACGAGTTTCAAAATAAATATTTACACACACACACACACATATCCACATGCAGACATAGAAGCACACTGACACACACATCACTACACCAGTCGCACACACTCAATACACTTGGCCGACACGCTGGAGCAACACTTCACGCATTTCTTATTAGCTGCACTTCAAAAACTGTACAAAGTTGCGCTCCAAACTTATTATGGGACTCGGTCGCACCCAAAAAGAATTGGAAGAAAACGGAAAAGGAAAAGGAACGGGATGGGGTCCGGGTTGGGCTTGGGCTTGGGGATGTGAATGGTATACAGTAAGTCAACTTTAACTAATGGCAACATTTTTGTTTGCTGATGTCGAGTGTTATTGAGGCAAAGCAAAAGAGCAAACTTTCATTTGGCTTCGGCTGACATAAGTTTAAATGGGGTTATTGGGCGAACAAGGAAAAGCGACTACAATAACAGCATCCAAAGCAGCGGATGGATAAATGAAAAATGTCAAAGTCCAAAGGCATGGCAACAGTTCGCAGTATATGGCTGGTAAATATTTGAGCATTGGCCACAAGGAAACCAAATTCAACGTTGGCCTATATTAAACACAAGGAAAACTTGTGCCGAGTATCCAATTAGTCACAATCTAAATTATTGAGTGCACATTTGCACAGATTCTAAAATATCGCATATAAATTTCAAATGCTTTTTAAAAAATATTTGTTTTCCTTCTATCATTTACTAAAATAAATTCTTAAATTAAAATACAAAATCTCATTAGATTAATCCTAAACTGATCGACCAGATAATACTGTGCGCTCAAACATAAATTCACTTTCATTGTGTCCGATTAAAAATATGCGGATACGTATTTAAGTTGACCTGAAAATCGAATTAATGGAATACTGGTAAGAATCGAACAAAATACACACATATTCCAATAGTTTTCTCTTACTCTATTGGCTCGCAGCTTGAAGCAAAACTAAATTAAACAACAGAATATAAAGCTGAACAGCACGAAAATACCATGTATTAGGGAATTTGATTCGATTTAAATATTGCATTTATGAGACTGCCATTCGGTTATTGGATGACGTACAAATAAAATGCAAAACTACCATTTGCTGATACTCAACGGCTGAAAACTAACTAAAATAAGCATTGACTGCTTCACACTTTAAAATTTAGTTCATTGCAGTTTGTATCACATACTTTTAGGCTTGTTAAGAAAATATGAATTGAAAAATTGACTAATTATATGCTGCTCCAACAATAATACTATTTAACTATGGAATATACAAAATTTAAATAACAAATCTAGCACACTTATTCACGTTTGAGTTTCAGTTGCATATTGTTAATAATGTGCTTGGAAATTGTGTGAAATTTTGGAATATAAAAAATATAAATTTGGATGCAAGCATCCATCCAAGTTTAAGGCATTCAAATTAGATGTTTCACCTGATGGTAAATTTATATTTGATTTTTATAATTTATTTTCCGTATCTATAAAAAGTAAAGTTGGCTTTGCAACTGAATGGATACGTCGATTCCAAAGCATTGTGCACAATTGTTGAAAGCGAACAGTAATCTTGTGAACATAAATTTACCGATACCTTGACTCATTTTTTACGTGGCAAGTGGCCACACACACACACACACACTTCCACAATCCGTGTGGAAGTTTGTCAAATGGCAGCGGATGTGGCAACGTCCTACGCAACGTCCATTCAGAAAGCGATTTATGTGCTACCAATAAATTTACTCAACACTTTGGCTCAACTAATACAATATTTACATCAAATTGTTGTAAAACATGAGAAAGTGGGGGTCTAGCTGGGTGGTACGTTAAATATAAAAAATTACAATGCGTATTTACTTTCTTCTCTTAGCTGAGCTTTGCCCGGGATCTTAAACAGCCAGGAAGTGTACTAAGGGTTCCAACTGCCAGCAGCCCCTCCTAGGACTGTCATTTAAGTTAAAAGCGCATTTGTAAGTGCGCTCTGACTGTGCGGAGTGAAGTATGTAAGTATGTGTGCATGAATGGGATGCTCTGGGCCAGGCACTGTTGCTGGGAATTGAGGATTGGTAGGTTGAGGCTGGTGCTGTGGCTGGGTGGCTGGGACTTGGGCTGGTGCTGGGGTCTGACTACACAGCAAGTTGGCTCTGGCCTCGGAGCCAATTTCAATCCCAGCGCGCTTTTTAAAAGCAAATCTGGCAAGCTGCGCACTTTTTGCTCATTTTGTGTCTGTTGTGCAATGTTTTAGAATTTTTCTTGACCCCCCGGCACTTTATGACGGCGTTAAGTGTTAAACGCTGGCCGTTAGACCCAAATCAGTTTCTGGCACTCAAAAGAGCTGACATTTAAAGTTAGTCTATAATCTTAAGACCGAAATAATATTTACTTAAACCAAAAAAAAAAAAAAAATGTTAATAATGCTAACTAGAGAAACTAGACATAGTAATTTTACTAAATTTTATTTATTAAAATAAAATGTCCCATTCAAATTTTGACTTTCTAATCACTTTGCATCGCGAATTTGTGTAGAAAATAAATAATTATTAAACAAAGGTTTATCGCTAGCTTCGTCTGGGTGGCCACTGCCTACCATATTTTGGAGTGCCCCGTTCGGATTTAGTCTTAGGACAGTAAACAAAAATATAACAATCTTTACATGTAGGTTATCATGTGCAGACAATCTATTCGCATTTAACTGTTCATCAGGAGTTTTCTATGCGGCTGCATGCCACATCTGTGGCACTCAACGGGCGGCTGACACACAGTCTGCCACCTGCACCAAGAGCGCATCTTGCCAACTGTTAACAGAGTTGTATTTGAGAGTGTGTTTGTTTGTCTGATTTTGATTGATTTTGACTCTACCAAGAATACTCAATTTCCAGCTATATACATATATCCATATGCATATTATTGATCAACTGTTCATTTCAATTTCATCCAGATCGGATAAGTAACACCCAAGTAATGGTCGAAAAATATTCCCATATTGATCTCATTTATGCATAAATATGCGCGCGCATGTGTGAAAAGGGGTTGGCAAGGTAATTGACGCAAGCATGAATATGATATTTTCGGTATAACAGTAAAACACTTGAGTATAAAAACTGAACGGCAATTATCTTTATCACTATAACGTGTATGTCAATGTCAACGTTACTGTAATAGCATTCGTTGCGGAGTACACTCATGCTGAACGGTGCTGCTGACAGTATTCTGGAAAAAGCTGATCAAACATCGTTGAGAGGCGCAGTGTGGTACTTAAAGTGTTTCGGCATAGCAGAACAGCTCAGAGCTCAATATGCAGTTAATTCGTGCGAGAAATGCCAAAATATTGCTCTTGATCATCTCCATAAATATAATCATACTACTCGCACTCTTCAGTTACAAAAATTCTGATGAGCACAGTCGTTGGTCCGAACGTATTGTTGTTGTGGATGAGCTGCTGGTTGACAAAAGAAAGGGTGCGAAACTAATTACCTATTGTCGCTATTTTAATATTAATCTGAATATTATTGTTTTAGAGCCCAACTGGGCGCAGAGATTGAAATTCATCCGAGAGGAGATGCCCTCGTTCCCGCTGGAGGAACTGTTGCGAAGACGCGATGATGAGCCCAAATGCGGGAAAGTTGCCAGTTCTCTGGAGTTTGATTTTAGCAACGACTATTGGCAGACGTTTCACATAGAGAACCTGACATATCAACTCTTTGGTGCGTACTATGACAACAGGGAGAAAATTACAGAGGCGCCGCTTGTCCGAGTACTAAGCATGATCAATCATTATGGAAAACGGAACGAGGTCACGTATCCCCAGTCCTATTGTCAAATGTGGTTCAGGAACCGCATCGATCCAGTAGTTACTAATGTAAGTGATCATAAGATTATTTGGATTTGGGGCGGTGCGGCAAAAAAATTCTTCCCGACGTTTATCAGCTGCCCCCTGCCCAAAACGGAAAAGGAGGCACCCGAAATGGTGTCCGTGGTAGCCCAGCGTTGTGACAAGGCGAGAAATCTGCTGCGGGTCGTTTACGAACCTGATATCAATACGGTCGCCATGCCACAACAGATTGATCAGCCAATGAAGGATCAAGATAACTCAAGAAAGCCGCTGCGCGTTATGGTCTGCGTAAAGGCCTTGGACTTCCTCTACTATGACATATCTGCACGTCTGATTGAATGGCTTGAATTAATGCGACTGATGGGTGTCAGCAAGGTTGTCTTCTACGATGCCCCGATGCATCCGAATATTACGCGTGTGCTAAACGATTATATAACCAGCAGTCCGGGTTTTGTCGAGCTGCGCCACTTATCGTTGGGCCGCGGAGAACCACACACGGGAAGACATTTTCATCACTACGCGATGTATGCAGACCCGTTCAATCGCATACTCAATGAGATGATACCATACAACGACTGCTTCTACCGCAACATGTACAAGTTCGACTATATAGGCATCTTTGATACCGATGAAGTCATCATGCCGCTGGGAAATGTCACCAAATTGTCCGATCTGATCGAGTTGGCGCACAAGGTGCCCGGCTTTGAAGCAGTTTCAGACGGATGCAAGGCATGGGCTACCTTCTGTTTTCGTAACGTCTACTTTCCCCTTTATCCGGATCGGCCAAAGATATACAAGAATCTGCCCAGCTTTTATTATATGCTGCAGCATGTGGAACGCGTGGCGGAACACAGTGATCGCCGTTCGGCCACAAAATGTTTTCACTCCACGCAATTTGCGGTTGGGCTACACAATCACTTGCCAATCTTTACTGCAAGTAATGGTGAATGCTTTGCGAAATCTGTGCCCATTGAGTTCGCCCAGCTGCAGCATTATCGGGAGCCGGACAACAAGACGCACCTTCTCAATCCCATTGTGGATGACAGTATCTGGCGATACCAGCCGCGGCTGCAGCATCGTGTCTATTCCAAACTTAAGAAGCTCGGTTTTTTGCCCGACATTCAACAAGTGATCGCCGCCGAGAATCAACGTCGGGCACACGATGAGCAACAACTACGCGCAGCTATCTTCAAGACATAGATAATTACCTTATATCATCTACATATATGTTACTCTACCAATACTCTAGATAAACTCATACATTTTTTTTTAAATTAAACGAGAGCTTTGCGGTCGGGCGTAACCAACTGCGAAATATTCTGACACCAATAAGTAATACCGTCTAATAATAATACTATCCGCCAAGTCAGCCTTTAACAGCCGAAAAATATGAGAGCAATCCGTTAAGAGTTGAAGGCGTGAGTATTCGTTTAAATCAATACACATAGACATAGATAATAGGAGTCGTTATCTGACCCACAAATTTCTTGTTTCAATCACTAATTTGAAGTCATCATTTTTGACATTCTAATTTAATTTTTAATGAAACATGTACTATGCTTTATCTTTTCGCTGGTAATCTATAGGAACAAGTAATGCCTTACTGGAATTGTCGGGTAGTAATGAGTTTTTCACCCAAGGCGCCGACTTATACCATGTAAAGCGCCTCTAGGGTATGCACCAGACACCACAAGCCAAACTAAACACTAAACGAAGCCAGTCTTGCTGCATTGTGTGTGTGTGTGTGTGTGTGTGTGTGTGAGTGTGTGTACAAAAATGTACCTGAGCGCAAATGAATGATGTTGTGCAGTCGTTGTTGTTCCCCTTCTCTGTCATCTCCATGTGCTGCACAGTGGGCTCATATTGTGACTGTCAATTCAATATGTGCAGTCAACAGCTAAGCTTCAAAATGTTCTGGTCAACTGGTCACGCTTAGTAACTGTGTTGTTAGCATACTATAAAAAGTAAATTATATTTTCAATAAGTCAATAAATGATCCTTCTTACCAATTTTCTCATTCTACCCCTTAAACAGCGGGCCTTCTTTGGCCAACTTTTCGCTGTTTATCACAATTGATAAATTTCTTTCTTGGCCAGCTTGACTATTTTGCTAGAGCTCGATGGAAAAAGTTTATTAATTTAAGGTCAAAAGGTAGTTCCTGTTAGTTTACTCCTTTATATCAACAAATTGTATTTTTAAAGTTATTATTGCAGCATACTCGATGGTGCTCACTGTACAACTGTACAACTCGTCGACGTGTTTTGCTGCTTGCTGGCCAAGTCTGGCATCCTTGGCTATTGCTGCTTGTTGCATCGTTTTTTGGTTCATATGTTGCAAACTTTCGCTTAAGCAAATTACCAGGGTATGTGTTATACCCTGTATTCATTTAAAACTATTAGATAGGGTATTATGAAGCTGTGCAAAAGAGTTATTCATATTCGCGATAAATGCCGCCTCTCCATTTGTATCTCCACGCCTATCTCGGAGACTATAATAACTGGAGAATAGTATTGTAAAATTGACTTCTTATTAATCAAATGTTAAGGCAAATCAAGATCGTATAATCGACACGAACTTAATTAACCGAATGCAAACAAACCCATACTACAATAAAAACGAGTGCTACCGTCTGTGTGTGTGCACAGCTGTTTGCTTACATTTGAGTGTGCCAAAACTTGGGTCTTAATCGATTTCATATATAGAAGAAGACTTCGATTCAGGGTATCTCCTTGTCGACCCCTTCCGACCAGAGCATTCTTTCTGCGGTGGCTGTGCGCCAGTACCTTGTACTTGCACCCAGTAAAGGATGCTGAGTTATTGTACTCGTGCAGTAGAAGCAGCGACAGCAGCAGCTTTCCCCAAACTGGCAACGTGCAACGCGGAGTTGCTACCCTTCCACACTCGCTCCCTTCATTTAACCCTGCGTATGTGTGTGAGTTGCATTTCACTTAAAATGCTTTTAACCAAAACATTAAGCAGCTGGTGTCACATTACATCACAATGCAGAACAGCTTTAGCTGCAACAAGCCACAACGACAACAACAACAACAACTGCAACAGTCATGAGAGCAAGCTAATTTATGGCTTAAATATATTTCGAAGCTGGCGAACAATTTGAAAATAGGTAAACCGCGAGAATTTCTTTATCAAATGCACAAAAGTTCACTTGAAATTTTCATGTCTTTGAATGGTCTGTGCAATGTGTAATTTGAACTCATTGCTCATCAAATTTGATTCACATTGACAAATCAGGCTTAAGAGAAGTGGCTGACTAATAGTTATCAATTCGCTATTATATATCTAACTGAATATTGTTGAATGACATGCAGAAATGGATAGTAGACTTAAAAAATGTAGCTCATTGCTCATTGGTAATCGTGTGCTTGGGAAACCCTAAATTCAAAATATATTTCATGGTTAAATGTTAAAGGCCATTCGAAAAAGTTTTAGCCAGCTTATAAGCTGAAATGCAGGCATAGCCAGGTCAGACAAGGTCCGTTCAGATTGTGTCGGATTAGGTCACTTGCAACGTTGCTTCAAAACAAGCGTCAAATATAAACATCAATGCCACATACCGACATACGCATGCAACAATTTAGTGTCGGCAACCAAGCTGCTTATTCTCGTTATACATATCCGTGAGCAATATATGCCCCGGCTCCTGTATCCCTTCAATTAATTGCTCGTTTATTCAAATTAAATTTTGCATAATAAACTAATCGAAAAATTAATTAAATAATTCTTTTAGAGCACGCATTTCCCTTTAAATAGTTGATGTATTGAATGGCTCAAAGATGCACTTAAAGCTGATAGGGGCAACGAGAAAATCAAGAGCAACAACAACTTCAAATAGTTTTGCTCGCATTACATGGGTGTGCGTAGAGGTGTCTTTGACCGTATGCCGACCACTTCATAAATCACTAAAATAAACACACTTCAAATAGGGGTTCTCCCACAGGCACCTGCAACTGAGGGAAAGGCCATGGTATTAGTTTTTGTTGGGACACTGCCGCCAGCGGAAGAGTTGAAGGAAGATGTTGAAAGTCCCAATTGGTATGGGTTATCTGATTATAACCTAAATAAATTGGGGGATGTGGTACCATAAAGTTGTGCAATTTATGCATAGACATGAAACAATCTGTAGACATACATAAATATTATCGAAGCCACTTTCGTTATTTTCGCCACCCCAAAACCGCAAAAACGCATAATTGCTGACGTTACTTTAACTTCGATTGATGCAAATCTCATCAAAATCATTTAATCTCGTGCTATAGAAATGGAATACTCTTAGTTGATAAGTTCCAAGCTGAGATTACATTAAGCCGTTGTCGGCTTACATAACTGGCAATAAGGTCAAATATTCTATTCGCTAATTGAGCAAATTTGGCAACATCTTGTCGAATAATTTGGAATGGCAAGCTGCTAGTCGTCCACCCGACGGAGGCTCGCATAAAACCTGGAAGACAATTCAGAAAAATTGAAATACATTATTTATAAGAAAGTTTTGATTGGAAATAACGTTATTTATATAAAACTGCCAGCACAATATAATAGATCAAACTTTGAACATATAAGTAGTTGAATTGCAATTGATAGTGAATTATCTACAAAAACCTAACTTCGCATTAATCATCTAAGTATCTTTATTGTCGGACTACTTTTAAAATAAATCACACGACATTCAGTATTGATCCCAAACTACAAACTGAGCTTATAGCAGTAATTAAACTGCAGACCTTGACTGGAGCTCTGCTTGGAATCAACTTGAGCTCCACTCTCAGCGACAGAGTATGTGGTAAGGCAGGATTAAGTACGGGACAAGCAGTCTGTTGTTCTGGTTGTCCAACTGCAACTGAATCGTCGGCATGATTAATTGATGAAAATCCCTTTTGCCATGCAGGATAATAAATTACAATACACAGGCCAGGACAAACATACAAAGGGCTCCTGCGAGCAAGCAGGAGCACAGGGCTACACGAGAGAGCGAACGCACGGACAGGTGGCATGTGCTCCAAATAGCTAACGGAGATACAACCCACACTCGCATTCACTGGCAGATGAGGTCGGGTGTGTGTGTAGCATTGAATTAAACTACAGCCAGGACGAGACAGGTTCCGGAGTGGAAGGGGCATGACGACACGTTGGCTGTTTCCCAAATTAGCTTAATTTCATTTAAAAGCATCCCGTGTTATTGCAACAGCCATGGCCGCCCTCCGGACTCACCTCAACCAAACCAACTATACCCAGCACGCTCTTATAATTATTATTATGTTCATCTTTTTTTTGTGTTTATAATTCATTAGCTTGCTAAATATATTTGTAATCTTAATTGGTTGCTAAAGCACTCAACAACTAAGCTCATTAAGCAGACGAGAAGACAATCAACACAAGGCTGCCTTCGACGTTGCCACCCACAACACAGCAGCATTCAATTCCATGCAGATACATACAATTCTTTAAGTTAATCACCAGAGATGTAGCTACACATGAGCTCGACGCAATCATCTATGGCTGAAAATGGCATTTGCAAATACTTTGCTTTTTGAATTTTGCGTATGTGTTTTATTTTCATTCGCGCCTAAAAGTATGCTATGCAATTGCTCTGCGCCATCAACTAGATCAGCTCAATGTAAAAATATTCATTTAGTTTTTTGGTATTCCTTTTTGTAATGAACATGTGTACATAGAATAAAGGTATTAGAAGCCATTATTAGTGGTTTTAAAACGAACTTATTGTCAAATCTAAGTATCCCTATACAACTTCAGGTTAAATTATGTATGACTTTCATCAGAAAATATATGTGTGAGCCAGGGGGTCTACACATTGAACTGATCATGATCAATTGTCTACATTTATATATAAATATAAGAAGCGCCGAAAATGCATAGAATTTATTTTTCCCCTAAGAACAAAGTGATCGCTAAGCTCGAATAATGGGGAAAATCTGGGATATTTGTTTTTATACCCTGAACCCATTGAAAATGGGTAAAAAGGTTGCGATGGCTGTGTGCAAATGTATGTAACAGGCAGGAAGAAGCATTGCAGACCCCATAAAGTGTATATATATATATACAGTCATGACCAGGATTATCAATTGAGTCGATATTGCCATGTGCTAGATACTTCAAGTTTGGAATATAAGTTCACGTGTATCACAGGCAGGTTTGCTTCACTTAATTGATAACATCTGTTTCTCGAATATCAACACATTTTGATTTCGGATAACAAAAGTCACAAATTAATCAATTTTAAATTTAATTTTCATTGGCTTCTAAGTGATATATTATATACACTGATATATTATTGATCAACTTCACAAATTTCATGAAGATCGAAACGCCCAAGTTACAGTCCAAACATATTCTCATTGATTTCTTTATTTTTGTATACCCTGTACCGATTGACTACTTTGAGAAATGAGAGCAATTTCAAATTTCACGAAATTTGTAAAGTTAAATTGGGCAATTAAATTAGAGCATATTTAACAGCTAGGGCCATCGTTTTTTACCCGACTAGTTTAAAAAGTGTTTTTTTATGCATCGAGGATTGAATTGAAATTTGTTTGGAGGATTTACACCAGCATGGAAATTGTGAAACTCGATTATAAGAACAGCTCCGCATAAAAGTTTTTGTTGGACGAGTTTATTTGAACAACAGTATTAGGATACCCACTCCAATATGAACCTTTATAGTTCTTCGATAGTGTGCTTCGATAACTTGATGACTTGTACTTTGATCTCCGATCACAGAGCACCGTGCATAAAAGCGGCACGTCGTTTCCCGCTTCCCACTTTGCTGGATTCTATTTTCACCCATATGAGTAAATAGAGCGATAAGCGCCTATCGCAGTCATTACGTAGCTAGCAACCGCTTTGACTGTTCTTGCTGAACTTTGAACGTTTGTAAACGCTCGTTGCTCAATCGTACATAACCGGTTTCGAAGCATGAACTTGAGGTTTTGCTATAGCAGACTATAAACTAAGATCGCAGTTGAGGCATTGCTAAAGCGACATGTGTACACACATCTGAGAGTGGTACTTTAACTCAACAAATAATCACTTGAAGTTCGTTTAAATGATTCAAGCGCGGGTTTCGGCACTGAACCTATCAACTTGGTTTGGCTGGATTAGGTTGATTAGGCACTTCTTGAGTTGTGACTACGATGTATGATGAAAGGTTCGTGCAATATCAAGTGCACTACAAAATAGACTGTCTAGTATTTTTTGAATATATTTAATGATTCGAACGGGTCAGCTCATTAATAGTTTACAGGAAAGTTATATGGGACTCTTCTGAATAACTATAATTTTCTTGTATATCGACAAATAATTGGTCGTATAATAAACGTCCATTTACCTCGTACAACTAGGTTCACCTACTGTTCCTGACTATAAAATAAGTGTAATGTCAAATATCTATATGAACCTATAAAGCATAATCTAACAAACTAGCTGACGTGTAGCGTAATGCTTCGTCTATGTGGACATATCATTTTTCCTTTGCCTCACTCTCTTTATTTTTATACTCTGATAACGAAGGTATCATAGTATATTGGTATTGTGCAATGTAACTTTTTTCGACACCCTTAGAGACTTGAAACTTGAAACGTATACTGGTTTGTGGTCCCGCCTCAGATCACCCCCGACACTACAAATTTGAAATGGCTATATCCTCCGCAGTTTTTGAGTTAGAGCCGTAAAATTTGGTAGGTATATTGCTGGAATCCGCCTTTAAGACACGATATAAAATGGTTATGGTCATGCCCACAACTGCGCCCATTATGGCCAAAGCCGACACTTGGGAAAGTATAAATCGATAAGTCCGCATTTTTAAAGTGTATTACTGGTAACTCCCCTAAGAGATCGATAGCGATACACCTGGTAGTGTAAATATATAAAACCACACCATGTATGTCTCACACAATTTGAAAGAGACACCAGATTTGAAATTTCAAAAATTCTGGAAAGATAGATTACTAGGAACCTCCTTCAAAGATCAGTATTTCTTGGCTACACCCCCTGTTCTGTGGCGTGGCTTATTAGATGGTATAACTTATTGGTATCAGAGAATTTCGCAGTCGGCTACACCCGATTGCAACGATCTCTCTTGTTATTTTTGCTTTTGCACATTTCGCTTGAAGGTTTTCTTCCAAAACCGCTGCGAGAAGCATAAAATAATTATGAAATATACCAGCCATATAATATATCATATAATAAGCTTATAAGACAATTTCAGCAGTCATTGCAATCATCTGTAGTACTGGACATCAAAAACATTAGTGTGAAATCAGCACAAATGAGCTCGACTTGATAACTAAACGAAAATTCCGCAAACGCTGCAGTCATGGGCGTACACAGGGGTGGCTTGAAGCAGTGGTGGGCGGGGCACTGCCCCTTTATATATGCAATCGATCGGTGGATTGAAATTGATGAACAAATACGATTCGGTCTCCATTGACGGAATTCGGCGTCCCCCTTTCACGAACAACGGGGTACGCCCTTGTCTGCAATCAAACCCTCGAGGCCGCCAACGACGATTTTTGTAGCTAACATATATGCGGATGTTGTTGCTGTTGTTTTCGGTTTTTGGTTTTTCATGATTATTGTTTTTGCTTTATAGTTTCTGTGGCTATCAGTTGGATTTAGATCATTCCATCAGTGACTCCGTTGCTGTTACTAAACGAACGGGCAAACACATCGATAATGCAATGAACGTACCCAGATAAGATAAGAGGCCGACTTATGGAAAACATAAGTAGATTGCGTCGACTAAGCATAGGGTGCGTACATATTCACATATGTGCATATAGAGCTAGCAATTTTGCCGTATATATTTCACAAAAAACTGTGGCCTTAGCCCACCTTGTCGAAATGCACATCGAAAGGTGCACAATGAGCCAACGAGTTTGTCGCCTCAGGTGTTATCGTTGGTTATCGTATATACACTTCTGATATACCAATCTTTTGATAAAAGCGAAAGTCTACATATTTTGTATAATGTATGTGCAACATACCAATAGGTTATTAATTTTATTATCAGTCGATTTGAACACTTTGTTTCGCTTAAGCAGCAGATCAAATTTGCTATATCTAATTGGTTTAGTTTAGGTGCTGCATGTGACAGATTGAGCTACAAATATCGTGCACTTGCCAATGATTGAATTGCGAATACTTATTACATTTTCTTATTGATAGCATTATTCATGGTTGCTGCCTGGCGTACAATCGCACCAAACATTTGCACAATAAATCATATTTATTTATTTATTTATTTATTTTAAGCTCGGTTTCTCAAAAACAATAATTTAATCAAATGGCAGCTATTCCTACTGCATATGTTAAACGCATATTTAGATAATATAACTGAACTAAAATAACTTAACTTTATTCGGACACATGGTATTTTTTTAATACATTCGCAGACACATTTTGAAATTATGGTAATTTATTTATAGAAGCTTAAAATTTCTCATCCATATAAATGATATTCCATTGGCATTCAAACATGAAAGTAACATGAAATTTTTATATTTTCCACCATAAATTGAGTGATAAACAGCGGCTATGGTCGGCATTCGGCCTATCAGTGCCAATCAGCAATTCTGGTGTCATTTTAACCACTGTGTGCCACTGTGCACAAAGTCGCGTCTCAGTTGCTGGCGATTTTGAACGACAGACGCTCTCATTCGCTCGCAGCAACGCGCACTGTACGGATTCACGGAGGCCGCCGCAACAAGCAAGCAGAGTAACTGATCGCATACTCACGTCGACTGGGCTGACTCTATATTAAAGAGGCCGCTATGAACAAATACGCTTTGCTGGTCGTGTGCCTATTGGCCGTCCTCGGCGCCATCCTCTTAGAGGTGCGAGCCAGCCCCAGTCCACAAAAATTGAGCGCCAGTCAGCTGGACAGTGTCTCTGCACAGTTCCTGCCTCCAGAGTTTCGCAATACGAACGTAAGCATAGGTAAGTTAACAGTGACATAATCATACCTATATATACATATATATAATTATCGGATCTTTTTTTTTGTTATTTTCATCTGTTTGATAGATGATATTAAGCGTGTGTATCGAGAGAAATGCAAGAAGGTGGTCGGCGTGGATAATACAACGTTGTACAAAAATATTGAGGATGCCGCTGCCAAGCTGGGCTCCTGTCTCAGCGGCCTGGCCAATCTGACCGAGCTGCAGGCTGAAATGGAAGAAGCTCGGCCCATTGGTGAGCTGGACACAGTGTTCAACAAGTACTGTAAGCGTGCACCGGAAGCGGAAGAATGCGTACGTGCCTTTAATGAGAAAGTGAGGCCCTGCCTGACCGTCGAGGAGCTGCGTCAGCAGGACACCATGATGCGACTTGGTGTCTCACTGTTGGGATTCGCTTGCTCCCGTGGTGGTGATCAGATTGCACTCTTTGTAGCCGAACAGGGGCCCGAGTGCCTCGAGGCAAACAAGGAGAGCATCAGCAACTGCTTCAACAGATCATTCAATCAGTATTTGCCAAAGGATGGCCAAGTGCCCGATCTGATGAGCCGGCCCGAGCTGCTTTTCACGCCGACACACTGCGTCGACCTTCAGAGCTTCGAGGGCTGTGTGCTGCACCATCTGGAGCAGTGTGCCGAGATCACGCCCGCTAACGTTGTCGAGACCATCTTCCGCTTTGTGAAGAACGAGACCGACTGCAAGGCATGGATGGATGCGCGTGCCAATGAGCGTCCTGTACTCTTGGCCAGTGTGAACGACACACGCGGCGGCGCCGGTACACTGGTTACCACACTTGGTGGCACCTTGACCCTCACTCTGGTCGCCCATATGCTACGCAACTAGGCGAGCATTTTTAACAATATCATACTCATAAATGCCTTAGCTTCGATAAAATGTTTATAGTATTCCTTATAATTCCATTGATTCCCATTTTTTTTTGTTTTTTTTTTAGTTTTGGCTTGCAACAAAGTAGTGATAACGTTTTCATGTATTGTTAAAGTATTTGCATGTATATATGTATATGTATATGTATGTGGTTTTACCATTTTTTTTTACTTTTTAATACTTATGTGCGGTGAGTAGTAATTTAATGACTACTTTATTTAATGCTAACAATAAAAACATTATTACGAAATCTTTCAATCATCCACTTGGTTAAAATCTAAAGTATCTTTCTGAACTGGGATGGGCTTGATATAGCGCAATCATCAGATGAAGGTATTAACTATTGTATACACTTGTAGCCATAACTATAGCGCTTCGTCACATTGGCTTGGCGATTCATGTCTTCAATCGGTGAACACTTTTATTCTTGAGTCGACTTTTTGTTTCTCGGTCTTTTTGTGCACTTCAAAGGTCAACCAAATCGCTGTGACACACAAACAAACTGTGTCGAATGGTGAATCAGTTTGTTTAATCGGAATCGCAATTCGAAAAGCACGAGATAAGGCACAATCTGATACAACTTGCCTCTGAGTCATGATATCCACAATTCGTTGCATACTTTTGCGCAGCTTGTTAAAGTTCATTTTTCTTGGAAATATTAATTACAATGAACGATTGTTTGCTTATAATATTTGAGTATGAATTGAATGACACTTTAAATGTAAAACAAACTCTTAGCTTTTTTTTAGTTTTTAATATATTCTCATATTCCCAAACAATGAGTCAAGGAGTGTAGGCAAGTCGAAGTCTCTCTCTTCAAATCACCAATGAAAACGGGAATTAGACTATCTCTACTTATACATATCATTGTTGACGCCATCAGCTTTTTTTTATAGCTTTATTTGAATTAATAACACAAAGTTAATTCAGGATCGTTATAATGTTTATTATTATTATTATAAATTGGGGTAGCTGCCCAACGACTTATTTGACCTATTGTGCCCCTTCTGAAACTATAGCTCCCCCATCAACCCCAGGTCCTGCTCATGAGCATTCCTCCGCACTTTCATAAAACCTGCATGGATCTCTACTGAATACTTAGTTTAGTTAGGTGACTGCGTAGTCTACAATGACGTCAGTATTAGGTTACGTTCCAAGTTGAACTCCGAACATCTCCTTATCGCACACACCTCAACTTGAAATGTGCTGGTGTGCGTCCCCAGGGATTCATGATAAGATATCCGAGGACCCACTAATGTACCCTGCATTATAAAATACCAAACCGCCGATGGATCATTCACGAGTCAGATCCATCGGCAGTTTGGTATTTTGTGGTGTGCGGTTTCATAGTCTGGACTAGAGTCGTCCATTCCCTTTTGCTACACATATGAACTGTGAAAACTCACTCGAATATATATTCATCTAACATTTCACCACAAGGATGCATCAGCAGAGGAAGTTCATCTGAAAGAAGTTGGGCATCTCTCTGGCTAAGGATGTGATTGCCCACAACTCCTTCTGCAGATATGCTTAGAACAATAGATAAAGTAGTCATGGACAGTTATAATGGGAAAATATTAAATTCCACATTGAGTAAATGTAGGACGGATTATTTCCTGTTTATTATTAATATAGTAGTTATAAGTAACAGATGGGAATTGCATTTACAACGTAATGTTCAGCTCTATAAAACAACGACTTATTTTCCAACTTCAGGTACTCGGGCCTTTGACGATTTCCCATTGACGATCTTTACGCCGCGTTTAACAAACTCGATTCTCTCGTTCTGCTGTTCTTCTACGACTCTCCTTCTTTCATTAATGCTTATGCCGCTGTTAACCAACTGCTAACCAGCGTTATCACCCAACAGCACTGTAATACCACTGTAACAGCTTTATTATTATTATACTCTAATACTCATAACTCCATTTGGTGCCCCCACTCGGGTGTCCTCATATTTGTTTTGGCTTTTTTTACGATGCTTTCAAATAATACCAAATTAAAAAATATCTTAGTTCTACATGATCCTAATTCTAATTTTTTTCTTTTGCAGACTGCACCTGTTCCAACATTAGTTGCTGCTCCTGCACCTGCTCTAGATCAGATTCCTGTTCCTCTAACGTTACCTGCTCCACTAACGATACCTGCTCCTGCACATCATCCAGATGGCTCCAGACGTGCTCGACAGCCGCACGCAGTTCACTGGCATACTTCCAAGCGCTGCGATCCTCAACCAAATCAGTAAGATTATACTTGTTGTCCGGTTCCCGATAGTGCTGCATGTGGGCCAGCTTCGTGTCAAACGATCTCGAGCTGCAGCCACCCGGCAGCCACTTGAGCGTATAGTGATTGTGCAGCGTCAGTGAGTACCGTGTGTTGTGGAAGCACTTAGTTGCACGATAAGGCTGAGAGTAGTTGCGATACCGCATCGTGTGCTGCAGCAAGAAAAGTTCATCGGCTTCCCGCTGCTCGTGATTTTGGGCATCGGCCACCACCTTGGTGAAGTACGAGTTGATAAAGCACAAGGATACATGACCATTGGGGCACTTGGCTATCGTATTTGGGCGATCCGCTTCGAGTATATCTTGCCAGGTGCGCAGCTTGCCCAGAGGCATAATCACCTCATCGATGTCCACATTGAGAAGATAATCGTGACGGTACATATTCCTATAGAAGCAATCGTTGTAGGGGATCAGCTCATTCAGCCGCTTGACCATCCGCCGTTTCTGGAGCAGCATGTGCTGATAATGCCGCAAACGTGGCATTCCATTGGCCATCGTCAGCGGGCGTAGCTCCAGGAAGTCTATGTGCTGATAATAGTCCAGCACACGTTGCACTGCCGGATGAACATCGTACATGTACGCATAGATGCGGGAGGCACCCAACAAGCGTTGCAGTTCGAACCACTCGATGAGGCGACCCGATAGATCCATGTACGGAAAATCAAAGCCCTTGATGCAAACGCCAATGCTGACCGT
This sequence comes from Drosophila cognata, assembly GCA_035041535.1. NCBI lineage: Eukaryota > Metazoa > Arthropoda > Insecta > Diptera > Drosophilidae > Drosophila > Drosophila cognata. Next base: position 370,947 of record JAWNLC010000831.1, read on the forward strand.
GGAACTAGAAATAGGGCTGTGAGATGTGCTCGAATTGGAACTGAGGGTGGCATTGTCGGACAGTGGAATTGGTATCGGTGTCGATGTTGGTGTTGGTGTTGGGGGGCGATCGTAGTGGACACGCAGCGAGTTGGTGGCAGACTCACAGTTCTCTCTCACGAGGGAAACGGTGCGTGGCTTCGCGTCCTTAAGATTGGCCGTCATGTTGAGCATCGGACAGCTGATTACATGCGGATAGCTGTGCAGTGCGGGATGGCCCCAGGCCGATGGCCACACGCTCAACCACTCGCTGACCTGCGTTATAAAAGGCTCCTTGTGCTCAGCATACCACAGCTGGCAATAGGTCGGCGGAAATTCATTTTCAATTTGATTGACCGTTGCCAGAATGCGTACCACACCCAGGGTCGATTTGAGGCCGGCCCGCAGATCTAAGTAGGCGGCATAGAGACGGAACGTCACGTTTCTGTTGTTGAAGGTCTGCCAGTAAATGTTGTACAGTTGCAGCTCGAGCGGATCTGGATACTTGGAGCAGTAGTTACTTTTGCGATAATTCTGCGGCTTTGCATAGTGATACCAGAAGTCATAGTCCACCTCGGGTAGCTCTTGCTCAAGCTGTTTCACCAGCTCCTCATCAATGGGTTCCTCCAAATTATGCTCTCTCGGCGCTGTCCACGAACTATTACTAACATTTACTGACGACTGCCTCACATGTTTCACTTGCTCCATGAGCTGCACTTGCTGTACCCATTTCTGATTGTCGGCGTTGTGCAGCGAAGTCAGCAGCAGCAAGAGAGCGAATACCACTAGCAGAACCAATAGCGTAGGCTTGTAAAAGCTACTTCTACCTCTTGTTGACATTGTGGCCAGACTAATCGTGGTTTCCTCTCGTTTAGCAGAAATACCCGATTGCCATTTAATCAGTTGGCTAATTGTGCAGTGCGACCGGAAAGCAGTTGCACTAACCGAAAGCAAGACACTCTAACAACAGTCTGTCGTCATATGTATTCTAAGTGTATAACTGACTCGTTTCAAGTCAATGGTTTCTGCAACAAGCCAAAAATCTAGTTTGCATTATATTTTGAGCACATCAAAGCGAACTGTTGAAAAAATGTGATAGCATTAAATACTGAAATAATAAGCATTATTGCTGCAACTATAGACTAAATATTTCAAATGCTTTTTGTAGTGATTTTCTGTAGTGTATTTCAGACGGTTCTTCAAATCAATAATGATCTTATCACATGATTTTCCGAAGTGTCGGCCGCAATGCCAACAAAATTTACCTGTTAAAGATTGTAGTGTGCTATCGTTAGATTAATTTGATTGTTCGACTAGCTTTTCCCTTATTGGCCCGATTGTGACTTTTAGTCATTGGCTGTATTGCGTATGAAATCTGTTGATAAGAATATACTTATTTTGTAATTTGATGTCAAGTGTGAGGTATGGGCTTTATCAAAGAAACCAATATATTAAATATAAAAAAATGGAATTCGATTTAGAAAATAATAAATTATAATTGAACTTAACTCAGTAGGTAACTTGAACCACTCTTCGTAATTAAATGTCGAGGGCGCTCAAACCCAAACCTTAGTAACTAAACTGCATTCTTATGCATGACTATACTAAAAAAAGCTTTGTTTTAGATCATTCTAATTCTATTTTTTTGCAGACTGCACCTGTTCCAACATTTGCTGCTGCTCCTGCGCCTGCTCTAGATCAGATTCTTGTTCCTCTAACGTTACCTGCTCCACTAACGATACCTGCTCCTGCACATCATCCAGATGGCTCCAGACGTGCTCGACAGCCGCACGCAGTTCACTGGCATACTTCCAAGCGCTGCGATCCTCAACCAAATCAGTAAGATTATACTTGTTGTCCGGCTCCCGATAGTGCTGCATGTGGGCCAGCTTCGTGTCCAACGATCTCGAGGTGCAGCCACCCGGCAGCCACTTGAGCGTATAGTGATTGTGCAGCGTCAGTGAGTAGCGTGTGTTGTGGAAGCACTTAGATGCACGATAAGGCTGAGAGTAGTTGCGATACCGCATCGTGTGCTGCAGCAAGAAGAGGTCATCGGCTTCCCGCTGCTCATGATTTTGGGAATCGGCCACCACCTTGGTGAAGAACGAGTTGATAAAGCACAGGACCACATGACCATTGGGGCACTTGGCTATTGTATTTGGGCGATCCGCTTCGAGTATATCTTGCCAGGTGCGCAGCTTGCCCAGAGGCATAATCACCTCATCGATGTCCACATTGAGAAGATAATCGTGACGGTACATATTCCTATAGAAGCAATCGTTGTAGGGGATCAGCTCATTCAGCCGCTTGACCATCCGCCGTTTCTGGAGCAGCATGTGCTGATAATGCCGCAAACGTGGCATTCCATTGGCCATCGTCAGCGGGCGTAGCTCCAGGAAGTCTATGTGCTGATAATAGTCCAGCACACGTTGCACTGTCGGATGAACATCGTACATGTACGCATAGATGCGGGAGGCACCCAACAAGCGTTGCAGTTCGAACCACTCGATGAGGCGACCCGATAGATCCATGTACGGAAAATCAAAGCCCTTGATGCAAACGCCAATGCTGACCGTGGAACTAGAAATAGGGCTGTGAGATGTGCTCGAATTGGAACTGAGGGTGGCATTGTCGGACAGTGGAATTGGTATTGGTGTCGATGTTGGTGTTGGTGTTGGGGGGCGATCGTAGTGGACACGCAGCGAGTTGGTGGCAGACTCACAGTTCTCTCTCACGAGGGAAACGGTGCGTGGCTTCGCGTCCTTAAGGTTGGCCGTCATGTTGAGCATCGGACAGCTGATTACATGCGGATAGCTGTGCAGTGCGGGATGGACCCAGGCCGATGGCCACACGCTCAACCACTCGCTGACCTGCGTTATAATAGGCTCCTTGTGCTCAGCATACCACAACTGGCAATAGGTCGGCGGAAATTCATCTCCAATTTGATTGGCCGTTGCCAGAATGCGTACCACACCCAGGGTCGATTTGAGGCCGGCCCGCAGATCTACGTAGGCGGCATAGAGACGGAACGTCACGTTTCTATTGCTGAAGGTCTGCCAGTAAATGTTGTACAGCTGCAGCTCGAGCGGATCTGGATACTTGGAGCAGTTGTTACTTTTGCGATAATTCTGCGGCTTTGCATAGTGATACCAGAAGTCATAGTCCACCTCGGGTAGCTCTTGCTCAAGCTGTTTCACCAGCTCCTCATCAATGGGTTCCTCCAAATTATGCACTCTCGGCGCTGTCCACAAGCTATTACTAACATTTACTGACGACTGCCTCACGTGCTTCACTTGCTCCATGAGCTGCACTTGCTGTACCCATTTCTGATTGTCGGCGTTGTGCAGCGAAGTCAGCAGCAGCAAGAGAGCGAATACCACAAGCAGAACCAATAGCGTAGGCTTGTAAAAGCTACTTCTACCTCCTGTAGACATTGTGGCCAAACTAATCGAGGCAATCATTCAGCTGGATGGTCAGCCAGACGGATTAGCCGATTTTTCTTATGGCAACTTGCATAGTGGATAAAACTTTGATAACAGAGAATACTGAAATAGTAAACATTATTGGTTCATATGCATATATATATATTCAATATCTTATATGCTTGCCCAATTGCAAATAATCAAAAATGATAATAATAAATTGATTATAAATTCTTTATGTACTGCTTTTCTTTAGTGTGTTTACCATTTGATTTCTCGGAATGTTGGCGCACTGTCAGCAAATTGGCTGTCAAAGATTGTTGCGTTCAGTCGGACAAAAATAATATATGAACTAATGTTTGACTTGTTTTCCCCTTATTGACTTTTAGTCAATGGCTTTATTGCATGAAGAATATAAATTTGTATTATCTGTTAATATGAAGTGTGAGGTATAGGCCTTATCAGAGAAACAAATATACTAACCTCATTGAGTTTTTGTTACACAAATAAACGAATTTGATTTTGCAGACAAGTACCTCATAAAAAAATTAAAATTTCTATCAGATTTTTTATAATTATGATCCGATTGCATTATAAAGATAACTCCTATACCTATTCCACATGTCTTCAGTTGTTTTTAATCATCGCTAACTCAGGTTCGAACGTTTTATGTAATTGAAATTTCAAACCTACCGCTTATTTCTGCATTTACCCCTAGAATAGAGAAATTAATTGATTTAAATAAAGTCAGATAGTTGGAAGCATTTGACTATGTGATGTACTCTGGTACATATATTAAAGCAAAGTTGACGAATTGTCCAAGATTTTTGCCAAAAGCAATCGCTTTTGTATTTACCATTCATAACACTTATAATATAACGTACCTCTGCCCTGACAGCATTTTGAGTAAAGTTTTCACTAATTAAAAGATTAGAAATATATAAGATTGGTTAGTGGTCATAACATTTGCAACGTGACATTTGGAGTCAAAATATATTTTATATTATACCGTATATTAATTATTTTTTAAAAACGTCTGTTATAGATACGATTCAACGAACTTGCTTATACTTTTAATTCACAAATCAATTTTACACATATTATCGGATTTTTCGGTTGGTAAGCGTAAAAAATCTGATTGGTTCACAACAAATTTGACTAAAAATGTTGGTAGATTTACTCTTCAATTAGTGATTAGTGTTGCACCCACGGATCAAGTTAGTAATTAAAATTGAATTTAACAATGTGCAACAGTAAATATCTGTGGGTTGGCTTGTGGTTTCTGAGTCCCATCCCAACAACAACGATGAACATGAAGAACAACAACGACGATCCCTAGACAAGAACGACGAGCAAAGAAACAACGACGAGAGCGAATTCGCAAACCGGCGAGTCTGCTTAAGGAAGACGATCGGAGAGTTGACGAGCGAGTTGCAATTCGGCATTTGACGAGAACTGTGTCTCCCGAGATGAAGACTTAAACGACGAGCAAGGTGATAAAGACACTGATGTAAAGTACAATAAACTATTAATTCTATATTCGTAATATTAAGACCCACACATATCTGGTACTTTGATTATTTGAATGACAACCGTTTGTACTTGATTTAACAAATGTTAAATATCAGTCTGGACATTGAACTCTGCAGTTCAATTAATTGTTAACCTAACTTGTAGTTATGTGCAACACCCAAGTTTATTATATAAAGCATACAGATTACAGTCGCCCAAGGCAATTTGTTTTTTTTTTTCCCCGTACATTTAGCTTGTTTTATTTTTCATAACTTTGCGCGATGCTATTTTTGTAAGCAATTTAAAAATAATTTGTTATTGTTGCTGCTGCGGCTCTTGCTGCTGAGGGAGTTCGTTTGGGAGGGCGTAACGTTTTTGTGAGGTCCGAAGTTTGCTTTATTGACATTTCCAGCAGGACTTGTGACAATGAGCGCACACCTGCAGGACGCGTCCGCGTCAGCGCTGGCGATGGGATAATAAAATTGTGAAACAACTTTTTAATGAGAAACATTTTTTGCACATTGCGATGCCCCTGCGAACGGGCTGGCGATGGTTAAGAGGGTAAGTAAGGTGAGTACATTCAGGTGGTAAATTGCTGCTGCTGCTGCTGTTGCCACGGCTGCTGCTGATGATGATGTTGCTGCCTGCCGCTGCAAAAACGAAAATCTTATTACTTTGTAAAGATGCAGTAATCGCAGAAGTGCACTGAAAAATACTTAAGTATACTTAAGCATATACGCGTTTGTTAATCTTAGTAGAAACAATCGTTGTCTTTTCCATAGACATTCAATAGGGTACTTAAATGAGTAGATTCACATGACATTATTCATTCCCAGTTTAAAGAAAAAGACTAATATGAATTTACTAAGAATTCACACCTCTGGAATTAATAGTTTTTTGACCTCGCCTACTTCCGCTCCCCAAAAATTCTCAATAGCTTATATCTAGTTCGCTGTCGCTTATGACTGCAATGATCTCACTTGTTTATACTCTGATCCCATTGACTACTTTCAATATCTGTGTCTTTGAGAAATGAGAGCAATTCCACGCAAAACTTTTAAAGGCAAATTTGGCAATAAAATTAGAATTTATCAAACAGGCGTTTTTTTTCTTTCGTTTTTTGTTTCATCCGATTTGGGCAATAATTTTTCATAATACTTAAAATAGCATTGTTGGTAATTAAAATTGAATTGAATTGAATTTAAATGAATTTAAGCTTAAAGAGGAGGCTCTGGGCAGACAATTGTTGTTGCTGCAGCTCCATTGGCAACAGCCACAATCGATTTTAGAGCAATGCAAAGTATATGAAACAACATGGAACATTTTCAACTTGCCAGTGAGTGGAAAAACTTTTATGCCCAGACGATTGACGCGACCATTGGCCTGCCTGCACTCAACGCAATGGCATGAGCTAGGAGCTGGGAACTGGGAGTCAAGATATGGGAGCTGCTAGCTATCCGGTCCTTACGGTGACGTCTTCAAGACTAGTCTACAATTAACTATGAAAATTTTACGCCGCACTGCAAAACTGCAAACTTTCTGCCTTAATTGCCCAGAAAAGTAACACAAATGAAACGCATCGACGCTTAATTACTTTTGCTAAATGGCACGGACATTGCTGGCAACTGCGTTGGAGGTAAACTTTGGGCGGAGCTGGCACTTCTGCACTTCGCTTTCATCCTCACTTTGATTCGGATTCTGATTCTGACCAAGAGCAGTGGCCAACTTTTCAGTATGCGGGAGTGAATGGTAGTCAGAGGTTGGAACTGTGGCACACTTTGAATTCGCTGTATGCCAACTTACTGCATTCAGTTCACAGCATTGACTTGGGCTCCTTCTGCTTATGCACTTTGCCATGGATAACGCAGATTATTAAGAAGCGGCGTTGAAAAAAAAATCATTTCTGTGGCTATTGAATTAGTCAAGCAACTTTGATAGCGAGTGAAAATGCACAGTTGTGCTCTCACCTCCAACAGTCGTGGGAATGCAGCAATTAGGTTTTCGATAACCTTTTGGCTTGAGAGAGTCGCGTCTTACTTCTCTTATAATTATTATGGTATTTTAAAAGTGAATAATGAAAATTCTTCAATGAAAGGTAAGCTGCGCTCTTGCAATAATTGTCTAATCTTATTCCACAAGAGTATCGCATATTCACTATCCTTGAAGAAACCCAACTTATTTTTGGTTAGAGCCAGACTGATTGCTGCCAGCATGTGAGCGTCGCAGCACGATTTGACTTTTGTAGACGTCACAATTTGAGAAGTTTTGCCAGCTCTGTGGTAAACTTCTGCACAAACTTGTCTGGCACTTGGATTGCAAGTTTTTGATTAAAAGCCTGCCACAAAACGCCATGCACGCAATGGGCCAAAGTTTTCCACCACGCGCAACCCGTAAATTGCTAATTGAATGCATTTGGGGTGCACAATGTTTACCCTTTACAGAAATGATAGGCAGACATCTGGTATCAGAGGAATGCAACTAGAAGCGTTTACTTAAGGTACAAGTGAATGATAATGATTATAAGCATGATAACATGAACTTACCATCGATATACAAACATATGTATGATTCAGACATAAAGAAAGATAGATTGATATTTGTTAAGTTGGTAACGATTGATTTTGCTGGTGTAACCAATGGATTAACCTTCCTAGCCCTACCAATGCCAACCTGTGCGACCTTTTCGATTTTATTGTCATTTTAATTGGAGCATATCGAGATTTTTAGTCATTCAATCAGCTTAAAGTTTTTATTGATGTTTAATTATTTGATTGTTATTTTACATTTTTGTTTCGTGCTTTACCGTTGTCTGCCTAGAGACATTATCTTTGGTTGTATTTGTGTTTAGTATTTGGAAAATTCATATAAATGGTATTTTGATGACGTTGAATAGTTGATATGCACACTTGGCTTGTGCAAACTTAAGCCAAATTGGCAATTATCGCATTTTGGATTTTATCTCCTCTCGAACAGTTGCAAATCAAATTATATGAACAAAATTGAATAAAAACGTTGCAGCACATTTGTGTGGCAGTGGAATTGCAACGATAAAGGATGTGCGACAACAGTTGAAGCTTAAATTCAATGACTTAATATTTGGATGGGCTTACTGTCATATTTGCATGCGAAGGCAGATTAAACAACGTTTGCCAAATGGATGCATTTATCAACCGCACAGTACAGGCTCCATCGGGGATTTGTTCAAATTGGCCACAAATAAAGGAAAAAAAGACACACTAAAAAGAAATCCGGAAACGGGTGAGAAACATATTTTGAAGTGCATTCCACTTGGCCGTTAGCAGTAAGGTTTGAAGCCTCTACCATTCATGGAGTTTTAGTTTTAATTTTAAAGCAAAATGTGCAACTTTAAGGCAAAGGAAAATTGTGTATCCGTAGCCCAAAACAGCCATAGACACGCCCACCTTCTGTTGGTGGGCGTGACGCCCCTTCGCTTGAATGCAATGGAAGATAAAAAAAAAAAAAAGCAAAAGCAACTGCAGATATTCTATAAAAGCCGAAGCTAACGAGATTTGATGAATTGCAAGTCTTTGTGAAGAGAAGCTGCAAGAAAACTGTGCGTGAATAGCATCTTCAATCCTCCACCCTAGAGCAGCCAAATCCGTAGCGCAAGAAAAAAATCCCATTAAGTGGTTTAAACCAGTGAAAGAGCGCACAACAAGCAACAGCATCGAAAAATTCAGTTGACATAAAGGAAGCCCAACAAGCTAAAGCCAACATCTACGCCAACGCTAACCCGTTCCCATCCAACAAACAGGCTGACGGGCTTTCAGACAGTCAGACGGACAGACAGACAGACAGATAGACGGAAAGACGGACACTTAACTAGATGAGCACAAAGCATCTCGAATTACTTGGCTCTTGCTGCCGGACGAGCAGAAATGTGGGGGGGGGGGGGGGCATCTTAGGAGTATAACAAAGATATTTAATTTGACCAACATGAAGAAAGGATTTATGACTTACTTTGAAGCAGGTGCAGTAGTTGAAGTCTCAAGTCTATCGATTATTGTAAGGGGTAAGTAACAAACTGCTAAAATAAGCAACATTTATTGTGTTTCAAATTGAATGGATCTCAGTCAGACTGGGAAAAACTCATGTTGACGACTGAAATTGGCATATTTGCTGTTAAGCGAAATACTACTATTACATTGGAAATAATTTAAAGTTGTCGTTAGCTTTGACCAGAGACAGGTCAATGAACGCCATATAATATTTTTTATTGAAACACCGCAAAATATGCAACGAAATAAATCAACGTTGTAATCCAAGGTGCAATCGTGTTGCAACACAAAGCTTTAAAAGCTGTGCCGCAATTGAAAACGAAGGTAAACCGTCGACTTATCCAAGTAGGCAACGCCTTGGCTTTATAGCCAGTTAAAATTGTAAATAGATTCGTATTTTATTTTCCTTATTTTTTATTTTTTCAAAATTCAAAACTAATGCTCACCTCTTGCACAGAGACGGAGCTAAAGGTGGACGTTTAATAAATGGTACACAGCAGAAACTAAAGTTCGATGATGGAGCGAGTCTCATTTCCAGCACTCGGCTTGGCCATACTGCTGCACTCAGTAATAGGCATCTCGTACTATTTTGTTATGGCGCGCTGCTCGCCGGCACCCCCACTGGGCAGTTGGCTATTCATCGCCTGCATTGGGGCCGTGCTGTACAGTGTGCATATATTTCCACAGTGGTGCCGCAACTGTTCTTCATTATGTCGCCTGACCATGGAGACGGCCATATGCTGCTTGACGCTGGACGTAATGCTGACCAAGTTTTGGTGTCGCATCGAATCAATGTGCCACTGTGCCATTGGTGGCATTCTCCGGCTTCTGGTCACAGAGAAGTGCACCTTTGATTCCTGTGAGTATTGGCTGCTCGGCGTGGTCACCAGCATAATTGGGGGCTTTCTGCTCTGGCTTACGGTCTGGGCGACCGCATTAACCAGCAAGATGCACCTGGACTATTCCAATTGTCAGCACAAAGTCTCAAATTTTGTTAGACAGAATATTTACCATTTGGTTTTCGGGCCAATGGATCTCCAGCTGACTAAGGTGCCAAGTTCGGTGGAGTGCCAGCAGAGTTTTGCCAGCTGAGCACAGCTTGCACGATACCAAAAGCCAATTTTATTTATGGCCTGAATAACTTTAAAAGTGATTTGAACACTCATCCAAACTGAAATGGCATTTGATGACAAATGAATCTCATTAACCATCAGGCTTTCAGCAGAAGTCTCGTTCTGGTCTGTGTGATAAATTTGGAAATTTTGATGAAGATTATACAAAAATATATGCATTCTATAAATAATGCAAATTCCCATCATTAGCCAAAGTGCTGAGCTTAATGGAGTTCAGTTTAAATAATCTGAAATTAAAAGTCACAGCTGGTTGAATTGCAAGTTAATGTTGCTTGCTTACTTTCAAACACACTCGAAAAGCGATGCCAGTATTGAAGCAATTTTCTTACGACCTTGGATTGATTTCCCGACGATCAAGCAAAACATTCGGAAAGCATTTCTTCAAAGCTGTAAGCGAATTTGTGCATTGAAACCCGTTTGGCCGTATCATGGTCATGTGGCAATGCGGAAGACAACCGCTGCAAGCGCCTAATTGTGGGCTGTGGCACAGCTGCTCTTGTCGCGTTTCGGAAGACGGAACCAAAAACCAAAAAGACAGAATGCGCTTGTTGAGCTTGCTGCACTTAAACATACTCTGTATTAATCTTGAAGTGATCAAAATAAAATTGTTTTATTATGATTTTATATTTAATTTGAGAAATTTTTTATATTGAAATAAATAGCTGTGATTATATATTGTTACATGTCTTAGAAATCAGTCCCAAGGATGTTGGGCTGGGGTATCTAAATGTGAAAAGTGTTGCACTCATGTTAAACTTGAACTTGAGACATGACCAGCACTGAATGACGATGCACGACAACATGCAACGATGTAGAAAATATAAAAATGCATTTTTGTGATTTTGCACACCAACAGTGAAGACACGCAAAGGCCTTTGTTAAATACTTGTAAGTAGCGGACTGCTTTTGGCTGCCGCATGTGGCATGCTACGCTTTACCAACTTTTAATGGCAATTGAGGAAAATTACCGGCTACAGCTCTCCTACTTGTTGTTTGTCTACCTGTCGAGCTGGCAGCCTGTCTGGCTGGCTGGCTGCTTCGCCTGCCTGCCTGGTATATAAGACTCTCCACTGGCAGCAGTGACGTTAATCAAACCGCGTCGCTTGACAGTCCGAGACTGCAAAAAAGTGCAAGTGTTTTGCCAACATAATCAGCAACAACAACAACAACAACAACAAATTAGTTATAAACAAACGCGCGCAATCCGCAATTCGCCCCAATACCAAAAAAGTAGAGGTGAAGCATTTAGTTGTGTATTTTCTTTTTTCCACTTATTTTTTTTAATGTTTTTGTTACTTAAATTTGTTATTGTTTTAAGCAAATATTAGCGCTTATATATAAACATAATTGTTATAAAACCCCATATTAAAAAAATAACAATTTGCTAACCAAAACAACGCAACACACAGTTAGTGAAAGTGAACTTCAAATAAGACTCTGCCCCACTCATTAAGCTTTGCTAAGCTGCTTATGCATGTGTCACGTGTGCCTGGGGCAATTAGCCAATTACAGAATAACCCAATATATATTTATATATATTTAGATAAATTATACAAAGAGAACACCAAACAATAAAATCAACTAATAAAATTATCTATTGTCAATTTTCAAATAAATTTGAAATATGTATAACAAATCATAGTTTTAACGTAATTAATATTATAATAAGCTACTTTATTGCATAAACTTAAATTATTTGGGTGAGTATATTTAAATATGTTTGCAGTCAGGCATTAGTTTGGCAGAGCTTTCACGTAATCTGTTTAATATTAATAACTACTGCTTACTCTGAATGCTATATTTTAGATGCTTTGCCATGACTATCTGCTTTGTGTGCTGTTGCTCGGGCAGCTGCTTGTGCTGCCATTGCTGCATGCCACACCAGTGTCCAGTCCGGAGATAACCAACAAATCTTCGAAGCCATCCAACAGCGTCCAGGCGCAACAGCAATTGCTCAAGTCCAATCCCAGTGATCAGGAGGCGCATCTCAATTCGCTGAGCGCCTATGCCAGCAGCTACGATAACCTTGGCACGGCTCAGGCTCAGATGCAGCCGGCAGCTGAAGCGGGCTTCAAGCCATCCTATAAGCTGCCCGAAATGGAGACCAACTTTACACCCATGCAAAGCGCTGCTCTTGGGGACACCACCAGCATTAGCAGCCTGCCCAGCACTCCAATGCTGATGCAGTATCTGCCAGCGCAAACGCTGCAGGATGGCAGCGGAACTGTGCAGTATCTACAGCTAATACCAACGCGCCCCATCATTGTGCCCATCAGTACCTTCTTAACAGCAGCAGCCTCTGGAGGCGCTCAGGTCAATCAGTCACCCTCCATAACGCCAAACATTGCCACCGTACCCGACTATGGTGCACGAGGAGTTCAACTGAGCGCCCTGCCCGCCAATACGGGCATGACAGGCCTACACTACTCTGCTGCCGGCCTGCAGGGCTACGCTAGTGCCATCTCTCCGGCTGCAGCCTATCGTAGTAGCTATCGCATCAATCGGGAGGCCAAGGACAAGAGCTTCCCGGCTGCCTTCAGCCTGAATCTGAATGAGTACTTACCGTCAATGACCGGTGATGTCTCGGCAGCGGGATCAGCCTCGCATCCGCACGCGCAGATGTATATCAGAGCCAGGTCTTAGTATTAAGGCCGAATTCACTTCGCGGACATGTTCGTCGCTTAAGTCATATGCTTTTTTTTGTCTTTGTTATTTTTTTTTTTGTTTTTTTATATCTCTTAAGCTGCGTTATTGTTATTTTTATAAGCTAAATAAAGCAATTGATTAAAATGAAATTAGGAAGCAGAGAGAGAAATATGCTAGCCCAACACTTTCCCATAAGCGCCAACAAATCGCGAAAACCTATATTACATAACTGTAAACTTGGTCAAGAAATGAAAAGAGATAAACAAGCAAACTAGTGAACAACAAACTAGCAACAAGGTCGTCTTGAGACAGCAGTCGCCCCACAGAATGAATTTCTATTGTTTTGGGCATCTTTTGGAGTGAAAGTCAACAACAATTTCACGCCCGTCCGGAACAGTCAAATAACTAACATGGCTAAGAGTTGCACTTGTACACACACATGTGTCAGCGCCCATTACGTTGTCAACCTTGAAGTTGCGTCAGTCAGTCAGTAAGTTTGCCTATCGGCCAAGTGCCCCAAGCACAGCGCAACAAAGTCGGCTCAACTCGATTCGAGTCAAGCCACACTTGTTGTCATCTGTCTAATTGTCGCGTTTTGACAAATCCATTTGGGACTTTCATTACCACTCCATCGTTTGCTCAATTACAGTGATCGAAAGAGCTTCTTTCACTTGCGGCATTATGTGGAGCAATTGCCGATCGACATATGAAATTTGTTAGGTGCACCTCAAATACCCTTTCGATAAATGCTTAATATTCAAACATTTTGTATCTTATCACAAACTAAAACTACTCAAATGAATGAAGTTGCACTTGCGATCCACTTAAAAGTAAAATAAATCATTTATATAGATTCTCGATTGTCATTTGTAGTATTAATAGTAGGAGAAATCATTTATATAGATCCTCGATTGGTATTATTAATAGACATAGCACTTGTTGGGTTAGGCACCTGCAGGGGAAATTACACTACGTTATCAACGTTTGGCAACATAAATAGCCATATATCTGAACACTTTTTCAGATGCATATAGTTTTCATGATTAGTCATCTGAGCTAAGGCAAAGCTGGCAACAATTTGTGATATATCCATAGTGAGGCATACAATCGATGGGATTTACATGCCACATTGAAGTACTGTATTGCCACAATTTACTTTCCACCTCTAATGGCGATAACGACGCCCCGTAGCGTGCTTAGCGCTGCGTGTCTGCCCCTTGCCCCTGCCTGTGCGTCTTGTGAGGCACAATAACATTTACTCTACGCTCTATACGGGATATAGATGGGCCTGATTAGGCCCACTTGGTCCGAGTGGGGCGGAAATGAACGGTTAGCGCTGGCTACGAGAGCAGAGCACCAAATACATCCAACGATATTTGAATGTAGTTCAATTAATGTTCATGTTCGAGATGCTCTGGATGCCTTGTCGCTTGTGAAGTGAATGGGGCAAGCTGGGGGCAGGCGATGATTGTGACCGCCCATGGCTGTTTTGCATGTTTCTGTGGCTGTTATAACACTTTTAAATGCGTAAATTGGCTTTGATGACTTGACTTTGCATATTGAGGTTGTTGCTTTTGGGGTGGTGGTATTTGAATTTGAAATGATTTTATTTTTTCTTTTTTTAAAGCTATTGCTGCTTATCCGCACTTTCCATTTCAATTAATTGTGCGCACTTGGCGCTTTCAGCTTCTTTTGTTTCGCACTTTTGGGCTTGTCTCGGTTTCAGTTCAGTTTTCAATGCAATCCTTCAACGCCTTTCAGTCGCCTCTCAGTCGCCTCTCAGTCGCCTCTCTCATCTGCGTCGCCAGACAGCACACATCATATGTTTACCCTTACCTCTCTCTATTTAACTATTTCTCTCTGTCTGTCTATCTCGCTCTCTCTTTTAGTGTATACCTCTCTCTGTCTTGGCCGACTAACCACAATGCGTCCACTTGTTGGACTTTGGCTATGGCCTGCAGAACTGCACAGCCGTCGCTGTTGGCCAAGTTGGCCTCTTGGTATAAAACGCACCGTTAACGCTTCGCTCTGTCGCAGTCGCAATTGCTTCGTTGTTCGGTTTCAGTTTAAGGTTTAAGTTTCGGTTTTTGGTTTCCTTTTCGTTTTCGCTTTATTTTTAATTTTTTTTTAACCTCGTTGAGTTTTTGTTTGTGGTTACCGTGTGAATATTGGTATTCGCTGTTAAGGAACATCCGCCTTAAGATATTACCAAAGTGAATGCGCAAGTGCTGCTAAATCTAAACAGCGGTGTAATTAGTGTTAAGCAAGTCGCGACTTAACAAGGGTTTCACTACATTAAAGTGATATCTGTACAGAAATGGTGTGTAACAACTAAAAACCATTAAACTTCCATCCACCCAAAATATATCTTTATGAAATACTCATTTAATCTGTTAAATACAAATGAGTTAATAGCCAATACTTTTGGACAGTAATTATAAATGTCGTAACCAGGCAATAACCAACTAATTATTACCATACTCATTGGTATTCAACGGCACGACATGAATAAGTGTGTGATATGTTCAGCTGAGAGTTTAATTGGGGCAATGAGAACCTTGCCTCTAAGCCGGTCATATTAACTATTATGAGATAAAACAACTTCAATTAATTTTAATTAAGTAATATTTCCTTAGTTGAGGGTACAACATTAATCAACATAAAATTGCGACTTTAAATAAACTTATCCCTTTCACTAAATCAATCACTTTGCTTAAAGGGTTCACATCACAGTTTACACAATAGTTATCAGCAGGTGACTTCAACAAGGCAGCATCCGTTCTATTAGAAAAGCCTTTGAGTTAAGTGGTAGTAGGATATAATCTTCAAAGAACTCCCTTTTGAAATCGGTTTATATATTACATCAATTATTATTGTGATCATTTGGTTACTAATCATTGAGCAGTAGTCGTTGTCTTTGACATTATAAAATCCTAAGCATGAAACTCGTACCCGGAACCTACAATAGGTATATCTAGTTATATGAACATTATTTCCCTGTAACTTCAGCAACTGCATCGATTAGCCATACGTGTTCTTAGACCGCCCATTAGCCAGCTTTTGACGGCCATGATTGATTGGCATGACCCCACTAGCATTGCTAGTTCTTGTCATTGGCGAGTTTGTGTCTTAGGTCATTTGTTTTGTATCTTTTTGTTCAGGGATAAATACTAAACCGCTCAAATTATTCGAGCAAATTATAACGATTGCAATTGTCAGTCAATCAGTTCATTGCCTACTCTGTCATTAATCAAGCTGCATTTGCATCTGAGCGTCAAACGTGCAGCCAAGCCGATCATTACCAGCTGCATCGGCCAAAATAATTAGAGAGCAGCTCCAATCTGGCGCACGCATCCATGATGATGATTATGATGATGCTGCCGCAGTGAATGCTGCCTCACATTTGTGTGCGACAATGTGGCCAAAATTGCAACTAGTTTTTGAAGTTTTTTTCCCCTCATCGAAAATTGCACAAAATGCAATATGTTGCCACCGCACATTGTGGCAGAAAATATAAAAACATTTTGTATTGGTATCCGACATATCTTTGCCATCTATTTCCATAATTAGCGCTGAGGTATACATATATTTTAACAAGCACAAAGTTTCTTGTCGCTTTAACGACACAATTAAACCGATAGAACATATAATTTGAAAATTATCTAAAATTTGAGGGTTTTATAAATGTATTATACTTATGGCATGATTTTCAAAATAGTTGATTAAAATTTGCAATTATTCCCAAAAAAAAATTGGAAAAAAATATGGCTATCTGGACCAGTGTGCACTGAGACGAGTGCAGTGTTGGCTGTAAATTGAGTTCGCTGAATGTTGCTTTCGGCTTGCCAAATGTTGTATGTTGAATGTTGGGGATGTTGCAATCGGAATCGTCTTGGAATTTGTGCGTGTATGCCGTGACAAATAGCCGTTAGTTTTGGTCAAGATTTTTAGAAAGGCGCACCGGCTTATCAGAGCTTCGGCTTGGCCTTGTGCCGTATTGGCCATCTGGAAAACCTCCCACTAAGCAAGACAATTGTTTCGTTCCTCTCTGATCTGATCGTATCTGATTTGGTCTGGTCTGCTCTGCTCTGGCTGCCAGTCAAGCGTTAAGCCAACATTTCACATGTTCAGCATTAATATTTTGTATCGTCAAGCAGCGCATTTAGTTGGCAGCCAAATAAAAACTCAATTAAACGCATCACTGGCCGCATGTGGGCGTGTCAGCGAAAGGCACTAAAGCTAAGCGAATAGAAAATGGCCTTTCACCGCTAAAGCCAACGATGCAGCTAAACATTTAACTATGATATAACACACTACTTGATAATATGCACCTCTTGCTGGATAATGCCCTTCTAAAGCCAGCATCTTTCACTTCCTTCCATCGTCTATTTTTGTAGCAGCAAATCCCTCTACTCTGGGTACTGGTTGCATTGCTGCCAGCGATCAGAGCGGTGCTGACGCCTCCGCATGGCTTTGATGATGACAACACACCAATTCAGCTGAGTCTCGAGGATCTGGAGCGTGAGCAGGACAGAGAGCATGAGCATCGCTATGATCTTAATCGTCCACCGCTGCTTCCAACGCGTTACGCGTGGCATCCAAGCGTTGCCGCCAGCGTGCCACCTAGCTACGTGCACGATGCCGCTCAGCTGGAGCAAGTGGAGCAATTGCGCCAACTGCATCAGCAACATCAACAACTTAGCGCTGGGTATGCACTGCCCAACCATCTGCCAGGCGGTCTTCTGCTACTTCGCGGCCCCAGAGTGTAAGTGTACAAAAAGCTTTAGCCCGAGCTTTTAGCGCTTTTAGCGTTGACACAATTCTCGGCAAGTTTCAAATGTAATTTAGCTTAGACATGAACGATGATAAGCTTTTGGAACTTTATCTTTAACTTACCTTAACTTACCTTTTTCGATAAACAACACTAATTGTTCTCATGATGTTAATACAACCCAAACTAATAATAATTCGTACATCGAACATTTTTATGAAAACATCATATTCACTTTCTGTAAAGGCAATTAAATTACTTCTCAAAAAAGTATAAGCTTGTATATGTAATCATATCCTAGACATAAATAAAAGCTTCAGAGAAATGTTCGATGTACGATTTATACAGGATTGAGTTATAAATCTCAGTTTCTAATATTTGAAAACAAAAAAAATAGTTTCTAGATGATCCTTTGAAAGAAACAGTTTAGTCAATAAATCCATAAATTTCTTTAAACTGCATTTGTTGTGATGTAAATACATTAGTAAAGCGAAAAGTCATTTTAAACTACAAACGTCTCTCAATTAATCCACAAATGGTTCCCCAATCACAATATTATCATTTAATTGGTTTTTTTCATATTATAAAGATGTGAATACATAATTTAGATACAAAATAACTTTAAAAAGTTAACAGAAGATTAGAGTTACATGTCTTCAATTAGAAAACAAAAACGGTTTTACAAAATAAAAAACCTCTGATTTTTCCCCACAAACTGAAAAATTTATGCTATAAAATCAAAATTATAAATTAATGCCCTCAAGCTTTGCCGTACTAAACGTTTTTAAATGAACAACTTCAAGCTTTATGAAATGTATCACATTTCTAAAATTGTGAACAGTTTCTTTTTGGTTATGTACTCTTAACATAATTATATTATAAGTGGAACTTGACCACGAAACACTGTTGAAAAAAAAACCGGAACAAGAAAAACCCATGTGGGCAATATACGGACGGTTTGCGGTATTGGTGTCTGCCGTTTGAATTGTGGTTTGCCACAAATTGCCGTGTGGCAAGCATATGTCAATTGAATTGGCAATTGTGGCTGTAAATGAGTGTGGAAATTACGAGAGTAATCAGATGTCCCTAAAGATACATTTAGACAAATCTAATTCCACACTATGGATTGATAGATATATAGGTAGATAGATGGTTAGAGTGCTGGTGGGGGTGGATGTTGAAACAAACTTCAGTTTCACTCACGACTGTTGCCGCCGTTGGCTTCCGACAAATGGCAGCAGTGATTGCCATAATAAATAGCAGAGATTAGATAAGAGCAGCTCGTTAAGTCACGTCTTTCATTCTCTCTGTTAAGCGCTCCCCCACTTTCTCTCTCTCCCTCTCCCACTCTCTCTCGCTCTGCATCACCCACCCTATTAACTTCTCTTTCTCTGTCTATTGGCCTCAGCTCACCAACGCAAGCAACAATTGCTACGACCGCGGCAGCAGCAACATCAGCAGCAACAAAGACGCGAACGCGACTGCTTCAACCCATTGTGCCCTTTGATCTGGACCTGCAGCTTCAGCTTAATGGTGTGCAATATCTGAGCGGCAATGAGCTGAGTGCTCCCACTGCGCCACAGTTCCTGCCTCGCCCCATACCAAGACCTGTGCCCCGCTCCCAGCGACCAGCTTACGCTTTCCTTCAGCAGAGGCAGCCGCCGCATCAGCCGTTTGCCACCCAGATGGCCCTGCCTCCATTGCTGCTGCAACAGTCCAAGCAGTTTGCTTATGCGCCACCGCCGCAACGCAACTATGCGATTGCCACTCGCATTCCGTTGCCCTATCCGCCCAGCTTTGTTAGCATTACGACAAGACGACCGGCGTCTGTTCGTTACACCAGCAGCTATTCGAAGCCGTTCCGGCCCTCACAGCCGGACCTCACGCCGGATCTGTTTACCGGACGCGACTCCAAATCGCTGCTGGAATCGTACATACCCAGCTGGGAGGTATTGCGTCTGTACAAGGAGCACCAACACCGGCCGCTGCAACACCACACCTTGGCCTATGCCAGGCCCAGCTTGAGGCTGTTCAAGCGTGATTCCCTGGAAAGATTGCCCGAGCGCAGTCGTATCGTTAAAAAGTCCCTGGACAAGCAGGTGATGCCGCAATAGCTGGCCAAATTGGCCACTTGAATTTAGTTTATACTTGGCGATTGCATTTCTACATAAATATATATATATACATTTTTTTTTATTATAATAATATTTTTTTATATATGTATTTGTTTGTATTATTTATTAAAGCACACAATCTAAAGCTAAGTCTGAGTTATATAGAAACTGACTTAGCTCTTCAATTAAGTATGGTTTGAATACGAATACAGATGTGAATATGAAGATGATTATGAGTGATACTTACCCAATCAACAGAACCGGATCCTTGGAGCTTGCGGCAACTGATTCTATTCGAGGTAAAACTGTATATATTTTACAGAATCGTATATGCAACCGTTGGCGTGTTGCATACAACTTTGTAATCCGCTTTTGTATCATTGCTTAAGATTCCTAATATGCATACTTAAAAAGTCAAATATCATTTATTTTTTCTGTTTTTGTTGCATTTTCATGTGCGAATTGGTGTACATTTATATGTCTAAGTCATATGTCACATATGTCATACCGATCAGAAAGTTTTGTTGGTACTTTGCGCAGTGATCACGATCATATAACAGGCCATGTCCCGTCTCCAGTGTCCCGTCCAAGCCATTTATAGCGAGGTAAAGCCAATTGCCTCAAGCGACAGTCCAAATGAAAGATGTGACTTTAGCGTTTTAGTCAATGAGCCGTTGCTGATGTAATCGCGTTTATAAACCAAACAGCTACCAATAACAAACAATTACATTAGCCTCAGCAGCAGCAGACATCAACAGAGCTGCACCCAAGTCGGCGTCGAAGTTGCAGTTCAAATCGCAGCCGAATCGCACCGTTGCGAGGAGATGCTGCAAAATTATGATTTGTGTGGCAGTGTGTTTGTTGCATATTGTATGAAAGTCGGCAAGTGTACAATTTATGCAAGTAGGAAGCGCCGAACCTTTGCTGCCGACAACAACAACAATACTTGTGGCACCACCTCGCCACATTTTGGGCTGTAAATGAAGTTGCCACAAAGCTGGCTGCCACCGCCGAGGCTCTAATTGCTGCATTGTCTGCATTGTGGTTTGTTTACCATCAATTAAATGCGAATGGTATATTTAAACATAGGATGTTTACACTGCCCCGTTTCCGCTCATCTCCGCAAGACATGGCTAAAGAACTGTGATTATAATAAGGTAGGTAGGTATGTAGGTAGGTATGTATGTATGTACATATGTACATATGTATGTGCCTATGTGGCGTCAGTGTTACACTTATATTGCGTTGCATTTCCTACTTTGTTAGAGCTGAAATCTTTTTAACATATGTACGTAAGCAAAGCAAAGGGAAACCAGCTTATCGTGGAAGGACGTGAGGCCAATAACCATCTGTTTTAATGAATAAAAACGATTAAGAGCGCACTATCCAGGGATTGGGAGCGGTACCCTCAGCGCATTTATCATGCAATCACAATACCACAATATCTTTCACTATACACTTTGGCAGTAAATAGCTAACGCACTGAAAACCTCTTACTTATATCCAAATTCGCAATCCTACAAAAGCAGCAACTTGAATTTATAGACCTTACACATCTGTATGTATAACGAGCCGATGTGCAAGACATGCCAATTACTCCCTAAATGATATGTAAATATTGTACAAACATTCCACTAATGACATAAGTGATCCCCACTATCAAAAAGACGTCGTAGCCTCCATCTAACCTGTGCAAAAATGCAGAAGTAAACTGGTTTCTACCGCAACTATCCCATTATCTTTACAAAAACCCATTTAATCTGCAGTTAATTGAATTAATTATTTTGCAAATGTTCAGCATTTAGTGGAGTTAAACAATTTAAATTTTGTCCAATTTGTAATTCGTGTAATTAGCTTTTTTCTTTTATCGATCGCAAGTCATTTTATTTTTTATTTAAATTAGATATCAAAAATGATGTTCATTAAAGTGTTTCCTTAAGCCGATTGGTATTCTTGCAAGAAATGTTATATTTTTTTAGTGTTTTGGTTTTTTCGTATTTCAATGCTCTTGTTAACAATTGTTTATTGTTTTCGAAATGTAGTTAAACCACTAATACAACTAATAAGTTTAACACGTTTGGCATTTGTTGCCATGCCTGGCAGGCAAATATGCATGCACCCGCCAGACTCTGCTAACAATTGCCAAGTCCGCAGATAACGATTATCGCTTGACCTTGCAAGATCCAAGGGCTCGCTCCAGATGTTCCACCGCTTTCAAATGCATGCATATGAACATAATGGGAAACTCACCTTCGGTTCGAATCGAATCGAATGCAGGCCGAATGCTGCCGTTGTTAAATATACAAATATTTGTATTTCATTTTTATTTATTATTATTATGTTAGTTAACGATGTTTATAAGTAATACGCTTTCGATTGGGCATATCTGCAATGACATTTGTTATAGTTTATTT
This sequence comes from Drosophila cognata, assembly GCA_035041535.1. Taxonomy (NCBI): domain Eukaryota; kingdom Metazoa; phylum Arthropoda; class Insecta; order Diptera; family Drosophilidae; genus Drosophila; species Drosophila cognata. The sequence goes on from JAWNLC010000831.1 coordinate 392,996, forward strand.
GTATTATTATTGTTACGCTTTTTCATTTAACAATCAAAAAACACAATATATAAAAAACAAACAGCTGTCGTTTCAAGTATGTGTATTCACAATATTGGGTAGGATGGCAAAGTGTCGGTGTTTGGCTTCTGGCTTTCAAGAGCAGCTGACAAAGACCCACGTCAACCTTCTGCACATGGGCGAGTATGCTGCATTATCATTGCCGCCGATTATGATATATTATTATGAGGCCCAAAGGCTTTCAACGCATCTTCGACATATGTGCGCGTGAAGTGAAAAAGAGCATAATCAATAGTATTAATAATAATGACAGTGACGCCTTATTGGATATGACCGACTGACATTGTTGCAACTGTGGGCTTAAATGATGAGTTCGCAGATGGTACTCGGATTGTTGATGTTGGAGGAAGTAGGCGGAGGGGTACAGCGTTGGGCAACAGGGCAACCCACTGGGTGATCAACATCTTCATTGCTGTTTATTTCCCTAGCGATGTGAATAAGTAAAAATGGCAAACCAAAATAATAAAAAACAAAAACACAAACACAAACTTTCAAACAATGCAACCAATTGCCGATAGTCGATTGCGAAGGGGAGCGTGATATTCGCTTTTTTACTTAAGCTGTTTTACTTCTTTCGCCGTCTTTCACCCCTTTTCAAATATCTGATTGGTATTATCGTTATCGCGACATGGTGTTGTTAACGTTGTTGTTGCTAATGTTGGCGATGTTTTAGCTGGCGCTGAATGTTGTCCAAAATGGATTACAAAACTGGCAAAACCGTTGTGCGTTTGCAGATTGCCGTCTTTGTTATGCCATTTCACTTTTTCACGCCAGCCCGGGCGCCAACATGAGACCCAAAACCTAAATCTCAAAAATCTTAAAACCAATCCCACAGCTCTTAATGCGCCAATTTAATTGCCACTTGCAAAGATCGCTATGCATGCAGCTCGCTTGTCTCTGAGCGTTGGCTCTGCAATTGTTTATATGCAAATTTCGTTTCGATTGGTTCAGGCTTCGTCGTTGGGCTGCTTGCCTTTGTGTAAGCCACGGAGCTCGTAATGGTCATAATAATAAGCATAAAATGTATTCATCTAAAATGAAAGGTCTCCCAGAGTGAATCGCTCGAGTCTCAATGTGACTCTCGTATACCACGCAAATCGTTGCGCCAGATTTTTATTTCTTTATGACTTTGAACTTGAAGTGAGCTCACAAAAAGTAGTTTATGTGTCTTTCAATTCCTTCTAATAGAAAACATTTCGTAAGATGAAAGGAATCAAGCAGATGGAATGCAAAGACAACAATGGGAGGCAAGGTCAATCGCTGCATGAAAAATCTATATTTCTTTTGTATTATAACTTTGTTGTTGTGTGTCAACAGTTGATTTCTTTTCAAAAAAAAACTGAAACTGTTCAAATTCATATAATATTATCAGCTTAAGTTTACCAAAGAAATCGTTTCTCTACATTTGAATCGATATGTTGCATATCTTAGCCCCTCTAACAATTGTTTACCATCTGATTAACTGTACAAAATTCTTATTATCTTTAATTAACTTTTACTTAATTTACATTTCTCGAAGTTCTCCTTTCAATGAATTATCATATGCAAAAGTATTTCGTAGTTCATAATCCCATGTTCAGAACTCTCTGTTGGAAGTGCCTAATCTATTGCTAAGTCGTATTGCTCAATTGCGTTACAGATCAAGTTTTTAGATATAAATTATATATGTATATGTATACCTCTTTGTTATGAAAGAACTTGGTAAGAAGTATAAATTAGACAAGTAGCATTCTAGCATTGAAACGAATCTGAATTAACGGAATCATTGCATTTGTTATTGCTATTATTGCAGCAGCGTCTGGAAACCTAGACACACACACACACACACACACACACACACACCGACACACACACACACACATACACATAAGTGTTGTATTATTACTGGTGAACTCGTCCATTGCTCGTTCCGCACGTTCCCGCTGGCTGACTGACTGGCCAACTGACTTGAACTTGCTGCAACGAAGACGCTGCTGACTGTGGCTGCTGCTGCTGCTGTTGCTGTTGCTGTTGTTATTACCATTGTTGTTGTTGTTGTTGTTGTGACTGTTGCTGCTCCGTCTTTGGCATAAAAACCAAGCGCGCGGCCTGCGCCAGCCACAGTTAATCGCGCGACTTTTGAACGCCTGCACCGTATGCCGAGAGTTTGGCACGCAACGAGCAAGCTTCCCACCATTGACAGCATCTTGTTGGATGTTTTTTTTTTTGTTGTTTTCAATTATTTTGTTTTCATTTGTTGTTTGAAAGCGTGCATTGATTGTGCTCACTTGTGTAGACTGGCATTTAGCAAATGTAACTGTGCGAAAAAGCAATTAATTCGCCAAGCAAGTGAGGCACCAACTCAATTACAATCCATCAGATACATAAGTACTGATTTATACAGACTCGTCTCAGCGAGTGCATTTGCATGTGTGAAAATTAATATTTAAATGTGCATTGTCTGAATTCATCGTCTGCAGCAAATACGAGCTAAATATCTCTGGAAACAATGAGATTAGCATTGATATTGGTATGTATTTTTGTGCGAACAGGAAGCTTAGCCATTCGGCACTTGCATAATCGAAGCCACAACCCAGACACAATGCGGAAGAGCAACCAGAGGTGTGTCGTCCCAAAACCAATCCCAGACTCAATTTGGGCCCATCAACAGTTTATTTACAAATTGGGCATAGCGGAAGGCCAATTAGAAGTTTTCTTGTGCCAATTATGTGGCCTGCAATTTGATTGTGCATTTGCGCATTTGCGATTTGTGTGATTCGAAAGTGGCGTTGAAGGCGTGGCTGGTCGCCGAGCTCACAAATCGCTTCCTACCACAACTCCTTGTGCCGTCAACCATTGACTGTTCAATGAATTTGCATGGCAGCCGCTGAGCCGCTGAGACACTGAGCCCGCTTGGCCCGCTTGGCCAGCTGCAAGATGTGTTTCACTTTTCTGTTTTATGCCACGTAATGGTTGCCATGGAAAGTGTGCACAGTGGGAGTTGATAGCCGCATATACACACACATTCGCATATGTGTAAATGAGTGTGTTTGCGCTTGTGTGCAACACTCTTAGCCGGTCTTTGACATCAGTTCACTGATCCTGATTGTGATGTTCGAATGCATTTTTTTGTTTTGTTTTTGTTTTTGTAAGCTTGCAGAACATTGGCCTTTATATAGTCCAATGATATGAACGGTAGCTATGCCATATGTTGTGGCATTCAACTTTCATATCAACTGCTAATACCGGATAAACATCAATTTGCACAACTTGTTGTTTTCCATTTGTTTAGCAATGTCCACAATCGACTTTCAGCGGACCATTTTGCATGATGCCCCCCAATGTGGCATACAATGTAAACGAGCTGTAAAAAAACAAAACGATGACAACTAAAGCAACAGCAAAAGCAACAAATATATGTGTAACTCGCAAATGATACAAAGCGTTTAAATCACCGCTTGGCTGACCTCTGAGCTCAGCTCAACTCAAAATGCGTCGCCCTTGCCCTTGTCTTTGCGCGTATGGATGTGTGTGTGTGTATCTGTGTAAGGTAAAGCGCCTGCGGTTCTGGCCTCGTCAAAAATCAACAGGCAAGACATCTGATTGTTCCATTTCCAGTTGCCCGCTGCAAGTTGGCAGTTGCATGCACATACATATTTGTCCGCTAATTGGGCCAAAATGTTGGCTATCAACATATATTAGGCAGATCTCCCAACTGTGGCTTATGGATTGCCTAACAAACTTGGCCACAACATTCATTTACGCAAATGCGACGACGCTTCGTGACGCTTGTTGTAATGAGAACTCGTTTGCGATTGCGGTGGTGCGGCTGCACTCCGGTTGTTGCATGTGGTTGTGCTATTATATAAAGTTAATACGACTTTTGCTGGAGAGCTGCTTGCGAGCAGGCGCAGGACTCAGCATAGCTTAGCCACTTGGCTCTCATTGTTGTTTAATTTACATTTCATTGTTATGGTTTTGTTATTTTTTTTTGGTTTTTATTTTGTTTTTCGTTGCATCATCTAGTGAAACAACAGCAAGCGACAAACAGCATTAACACGATGTAGTTACAACTAATTTGCATGCGTTGCGTTGTGCCAGCGACAATAATTTCTTCCTCTTCTTGTTTTTTTTTTTTGTGCCGCGGCTGCTGTTTGTTGTGGTCGCTGTTTAGAGATGTGTGCGTGTCGTGCCCTTAGCGAAAATTCGATGACGACTCATGCCCCACACAGTTGCTTCATTTGCAACAAATGCTCCAAAAATCTGGCTGCTAATGATTTCTTTTATGTGTGAAATTTGCTTTTAATTTTCTCAACATTTTCAGAGCTTGCATTGCAGCACTGAGAGAAGGGCAAGAGAGGTGGATGAGGTCTAGAGGGGAGGCGTTGGCACTTCACAATGTTCTGTTCAGCCTGAGCTGTTTGATAATGTTACTTGGACATTCTGCAAAGTGAAAGGCAGCAATTACAACAACAACAACAACAACAACGATTTAATTAAATAATTACATAAAGTTTCTTATTTTGCTTTATGACAAAACATATGTCAATGCTACCATCGTCGAGAGAGGAACTGGTGCTGGACGCATTATATAAAACAGCTAACCGCATATCAACAAAGATCGCATGAATTCGCATGTAAGCGAAACCCGTCGACTTTCTCAGCATCACACGCCCCCTTCAGCCACAACCACAATGCCAGCATTTGGCAGAAATTATTTCTGTTTTTTGAGCATTTTTGTTTTGTGTTGCTGCTGCTGAGTCGCAGGTGCGCCCGTACAGCAAGTCAACGAAAGTCAACCAAATAGTCTTCCTGCTTAAAGTAGCAGCCATACACACATACACACATACACATACACATACACATGAGCAAATCACAATCAACGGCACAAAAAAACTGTAAAATGTTGGCAACAAGGCACAGCGCACTATTAAATTATGCATGTATCTTAAATCTGGAAGTCTTGAGTCGACTTGACACACTGTCCCAGTTTCGCATTTATCGTCGCTGTAATTGAGTGACAAAAAGCAATTAAAATTTTACTACTACAGTGGGCTCGCTGAGAGATATTTTACTCGCAGCCCCCTCGTACAAAGTTTTGTAATTGTATTCAAAACAGCAGCAAAGTTAAGAAACAGAAAATGTCTTGAAAAATAATTTCAATTAATTTGAATTTAGTTGTGGTTTAATCGAATACATCTTTCTGGTAATCCTTCAAATATTCACATTTTCCAACTTTCATATAATATTACAACAAATGACTTAGGAGCTTGGCCACATTTCGCTGTCTGTAAGAAAGAAGTGAATTCAAAATTTCTTACAATAAGGCATTTCAAATTCAACTAATTATTTTTTTTATAAAGTAATTGAAGAGCACTTATAAAATCCAAGAACGTTAGTCAATTACGCTCTGTGCGCTCTTCAGTTGAAAATATTGGCAAACACACAACCATATTTGAAACAAAAGACCTAGGACACGAACTTGATTGAGTGTTGCTCCATTGGCAAGGAACTGTCATCACCACAGTCAACTTGAGTTGCCCAATCAAAAGCGTTCACTTCATTAATTCCTGTTTTCAATAAAAATCTCAGCTTAAACGAAATGTCAAATTTCGTAATTGTGTCTGTTTGTTTGTTGGCCGGAATGAGCTTTGCAATCGTAAGCTGATTTTATTATGGGTGCTGAAAGCATGGTTTTGAGTATATTGATTTTAGATGGTTGTCTTTTTGTATCGAGACTATAAAAAACAAAAGAGCTTTTGGCGCAATCGCAGCGGCATTCGATTGTCTCGCTGGCGCCTCACCTTGAGCCAAAAGTTTGAGACAAAGGTGCCAGCAACAAAGGTCTTTACACATTTATGGCTCTTGTAACACAGTTCAGCTTGCTATGTCTTTGCTATATATACTGTCCTTTTTTTGCATCCTTCTGTTTTTTTATCCATTGCAGTGCACGCTGAGCGCGGCGCTGTGCTTGGTGAGCGCCTTGGGGCAGCCCACGTCACCCACAAAATCATCGGCCAGTGGCTATCCCAAGAAGGTGACCACTTTAAAGAAGCGACCCACAAAAACGCCTGGTACCTCAACACTGAGCTCGTCCTCCACACCCAGCGGACATCCACCCACAACAAAGCCAAGCAAACCGCGCGTTAAGATTGCCAGCAAGACGACAACGACAAAGCCGCCATCGCTGGCCGCCAGCTTTGGCAATTTGCCCGCTGATGATCTGGAGTTCATCAAAGAGCTCGACAAACAGTTCAAGCTGCACGGCGGCAAGATCAAAATCAAAGTGGAGCGTGATAATTCGACCAGCAGCAACGCCAACGGAAAGACCAACAAGCGCACCATCGACGGCGAACTGGGGTCAGTGACCTTTCTAATGTAGTGTGGTGTTAGCCGGTAATGCTCTTTGGTGGTGCTTCGAACCAGTTCCTTGATTTAATCGTGAAAATCGCTTTTAGCTTCAAAAATCAACAGTTTCCCTGCGCAATTTTAAAATTTAATAATTGAAAAATAAATAATTAGATAACAATTATGAATGCTTTAGTTGAGACTAGATGACAATCTGAACCCAGTTGTTATATGCAGTTAAATCCATTCAACTTACCTTTAACTCTAATCAGGTGTGGATGGAAACTCATTATTTATTGCCGAAGCTGGTATTAAAAGGTAAACAAAACTAACCAAACACCAGATTTTGCTCACCAGCCCAAACTTAAATCCCCGACTTGTCGCAAACGCGTGTATTACATATATGCGTATATATACAGTGGAACCCAGCTTGTAAATACATTGTGGCTGGCTGATAGATGTTGCTTCAATATGAAACTACATTTTGGTTAACAAAATCTGTTTCTTATCAAATTTGATGAATGTGTACTTTAAGACTTCGCGGATGCCTTTGGCTGCCTTTATATTGCATATTGCATATTGTACACATATTTTGACAATATTATACCCTTATTAACAATTTTCTATAAATTTGTAGTAATGATGTAATCCACAAATAACATTTAATTTCGTGAGTATAATAATTTTTGTGTTTATCTTCCTTATCTCAAGCAATCGAAATATTCAAAATAAAAATGAAAACCAACTCAAAAGCAAAGATTGCGGAAATTCATCTTCGCGAGTTTTTAAGCTACTTAGTGTCAAAAGTATTATATCAGTATAAATCTGATATTGACATATCTTCCGTATCTCGAGTTATGTCACTTATTTTATTCGATGTCTTCACAAACGAGTTTGGCAAATCTTTAATTATAAAAATCCTTTGAAAGGTGTAAAATGCCACAAAATAATAAACAAGTTATGTATTTTGATATAAATATAGAAGAATGTGAAATACATTTTAATGCAATGAGATTAACATCACATTTTGACATCATGCTTGACTTTTTGCCATAATAGTGAATGGGAACTGGTTAACGAATGGCCCTTCAAGATCTTCCAATGAAAGCGAAAACTGCAGCAAACTTCACATTTAATGAATGGTTTTTGGATTGACCCTGCATGTCACAAATGATTCAATATGATAATGTTCTGTTTATCCACAGCTATGGCTACGCGCATCAGGGATACGACTACACACCACCCAAGTTCATGTTCTATCCGTACTCGCAGCACGATATACCCGCCACAGAATCGCCCGATATCTACACGGGCTACTCGCAAGCGGATTATGAGCAGCCGGGACTGACACAGTCGGAGCAACAGGCCCCCATTCATCATCAGCAGGTAACCAGCGTGACCATTGAGCCCTCTTATTCCTACGAGCTGAAGCCACAAACCAGCTACGAAACACATCCGTCGGCAGTGGAGGAGCCACGACATGGTCATCCTCAACTCCACGCGGAGCAGCCGCAAATTGATTTACCCCAGTCGCATCAGCAGACAAGCGGCCCGGGAGTCGATGCTGCTGGCTATCAAGAGCCGGTTATAATACTCCGCATACCGGGACCGGCGAAGTATGCTGCGCACTTGCAAACGCTGCTGCAGCAGTATCTGGAAATACGTGCAGCACAATATCTTCAGCTGCTGCAGGAGGCGGAACAGCGCAAGCATCAGGATCAGCATCAGCATCAGCACGAGGAGCTGTCGCCACCGCAGTCGTATGCTTCGGCAGAGCAACACCAGCCGGCCCACTATCATCCGGATGTGGGCTTTGCCCATCAGGTGGCAGCAGCACCGCAGCCCGTCGAGTATGCCCCCATTGACGATGTCTACCAGGGCTACAAGGGTCGCCATCAGTCGCAGCCGCAATACGAGCAACCCGCTTCAGAGGAATATTATGTGCCCACCGGCTATCAGCAGCAGCAGCATCAGCATCAGCATCAACATCAGCAGCAGCCTGCGTTTTACTACACCCAGCAGCAGCAGGAGCCGGAGCAGCACGAGCAGCAGCAGGCGCAATACGAGAGAAGCTATCAGCCTCAGCTATATCTAATAGCGATGGGACCGCAGCATCAATACGCCAATGCGCCATCGGCAGCGGGGCAGCAGCAACCTATTTATGTGCCAGAGCATGAGCCGGAGTCAGCTGGTCATGAGCATGAGCTGCCCACAACCGAAAACAATCCGCGACCCACACACACCAAGGTCATCTTCAAGCCGCAAAACACAGGCGCTGCTGACTATGCTACAAGCATGTATCCCATGACCGCCATTCAATCATATGCAGAGGAGCACCACCACCAGCAGCAGCAGCAGCAGCAACAGGCAGATAGCGGACATGCGGATCATGCGGCAACAACAGCTGCCGACTATCAGCCATCGCATGAGCCGGACGAGGCCATGGCTATAACGCAGCCGCCATATAATTACCATGCCCACGGCCGGAAGATGCGACAAGGAAAGCGGGCGGCCAGCAGGGAGAAAATTGCCGATCAGCAGCTGCAACAGATACGCAACTATGTCCGGGAGAAGCTCGGCGCCGAGATGGGCTCGGCGGTTGAGTACAAGACGACGCAGCTGCTCGAGGGTTAGATATTATTAATATTATTATGTGTATATACCATATAATTGCATTGTTCGTTTATGTTTGTCTGTCGTTTTCTTATGTGGCCAGACATTTATATTTCATTAGTATTTATTCTGTTCGGGCAGCTCAATAATTGATGCCACTTATTAGAAAGTATTTCACTTGCTTGCCTTATTTTCATCAACTAATTCGAATTCATTTCGCGTTGACATTGTATCATTTTTCACATTCATGCCAAGTTGTTTTTGTTATTGTAACCCCATTCGATTATTTGTGCCTTTTCTTTATCGTTTATTTGTTTTCGCTACCAACAACAAATTGTATTAAATAATGTGCAATAATTAGTTTGTATTGATATGTGCTTTTGAATTTATATATATATATATATGTATGTATATAGTTTTGCACTAATAAAGTATGTAAAATTTATGAAAGCGGTTTTGGTCTTTAAATACCGTGCAAAATAGTTCAACTATTGGCAAAATTTGAACTCAACTAGTCAAATAATTACTGCTACTACTGATTGCATCTTAACGAAATTTGGCCATTCCCCATTACGAAAAGCTGGCTACGAACTTCGCTAATTGTGTTAAAATTAAAAAACTGAAGAGTAATCAAAATTTAGTCCGACTTCGAATGCACTATGGCCAAAAAGTAGTTAATACTCTTGCACCAAAAGCGTAAGTCAGTCTCTTTGTCAGTCGGTATGAACGCAACTTTTTTCGACACCATTCGAGCTGGAAATCAATTATCGCAAATCGATAATTGCATCATCAACATCATATAACATTTTGGAAGGTAAGTGACCAGTGACCCCCTTTAAATACAGCTAAACAAAAAACTGTTTTGTAACGCTCATTCTGATAGTGCAAACCGATAACACGCATATCTTCCACAATGTTGAGCTTAGACTCTCCAAACCTGAAGCAGTAATTGCTAGTAATATAATCGACATACGAATTTATATATGTATTTGTAAATAATAAGTTTAAGTAGGTTATCTTTTAGGCGACGAAGTGTGTGTGCTTGTGTGTACTAGCCAGCAATAAGTGGTAAGTGGTAAGTGGTAAGTGGTAGGTGGTAAGTGGTAAGTGGTATATCTTAGTCAGTCACTCTCGACCAACAGCAAATGGCAATTGATTTGCTGCCTGAAAGCATGCCACATTGTTGCACTGCACATCAAATTGTCGCATTTGGCGGAAAGCAGAAAACACCTCCAATAATACTTTTAATGCGGAACATCTATCGCACTGGACGATCTTATGCAACTTGCAATGGTCACCCGGAAATCACGCATAAGACCGATCAAGCTGCGCACACAATAATATAAATTTGAACATAATTTTGGCATTTGGGCAGGCTCTTTTTAATTTGTTATTTACATCGCTTTGGTGTTAAATGCCAGAGATTTCCAAATATATATACTTTGCACACAATAAATATAAAAATGCACATTTAAATAGCAACATGCGGCAATCACGCGAAATGGCTGCCAAACGAACAGGAAATACATAGAGCAGCAACTAAATTTAATTATCGTACAAATCGATTTTAGACATGGATTTTCAAATTGAGTTTTCAATTTCAATGCAGTTAAGCGGCTTTCAATGTGATTCCATTTTAGTTTTTCCGTATTTTTGGGGTGAACTTATTTCTCGGTCACCAGCAAGATTCTGCATTTGATTAAGTATAATATTATTTAAAGGCTCATTCCAACTCTTATGATTTTGTTTGTTTGTTATAAATTGAAATTGAAATTATTTGATAATCGCTTAACGATACCAATATAATCGCTGATTGTTCTTTGGACTTGTTCCACATCTTAGTTTGATGAATTTATAAATTAAATAATATTTGACATGAAAGTAGAGCAACTTATGAATGATATCGCATCCGATTAGAGTTTATTGTATAGATCGAAAACAATGTTCTATAAAATATATTTGCATATTTTTCTTGGGACAACAAGTTTTCTTAAAATTAGCCCAGTTTGAGGCGCTTGGCAACTTTCACCTACATCATTTGTTTACTTAAGAGGTTCGTTTGTATGGCCAGCTTAGCCTGTTGCCACATCATTTAAATGGGTTTACGTAAAACTTAAGTGTGCAAGCCAAACAATTAGCATAATCAGCTGCCGCAATGGACGGCAAATTGTGCCAATTTCTATCATTTTTCCTATTCAAATGCGGCAGTGGCAGCGATTTGTGGCTGCTATAGTAGCTCTGGCTGCATCTCGACTTTCCAGTCGAAAACATACATACACATGTGTGTGTATACATTATTAAAATGCACACAAAATATGCAACATTTGCAACACAAGAGGCGCAAGTAACTTCCGCGCACGCGAAATGAGCTGCACTCCCAGATTTCTATCGAGCAGATGCAACTAACTGCATTTCCAATTGGCATCTGGATGCAGCCTTAATGGTTGCTATGCGTGCCAACAAAACAATCGTTTTGAAATTGAAAGTTTTATTCCGAATGTGGATCGATTGTCCATTGCTGTCACGTTGGGCCACGTTGGGCCACGTTGGGCAGAGTGCACGGGCATATAGCCAAGATACCGGACCTGCCCATTACCCGGCCAGGTGGTCTGATATTTAACTATAATACTTAACTGAAATTTCTCGCATGCGATAATTGCAACGAACGAAACAAAGCTGAAACTACTTTCAAATGCTGGTTTCGTCCCATTGTGTCGCATCTCAATTGAAGATCATATGAGTTATGGGCACTTCCGGTAGCATTGAGGACACCAAAGATCCCAACACAAAACAGACTTAAAGGAAAGCATATAGAGCTGACATGTACAGGCCATAAAATATATAATGATCTAAATGCTGCCATAACAATGGACCCATAAAACACTGCAGCAAAAACAACAATTCACTCACTTGCCTGCCAGCACCAACAAATTAATAACTTAAGCGTCAGGCCGACCACAAAACGTAACATTTTCCAACATTGTCCAAGCGTTGCAAAAACCGCTATGCAGCACTGTGGAACAAACTCAGTTCGTATATGCCGAAAGAATTGACAGCACTCGCCGTGGCAGGCATTTTGCAGGGTGTTTCTATTCGATATAGATTTTCTTTTGAAATCTTTCACAATTATTCAATGTTTCAAATGAATATAGCCAACCTGATTACGGCTCAATGCTTTCCGCAGCTCTTCAATATTGATTGAAGATTGAATATATTGAAGGGACACAAGTATCTCACTACTACTATTTCTTCTATATAAATATATTATAGTTAATATTAATAAATAAAATAATTAAAAATTGGCAAATGTATAGTAAAGTAAGCGTTGGCAAATATCCGAAAGCCTTAAGTGTATTTAATTAAATCATTGTAGTTTATTATTGTAATTTATATCCGATTTAATCAGCTGCAGTTGTCACTGAGCTGCTTAACAGCTAAATGTCATATACATAGTTGATTCTATTTTATATAAAGTGAACTTAGAGCTTAAAGAACATGTAAACTAATCGAGCTAAATAAGCCGATTTGAGAGCTGCCTCTAAATGGATTAAGCCACTGTGCACTCATCACTCGGCCGTTGCCGCCAGTGCAACTGGTGTTGTTGTTGTTTTTGGTTTTGGCCATATAACGCGCATGCATTGCATTCAAGTATTCGCATTGGCAAGGTTGTTGATCTTCACATGTGGCATGCCCAGTCCCAGTTTCAGTCCCGTTGCCGTTTGCCGACATGCGAATATTGTGATTGTTTTGTTGTGCTTGCTGCATTGGGAAATCGTTTTCGTTTTCGCTTCTATTATTTGCGGTTAAGTGTGGCAAATGATTTTGCCAGAATATAAATATAAATCATAGCAGCTTGTCGGTTATCATGGGACAAACTTAAGTGAACAATGAACCCATTTCACCCCAGCCAGCTTATTTATTTATTGGCCACAATCGAAATTGTAATCTTATATTTAATTCCGTTGAACAAGTGCATCGCAATGTTGCTGCATTGCAGCAAGCAGCTGCGGTTGCCGCTGTTTAAACTGAGTCTGATCAAAATCATCATATATCTTTTGTGCAGCTCTTTTCTCTCCATTAATTACTATGCACCTAATCAGTGACCATGAAGAAACAGAAACCTTAAAGCGCATAGACGAAACATTCAAAACAAAAACCATTTGCTCGGCCACTCGTTTATCGTTTTAACAACTTTTGTTGTTGATCTTGTGCGAGTGGCTGGCATCTGTGGTTGGTGCTGCAGTGGATTATAACTGGATAGTTATGTTACAGTAACAGCTCAATAGCCTGTGGGCTACAGTTAAGCCACATTTTAATCAAAACCATTTTCAAAAATACATCAAATATTAAATTGAAACGAAGACACTTTTCTATGAAGTTTATACAAATAAATTACGAAATGGGGAAAATACCTCGCTTTATTAGCTCAATCTAAATTTTTTCTAAAATTCGATTTCTTCATATATGTATGTATGTGCAAGAGCTCGCTTGTTAATTAATCTTGTATTCCTGTGTGTTTTGAATTCACTTGTCGCTCTTTGACCTTGACTTTTCAACAACATATTCTACTATATCCTGAAAATCATTGTTTTTTTTATGCTCTATTAGTATTTTCTCTCTCTCTAATTCGGTGCTTCGATCAAAAATGTATATCTATTTTATACATATCCTTTGATTCCGCTCAATTCCCATCTATTTAGAGGTTTGTTTATCATTCCTCTACACCAAAAAAATGGTAAATCTGACATTGGAAATTATGGAGGAATTGCCAAGCTATCAATTGTCACAAAATTATTTGATACTTATGTCAATATTTGCAACCTTTCCATAAATTGATCACTGCTGAACATTATTCAGTAATGGTCTGTCCACCTTGACAAATAGGAGTTTAAAAGGGAAACTGAAGTTTTGCCGAGTAAGTTTAATTGTTTGCGATTGCCTCCCTCGTGGAGGCAACCTACTTTCATCCAATCGTTGCAAATTGAACGGACGCTAAAAATGAGAGACGCCAGCATTTCATTGAACTGTATTTTCACTGTGTGTGCAGCTTACGGCTTAATTGGCCAAAACGAAATCGAAACCGACACTAAAACCAGTTAAGCACTTGACATTTGATTTGTGTGTGTGGCACCTGCTGCACTCACCTTAAGCTCGGCCACATCACACCGGGCGTATGCGTTACGGTTCATGATTATATTCGATCAGATCACGCATACGCACTGCGTTAAGTAGCCGTTATACTTTGAATGTGTTATGGTAAAGGTGTTGAAGTTTGAGGCCGCTATTGCCTCAAAGCGCAAAGCGAATGTCTCCGTAACTGCACATCTCCTCTCCCCTCTCTCTCTCCCCTCTCTCTCTCTCTCTCTCTCACTCGCTCTCTCACTCGCTCTCGCTGTCGCTCTGTTTCGGTTGTGCTTTCTGAGTGTAACCAGCGTGTTTTCTTTTGCGCACACATTCGCATAAATTTTCCGCTGCACCGGCAGCGTCATTATAAAAGCCTCGCCTTGCTAGCTCGGCGCAAACAATTCAAATCCAGTAACAGCCGCGAAATGATGTACGCTATGTCAACGCGTTGTCGGTGCAACAAGAGCCTACACCTGCACCTGAGCCTGAATCGTTGGCTCTGCCTTGCCGCGGCCATGCTAATTGTAAGTAGTGCAATTGCAAGTGGTACCACCAACTGGCAACAGAGCCTTCCAGCAACCAACAAAGGATTTAAACAGTTGATTTCGTTATTTTTTTATTGTGTGCGTGTATGTGTGTGTGCCTCAAGTTTCAATTAAAAAGTGATTTTGTAGTAACAAAATATCTATAAATCTACATATATATTTGTGCAATACTACAATGCATGCAAACATAATAATTGGCAGCAGAAGCATTTCAAATGTGAATTCTTTTTTTTCATTTTCTTTAACCTCATGGACTCAAAATGAGAAAGAATATAATATATAATAAGCGGCTCTGTGGTCTTGCTATAAGCCTTGTTCATAAATGCAAAATGTTTATGGTCTGCACATGAATTTTGAGGCAGAGTTTCAGTTCACCCAATTTCGGGTCTTATAGATAGAAAAACATTCAATTATTAAAAGAGGTTCTTCTTTTACCACAGTTTCAATCATTATATTATATATTTAAAAAAAAAAATGTCTCTCATAACTGCTAACAAGAAATTTATTGGTACCAATATGATCTTAAGATATCATAATTTCGTAATATTATAGATTGTTTTAATCTTAGAAAAGTGTATCATTCAACAGTTAATTCTCATATTATATTTACATGAAATCAAAAACATACAAAGTTGCCAGATTGGCTGAGATTAGAAAAAAATTGACTATTTGTTTTTCTAAATACTGGTATTAATTTTGATAAAAAAACAAATCGTCAAAGCAGAAGTAAATTACAAAGGACCTTAATATGGGATATGTTTACAAACATGTTCCAAATGTCTCCGATTCATATAACTGAAGAGCCAGACGACAGTGAAGCACCAGTTAAGGACTCATTCATGATCAAATAGATTACCACAAAAAAAAAAACTCCTGTATTTACTGAAGCTGTACATTTTATAATAGCCAGCCAATTTGTGATTGTCTTGATCACCGACAGCAATCAGCTTCAATCACAACAAAATTGCGTGTCTAAAACATTTCATGTTGGTGCCGCCAACCACCAAACTGAGTTGTTGCTGCTACTGCTGTTGCTGCTGCTGCAGCAGCTTCATGCTTTTGCTTTTGCCCCAGCTTGGGCCAATGAACTTGCAGCGGACGCAGCTCAAGCTCAAAGTCATTCACAAGACCGAGAGGTACATAAAGCGCCCCTCCACTTCACTCCAGAAAGCGAAAGCGAATTGGTTAACTTTAATTAGCTTAATTACAAAATATATAAATATCTGAACACAAAAAGCAAATGGCCAACTCACGGTGCGCTTTTCATTCACATGGCTGACAAATCGACACCGACAAAAACCAATTACCATTTAAATACTCCACTTTGGCCTCTCACAAACTCACTCACCCTCTCTCTCTTTCACTCTCTCTCTCTCTCTCTCTCTCTCTCTCTCATTTGCACTTGCAGTTCTCAATGCAGGTGTCGGTGTGTGGTGCACAGTCGCAGCCACGTGTTAGTCGACGACCAGTCGGGAAGACAACTGTGGAGGACTCCAGCGAGAAGAGCGTGGTGCCCGATCAGTTGGCACTGGCGGCGGCTCGCTCAAATGGACATGGACGCAGCTTTGGACGACGTGGTGTCTCACCACACTCAAGGACCAAGGAGCCAACGACAGGTAAGCAAATGCGTGGTATCCTTTCACATATTTTTTACACCAAATGCCAAATAATGAACTGATATCTTTATAGCTCATAGGAAAAAGAAAACAAGTATTTAAAGTGCTGAATATTAAGAATATTGCCTTTTGGCAACTTGATATTTGCTACGATTGAGTTAGGAAACAATTCAAGTTAAAACTCTACCGGCTTATCATTACTCATCTAGCAACTTTGAACCCATCCTACTTTAATATTTCAAGAAATTCGTTCCTATACAACAATTGAGAAGGGCCTTTGGAAAATATGTATCAGAAGTTGAAATATCATTCGGAGAAGTTTGTGAAAGTCTCATTTCTTTTCAGATTCTTATTAGGTTCATTAGCTAAAGCTGAGTCTTAGAGATCAATGGCATTTTTATTATGCCACAAATAAATAACTGCAATATGTAATTGTGGAATATATCAATTATAAATAATCTCTCTCTCTCTCTCTCTCTCTCTCTCTCTCTGTATCTCTCTATCTCTCTCTCTCTTTATCTGTGTTTCTTTAATTCTTTGCTCAGACTATAGCTACGGACAGCTGGAGTTGAATCTGATAAGACCCGAGCACGAAACATCTTCATTGCCACCGCATGGCAAGATCAGTCCTTACTACAGCTCAACAGCCGAATCCGATAGGGCTGCTGGTATTGCACTGAGTGACGAGAAGTCAGCCATTTTGGAGGATTCGGAAACGGCGGCCGAGTACGTCGCCAATGCGATGAAACTGGCATATGGCACACGTCATAAGGAACCGTCATCGCCGTTGCTCATTGTGGCGAACACACCGCGACCCAGCTCCATTTCCGAACAGCAGCACCAGCAACAGGCGGAGAATCAGTCGAATCATGCCAAGACGCAGGCGCAGGCGGCCCTGCTGGAGGCACAAATGCAGGCGGAGCTGCAGGCGCAGCTGGTGCAGCAGCAAGCTCTACTGCTAGCCGAACAGCAACAACAACAACTGCAGCAACAACTGCAACAGCGACAGCAACCACAGCAGCAACATCTGCAACAGCAGCAACAGCAACAGCAACAGCAGCAACAGCAACAGCAGCAACATCAACATCTGCAATCAGTTGAGTCCTCATCGAGTGAATCCTCACCATCTCCAGCGCCCGTCTATGAGGAGTCGTTGCCACACAACTATGAGCTATATGAGACGCCTGTTCAGACCGATCCGAATGGCGGCGACATTGAGCGACTCTATCGCACAAAGTACTACAGTTATCCACCTCCGCCGCAGCAGCAGCCACAGCCGCAACTATATCGCAACATTGAGGAAGAAGCGGAAGAGAAGGTGCGGGTTTCTGCATCAACGGAGATACCCAAAGCGGAGATAATGAAACAAATTGAAAAGTCTGTCATCAAGTACATGAAGGAGCTGGAAGCGGAGGGCAAGATAATTACGACGCCGCAGGAGCTTATACCACCAGCAACGAAAACCTACTATAAGCTCCTCTCGCTGCCCAACTCCAGCTCCAGCGGATCCGGGCCCAGCTCCAGCGCCTCAATCGCCAGCGAAGAGAAACGCTACAGCAGCAGTACAGTGCGTCCCAAGTATAGCAATCCGCCTGCTAGTGGCAGCCAGAGTCGTCAGCATGGCCAACAGCATGGTCAATACCACGCCCAGCATTCGCACTTGCATCCACATCAACAGTCGCATTCGCATGCGCACTCTCATCAACAACAACAGCATCAGCTGAGCAAGCAGGGCTCCAAGCCACAGCGCTATCAATCGGAGACGGAAACCGCATACCAGGCACCAGACATATCATCAGAAGGTCTCGCACCCAACGTGGAATTCATTTACAAGATCAAGACGCGTTCCCCACTGCAGACAGCCACAGTGAAGACAGTATCGAAGCCATATACGCTGCCATTGAAGAGCAGCGCCGAACACTTTGATCATGGCGCTGCACTCAAGAATATTGAGGAGTTCGATCTGTCGCATGTGGTTACAACACCAGAGCATGAGCAGGATGAACGCGAACGCGATAGGGAACGTGTGACAAGCAAGCCACAAAAGTTGTATTTCAACTCGGAGATCTATCATGACATTAACTCGCTGCCCTATAAGGCGGAGAAGCAACGTGGTAGCAACATTCATGCGATTCAAGCTCAAGAGTATCGCCACAAGCTAAAGTCAGCTGTCGACTTGCATCCGGAATATAAGGGGTATTCCGGTTACTTTGCAGAACCAGTTTCCAGCAGCATGGAGTTGGCGGAGAAGCAACCACTGCCCAGCGGCTTAGGCACTGATAACGGCGATGATGGCTACCCGGTGCCCTATCAATATGTGCTGAAGAAGGAACCGCTATCCGGCAAGTACGAAGAGGAGCGCGACAGTTGGGAGCAATCCATGCGCCAGGTACATGGCAAGCTGCCCGCCAACACAGGTGGTGGCTACAAGTCGGGTGGTGCTGGTGGCAATGCTGCCAGCAGCAGCAGCAGCAGCCTGGACTATGACAGCTACAGTCCCAAGTTCAACAATAATCCCGAAGGCTATGGCTATCAGCACACGTACAGGACGCAGCTGCTGCGAGGCGCCACAGGCAACAGTGGCAACCTTAGTGGTGGCGGCAAGCGCGGTAAGCGTGGCGGTGCCCCGCATCCGGCAGCTGCTGGCAGCCAAGGCAAGAAGTTGCTGCGTGGCGGCGTTAAGGATCTTGAAGCAAATCTGGCGCTGCGACCGCCACCCAAGAATTAGTCTGTTATGTAGTTTATTATATGCAACATTTTTTTAAATAACCGAATCTTTTGTTGTTGTTGTTGTTTTTTTTTTTAAATTTGTTGTATTAAGGTAATTATAATTATTTATTGATAGCCAGGCACATGGCGGGGCAGTCGCAGCAGCACTTGATTTGCATCCTCAGAGATCTGTTACCCGACCACCTGGATGAGCAAGAACCAATTATATTATGGGCTAGAAAAAAGAACAATTTGTAGAACACAATAAAAGAGATTGTTAATAAATCGAAAAACAACAAAAGCTCTTAGGAAATAACTAGCAAAAGCTTTAAATGTTATAAAAAAAAGCCGCCCAATTGTGCTTTCGGCGAGTGCACTCACTGAATGTATTTCCATAGTTGAGAGCTTGCAGCTATGCAAATCAAGTATTCTAAAGCTTTTGCGCGTACACACTAAAGCTTACTTGGGCACCAACTGATGTTTACTGACAATTCGAACACAGCTTTCAAAAGTTGAATAAGCTAACTGCATTTTGATGGCCTAACAAAGGTTTGTGTGTAAATAATGCATAAGCAGTTATTTAAGTACTTTCTATGAATTTCTTTTGCCAAAATATGAACGACTTGCCCTGGATTTTCAATAATGGAATATTTAATTAAATATATTCGAATTAAGCATTAGCAGTCGAGTCGACAAGTGATGTTCATCTGCATGTTTGTTCGTCCATTTTGGAAATTATAAATGTCAGAGAGCTGAAATTTTATATGATTTATGGTTTCGATTTATTTACACATAGGTAAATTCGATTTCAACCATAGTTTCTTAATAATCTTGGAGATCGCAAGAGCCAAAGGAATATTTTTGTTTCTGGTTTTTATTGAAAAACTCTCAATTACCTGAAAGATTCTTATACAGAATACGCAGTTAAAATGAATAATATAAAGGTGTTCCAGTTTATAGTGCAAGCAGAGCGTGTATGCAAAATTGATCGGTATCAGAAGGCGATCTAGTCATGCCCGTTTGTCCACCTGTCCATCCGGCTGAAAGATATTTAAATATAAAGTGTAGAAGACAGGAAATAATTCCGTTTGAAAATTCAATGAACTTACATTTGCAAATTATTTAATATAGCTTGGAGAATAATTCGAATTTTGTAACTTTTATTTAACTTAAAACAGATACTGAAACTTCAAATATCAATTTTTAATATTTCTCGAAAAATAGTTGATATCTGAAATAATTGGCTCATAAGAGAATTATCAACCAGATTTTATTTAATCATCGTAATGCCAAACTGATCAACTTTATGGGGAAACTGAACTTGTATTTGAATGTAAATTAATATGTCGTCAGGTAGTGTTATCTTCCGAGTCATAAATTAGTTGTGTTCAATAATACTTTAGGCAGAATTTTATTTCAAAAAGATTACAAAAAAGTAAACACAAAGCCTTAAAAGTACATATTTGAGAAACAGACTCTCATCTGAATTAAGAAAAAAAAATTAAGCATTATTTGGCAATAGGGGTATTGGGCAATTGGGTCTAGTGGGCCCCCCTCTTGCCTATTCGTGGTGCGAATAATGCTCGTAGTGCTCAGAGTGATGCACTGGCTCCTCGTAATGGCCGTGCTCGTGCAGATGCGATTCGCTGTGGTTCTCCAGCACCAGGCCATGGTTATGATTGTGTTCGCTCTTTGGGTGCAGAATCTTCAACTTTTGCTTGGTGCCGCCAATTTCGATGGGTTTCTTGACCAGATGCTGATCCTCGTGCTTGATGTAAACGGGTACTGCGTGATAGTGATGGAATTTAACGCTCTGATGCGATGTGGCGTGCTTGTGATCCACTTCGTGGTGCACCTCGGTTTCCTCATGTTCCGGCTCGTACTTGGCGTGTTCCTCATGCTCGTAGTCATGAATTTTCAATGCGCTGGTTAGTGCCAAGAGCGCCAGACAAGGAAGCTAAGTCAAAAACAATAACAAAAAAATACACAGTAAAAAAATTTGAATTATTACATTATTATTGGATGTTGTTCGAAAACATTCAAACTGATAATTGTTGATATCCTTGATTTTGGTTCGTTTCCAACGTTTTTTTTTTTTTGTTTTAATATTTAAAGATTCATTTTTATACAAATCGATTTTGCTTACAATAAATTTGAACATATTTTTCTCGCTTCGAACACAAACACGCACAAAAATATTAATATAAAAAAATAAAGTTTTCACTTGAAAAAAATTGGAATACACGGTTTGATTTTTGAAACCGTTTGCTGGGAGTATTTTGGGTTGTGAACTCCTTGACGTTGCTGAACTGAATGTGGCTTGGCGTTTGGGACCAGATTCGATTTATACCCAAAATGATGTGGCGAGCCGATACGAACGGTCCACGAGCAAGTGAAATGTGCAACACCGGTAACAGCAACCTCAACAGCAGCAGCAACAACAACAATTGTGCAGCCGCGGCAACGAACTTCAAAATGGGCAACTACAACAACAATTGAATTTCAAGTCGTTAGCTGCATATAAGAGATGTTGTCGCTAATGCTGTTGCATTTTATTTTATTGTTGTAACTTATGTTGCATACAGACACACACACACACACAGAGAGAGATAATGATGCTAACACATGCGTGCGGAGCTCGTTCAATTAAAAGTTATTACATATACGCCGCCTAGCCGTCACTTGAGACAGGCGATTTTCCATTGAAAACTTGTTGCCAATTGCTGCTGGTGTTGCTGGTGTTGGTGGTAGTGGTGTGTGGCAGTCACAAACTGACGGGTTAACCACCGCCACCACCATTAACCGGTCGAGCTCTGCACGAGTATGTAATGCAAGTGCAAGGTAATTGAACAAAATTAAAAAAGTGTTTTTATATATTTTTGTATACATGTTCATCCAACGGCTGTTAAAATAAGCAAACAAACAAAGAAAAAGAAAAAAATACCAAGTCGTAACAATACAGAAATTTAATTTAGTTTTATTAGTCGAAAATTGCTGGCATTATTGCTGGCTAATTGGCAATTGAGTGACACTGATATTAGATTTAAATTTCATCTGGCTTTGCCCAATTAAGTATCTAGTGCATCTGTTTAAGGAAAATCTTCCTGACCGATGGCATGAGACTTGTGGGCTAATAATTGTTGCATATCAGCGCTGTTCTGCTTGCAACAACATCGAGAGTGATTCGTTGCAAGACTCGGGGTTTCTTCGCTTCCTCATTCATTCCTCAAGGCGCACCCAAGAAAATGTGAATGTGCAATTTTTCCACTAATGATGATGGATGGATGGATGGATCGACAACCCTAATTATGGTTAGGGCTGTGGCAACGTTTGATTTTTGATCGACTATGTTCACAACAACAACACAAAATGTATATATACACATAAAAAATATACAAAAAAAAAAACTATGCAACGCAATGATCTGCAATTTCACGGAATACTCAAGTGCTCTACTAGGGCGCAGCAGTGAAAGGCTGAGTGATGATGGCTGATGATTATCTACTAGACTATGTACTCGTAAATTGTTAGCTGTTTATATAAATACCACTTTCCCAGTCTAATCGCTTCCATTACTAATTGACTTTAAGTATCTACCGAGCGCATAAATCAGCTTCCTAGTGTTCCAATTAGCATTTAAATGCATATTAAATAAGCATAGCATAGCGATAGCAATTAAAATGCAGCATGATTAGGTAATCATGCAGTGAATGTTGCCAGTGGTTCGCTCAGGAATATCAAAATTACAAAAAAGTCTCAAAAAAAAAACCAAACACAAAATCGAAATGTAAATGTGAGCCGAACTTTGAAGCCGCTGCAAGTGTGTGAGCTATTTGCCATAATGGCGCTGTTGTTTGGACTGTTTCTATTGTTGTTTGCTGCCAGTTTATGTAAAATCGTTTGCATTTCATTTGGGTTAGTATGCTACCATTAACAGCAGGAGCAACAACGGCACTCAGCTGCAATTACAGTGCAACAAAAGTAAAAGTAAACTACTTTCCCACACAGTGACGCCAAAATTTGCATAACAAGCTGCAGCCGCTGTCAAAAGCGCGACTGCCACGAAAGCCGTTTTAATTATTAATTTGATAAGCGCCAAGCCGTTTACATAAACGTATTATAAGTCCTCTTCCCATTTCCCAGGAAACTGGCAAATTTGAAAAAAAAAAAGTTGAAATTTCAAATAAATCCGTGGCTGGTGTCTCCCTCTATTTCTGAGCCAGAGTTACAGATCACTGGGGATCTGCTTACAAGATTCCTTCGCAGCATCTCCCCCCAAATCCATTTTTGATGCAGTTTTGAGCCACCGAATTGAGAGGGTAGATCGCTTATCGATATTGCATTTTGTGTTTCATCTTTGATAAACCTATTAAGCGATCATTGCTCTCCTGAAGTACAACCAACCAAAAGTGCATTGCTGTGATTTGCTCCCATTGGCGCAGATGATTCACCTATTCACCCAAGTGAAAGTCGATTTCTTATGTTAAGAATTAAATTTAGAAGTGACAAATTAGCTCCGCTCTACAAGGGAATGTAATCTTCGAGAGCTGTTTCCTAAAGTTTGCTTTAGTAGAATCAATTTGACATCAGCTGCGCTAATGAGTAAGAGCAAAAAAAATATATATATAGAAAAAAAATAGCAGTGAACGATGTCTCGAAATAGATTACAGATGCAGAAGACCTAGAGACCCCAAAATTTGGTAAGAAATCATAATGAGTTCAAACAATATTTGGAAATATCTATTAAAATTCATTTGAATCGCAAATGGGCAGCAACGCAAGAAATTCAACGAAAGACGACTGAATTCATTGGTTTCTAAACATTATTCGATTTGGTCACTAAATGAAAAAAACCTAACAAATAATTAAGCTACTGATTTCCAGTTGACCAATGTGATCTTATTGATATTCATGGCATTGTTCGACAAGGTGCTGCGAGGTGTTGAGTTTGTTCACTTTTGAGCAACGGCAGTCTTCGACTGCATACGCATCTCAACGTCGAGAGTATTGGGGAACTGGGGATTCTATGACAGGAAATGTCTTATTGCTTTTGATTTGTAATTGCTTCATTAAAGCAGTTAATTTATTGCTTTTGGGTGGGGGAGTGACAGGTGTGCGACCTTTTTAGAAAAATGTGTGGTTTCTGATCATGTATGAGACATTTATGATCGAAAGATCTATATTTATGGATGAACCTTTTTTGTTGTGGGTTGCAGTCAGGTGGAGGATCACTCGCGCACTTGTGTGTTAAGCTTTCAGAAAGCTCTCCACTCGCTGCTGTGCATTGAATGTGCTTGCGATAATTGCAGGCAATGAGACCAATAATCGATATGAATTAATCGTGTGCAGTCATTCACAAACTGACTGCTATCGTATTTATTAGACCCGCGCGTCAGTAGGCAAAAACACAATTTGTTTCGTGTTTTGAAGAGCGTAAAAATTGAACAATATTTCAAAATACACACCACCATTACCATGACAAGCAAGTCGAGGTCCGAGCCGAACAAAATTTCCGTTGATGCAGAAGCTATCGGAACTCGATCATGAATTCTCCAGCCTGGCGATCTTGTTTTTAGATAAGTGTCGCATGAACTCATCAATATTATGTCAAGTGATTTTCATATTTGGATTTAATAAGACGATAGTTTTCCTACTCTAACCGATCTTCCGATTCTAACACAGGTTACAGGTTACACGCCTAGCACACAATCTCCTCCTTAAAAAACACACACAAGTGCGCGAGTGATCCTCCACCTGACTCAAACCCACAATAAAAAAGGGTCATCCATAAATCTAGATCTTTCGATCATAAATGTCTCATACGTGATCAGAAACCACACATTTTTCTAAAAAAGGTCGCACACCTGTCACTCCCCCACCCAAAAGCAGTAAGCCATTTCCAGTCATAGAATCCCCAGTTCCCTACTACTGTCGAGGAAGCAATAGTCTACACCTCTTTAAAGTGCACCCACATATGCCGTCAAATACAACAATTGGGCCACTGTTCAACAAAATGCATAAATTTATATTTGAATTTTAATTGTTTTAGGAGAAATTTCAAAAATTCTACAACAGCAAAATCAATTATCAAGTCGGTCTCCATTCTTGTCTCTGCTCTGAAGCATTTATCACCGTCTTAAATGTATTTGCATATATTTTCTTTATTTTTAAGCAATTACCTTTAATAGTCGTCTTAAGGTGGATTTCGGTAAGATTTTCCAGCTAACAGGAAATGAATAAAATGTTTCACCTGTCTTTGACTTGCTGCCGACATTTGAAGCGAGTCTTTAAAATGTTCGCATATAAACTTGATTAAGTAAATCAGCATTTGTAGACAGCGAAACATACAAAGGTAGAAAAGGATGTTGCTGACACACACATGCACAGACCGGAAATTGATACTCTTATCTCGCAGCAAAATACAGTTGTAATTATTTACATATTTCCATAGTTTAAATAGATTAAACAAAATTGGAACGTTTCCTTTAGTCAACAGCCGTCAGTAAATGTTTACCATATCTACAAATTTGACTCAACTCGACATTAAAAGTTTAGTTAAATACACAATAAATTCTCTGTCAGAAAAATAAGGATCATAATCTCTCACCCAGTCAAGTGTTTTAAGTCTACAACAAATCCTGTTGTTAACATTAAAGTGCGAGGGCAGAGCAAGTAGACGAAACGAACCATTCAAAACAAAAAAGGACAAAGGAACAGCGCTAACAATGAGATAAATACTAGTTAAAACCAGACAAAACAAAAAATAGGAAAATAAATAAATGAATAAACGCATAAAGCATCAAGCCCAGGGAGCAACAAATGGCAATAGAATAAACGACAACGGCCAAGCAAACAATCAACTTGAGTATCTCGGCGAATCTTGAGTATCCACAGCAATACTCGCAAAATAATGGAGCAATGAAATGGCCAATTTAAATCAATGTACCTCGGCCAGCAACAATAACAGCAACAAAGCCAGCTGACTTCTTGGTCAACATGATGTTGTTGTTGTTGTTGTTGTTGTTGTCTTCTTCATTCTCAAAATTGTGGAGCAAAAAAATAACGCATCAAAGTATACCAAATGTAAACATGGAAACTACAAACATAAACAAAATGTAAAGGTCAACAGTTTGAACAGTTACTCTGTATTCTTGGCTTAAAGCATCCCAAACACAATTTTCTGTATTTATTTATTTATTTTTTGGCAACATGCAAAAACGTACTGCAATCAATTTATTTACGCTTAGTTAAATGTAAACAGAGAGCGTCTAAGGTTCTGGGAAAGGTAATTTAATAACCTTCCAAATGATGCAAATGTAGTTCACCTAAATTGAAATCTTAATGTGGAATTCAATAAATCTGAACTCAATTTTTGGCATATATAATTAATAATAATATATATAAACTTTTGTAATACTTTTATTTGAATCAAAAATATACAAATTTAATGAAGACCTTGGACCGCTTCAAGTTGGCCGATCAAACAGAGAAATGCTTAATATATATGCATATGTCTAACAAGTGCAGGGTATCCGTAAATGTGGCTTAAAGTATGGAAAACAGTTGCTTTGATCTTGCATAGAATTGAGGCTTTGCCTTGGGAGTTCCACCCACAATTACTGATGCTTGTGCGTTTAACAAAAAATCGTCTGCCTGCAATTGTCAGCATTGATGAAGTCAGAGCCACAGAGCCACTGGGCCGGTATGACAATGATAAATACTGATTTTCTACAAAAGCATCAACAATTACACGCAGAGACAACAATTGCTTTTAAGCTTCTGAACACACACACACACACACACACACATATGAGCAAACCTCAAAGAGCGGTTGGATCCGGGGGGATCTGGGTATGTATGAGTGTGGGGAAGGAGCACATGTTGACATATAGCCAAGACTGTTGAGAGTCGCTGGCTGCAAGTTGGTAAGATGGAGAGTGGAAGGCGCCTCCTGCTCACGGATCTGGCCGGCAAGCGCTTCAGTCTAGACTTTTCCACATAAAAGCCGAGCTGCTCACACGGCCGTGTCTGAGACATTTTTTGCAATTATGCGACAGGTTCGTTTTCAGTTACTGTTTTTTTCTGCTTTGTTCTATTTTGTTTTGTTTGCCACCTTTTTTGTCGCCGTTTTTAATGGCAGCGCTTTGCGTGCCTAATTTGAATCGTACACGGCTCACATTAATGAGGCGCGGACCCGACCCAAATTGAAGCTGCAGTCAGAGCTAAAGATGGTACCGCAGCCTTCAAAACAATAACAGTGACGTGCTTCAGCACAATGCAGAAGCCAAGTAAAGAGCGGAGCGTGAGATTATATTGCTCATACGACCCTTTGTGCGAATGATTAAATAGGCCCCAGACTTTCGATGTGGTGTCTATGGAGCTGAATTCAATTTCAATGCTGTCACTTAAGTGTCACATTAACATAAGAGAAGAGAGAGAGAGAGAGAGAGAGAGCAGCACCTCCTAAGGACCAGCAGCAGTTTAAAAACTCTCGTCTAATAATATACGTAAATATGTACATAAGAATATTGCACTTGCCACAAAATATTTCCTGTAGAATAACCAAATGTGATAAAGCATATATTTAATACGTGTCATATACATATACATATATGTATGTGTATGTGTGTGTGTCGAATTTTCGTATTACAAATTGTATGTGTATATTGAATATTTGATATTATTTGACTTGGTTGAAATGTTGATTGAAAATAATTTAAGCAACTCCAGCTGGAATTTGAGATTATTGTTCTCGATGCATGTGTGCAGACTGATAACTGATAAACAAATAACATTAGCCAGATTAAACTTGCTCGTCAGATGTGCAAAATTAATTGCTGTTTTTGTGTGGATGCGAGAACGCTAAAGCACCAATTTCTGTAGATATTTGCCAACGAGACGAACTGCACTAAGGCAAACATGAAAGCGACAACAACAATACCAACAGCGATGAGCAAACCATTTGCAAATAAAACCAAGCGAATTGTGGCATCAACAATCGGACGACAAATATGCAGACAAACAAATGACATACAAATCTGACATGTATATGTGTGTGTGTGCGTGCGTGTGTGTGTGTGTGTGTGTGTGTGTGTGTGTGTGTGTGTGTGTGTGCGAATGTGAAGCAAACAAAAAAGCAGCTAAAATAAAATGAATTTCGACACTTTGCTCGTTTTTGTGGCTTTCTATAACGAAACAACAAAACATAACAAAAAAACATTTAAAAAGAGATATATCTATAAATATGTATTTAGATATAATATAAATATGCATAATTGTATATATATAAATATACTCTAATACCAGCTGGTCAGAGGGCATAAAGAGCCTTCTTGTTCCTCGGTTGGTATTTGAAATTCATAATGTAATTGAGGTGTCAGCAAATTAACTGTGATCTGAAATAACCACTTTTTCCTGTTATGGCCTGAACCCTTTCAAAATAAGTATTAAGGTTAATGAAATTGTCCAAAAGTATTTAACAGGCATAAGGTAGCTTTTCTAAGCCCCTTAGTGTATATACATATATTCTCCATCTGTATGAACAAACGGATCTCAGAGAATATGTGAGGTGGAAACTTTAGATTTGGAAGGTATGTTCTCGTACGCCAGGAAACAAGATCGATCATTATGAAGTTCCTGCTGGGACAAATAATATTATAATATTAGTAATTCCGGTTTGACACCTCAATTGTCATTTGCTATGTTTCTTTTTTAAATTACTTGAAGAGAACTGATCTTTCACATCTAAAATTGCATTTTTTAAGCTATGCCAAAAGTTATAATTTTCGTAAATGCTGTGAATGTATTTTTTGTTTCAGTAAGAGCAAGGTATGTAACATATTTTAGTTGCTTTATAATAAATGAAAAAACAAAATAAACAAGGCACAAAATGGGTCCTCCAGTAAAGCAATCAATCAACCAATCAATGGCACTTAGGCACTTATCTAGGGTATTGGCGAATGTGAACTCGACCCGACAAGGGTCTCTGGCCATTATAATTGACTTTGCAGTATATGCAATTGGGGGAATTTGTAAATGAAGGTCTCGTTGATTGTCGACCATTGAATATATTTATTTACACAATGTTGCAGATATGCTTTGTGAACTCTCAACCGAAGCATAACAAAGTGCATTTCACAAAATGCAATACAAGTGCAAACACTCACAGACTATATGTTGAAACCAATTGCAGATGAAATTATATTTAATTTTGTTGAGCAAATACAATTTACATACGTATATTTATATATTTACACATGCCACAAAATGTTTTACTAGCTGTTGACGATAATATATTGCTGACATTTATGTTACATGTTAAGCCGGCAATAAATGAAATGTCCGAAAATTGGCAATTTGTGCGCATGGTAAATACCTATCAGAATATATTTTTGGTTGCCGAAAACTAATTGCTTTAATTGCGGCTTAGATAGAGTTTACTCAAAAATAACAAATCCAAATTTAATTCATGAGGTTTATAATTTGTAAACTCGATTTTAGAAATACTGCACTGAATAATGAAATTAGATGTTTGCCTTTTCGCTGGCGAATTGAGTTCCAAGTTCAAGTGCCAATGTTCTGTCAAAAGTTGCCTCTGTTGCCATATTTTCTGCGTCGGATCTGAGTACAAATTGAGTTTAAGCATTGTCTGCTGTTTATGTTGCTCCTGTTGTTGTTTTTATAAACAGAAAACGTCATAACTTTGTTTAGCTTGCTTTTTAATGGCTTTGTTTGCCTCTGGCTGTGTGAAGCAAAACCGCAGTATATAAATTCATCATAAACGTCGGCAATATTAACTA
Source organism: Drosophila cognata (assembly GCA_035041535.1). Classification (NCBI taxonomy): domain Eukaryota; kingdom Metazoa; phylum Arthropoda; class Insecta; order Diptera; family Drosophilidae; genus Drosophila; species Drosophila cognata. Next base: position 422,789 of record JAWNLC010000831.1, read on the forward strand.
AATTGACGTATGGCTGCACACTCTACCCACACACTCATACACACACACACACACACACATATATAGACAGTCAGATTAGGTGGCAAGTGCAGCCACTTTTGCATCAACTTTCAACAGTCAACGTCCGCAACAACTTTTATGCTGCGCCCGTAAGTATAATTCACAAATATTCAGACATATTCAGACATATTCAGACATATTCAGACAATTCACTGCGATCGGGCTGGGGTCGACTATAATATATGGAGCTACATATATGCAGCACTTTTGCTATAGATTCAATTTGATGAATATTTCATATTTATTACAAAAACTGACTTTAGAATCTTATAGACTGAAGCACTAACATAACAGTTCACAATTTTTAAAGTAGCATCAAAATATTCAAATTGAAAATTAAATTAAAGATTTTAAACTAATAAAAAATAAACAATATAAACCATATAATTCAGAAGAAAGAGAGAGATAAAGAATGAGAGAATAACCCAGAAAAGATAGGTAAGTCTGCGAACCTGTCGAGCAAGATATGTGTAGAGCAATCAAAATAGTTATAAATTTCATTTAAAAATAATACAAATAAACAAAAACTAATAAAACAAATAAACAAAAACTAAATAGTCTCACTTCTTTATAATATGATTGTGTGAACAAATAAATTCTTAAAATTTTTTAAGGGGCACAAGGGGCACAATAGACCTTATAGGTCGTCTCAGTGCTGGTTCTCCCCATTTATAATGATAATAGTTGCACAATATTAAGCAGACTTCGATTCATTGGTATTTCTCAATTCACTTAATAAATAACATTTTAAAAATTGTATTTTATAAAAGTCGAACAGTTTAGTACATATTTTGAGAAAGTAATAAGTTTTGAAGATGCTGAACTCAAGTCGAGGAAAATGCTTTGAGCACGGCTATTAAAGGCCAGAGCAAAACTGAGCAGCCACACAGCAAAAAAATGAAAAATACAATATCCTAACCCCTCCATGACCCCAAACAACCAACTACCAACTAGTCATGGCCAGTGTCCAGACTTGGCTCTGCTAAAAGCTGAGCAGTCAAGTTAACGCATTAAATCGGCATTCGAGGCCGGGGCAGCATAATGGGACTGACGGACTGACACACAAAGAGAATGTGGTTTAATATGGAGTGGTGTAGATAGCGATGTAGATTCGCTTGCTGCAACCAGTATGCAGGATGCACGTTGCTGGATGATTGCCTGTGGCAGCTTCAACTGATAGCACAGCTGCTCGCACGTGACTCGTGGCTATTGCTGATGCTGATGCTGCTGCTGCTGCTGCTGCTGTTGCACTAGCGAATCGATTGCACTAACAGGTCACACTCAACGGTATCTGTTTATATATGGGTGTGTCTGCGTTGTTGTGGGTGTGCGTTACCTGTTATTACAGGTGGCAACAACGAACTGCGCACTCTTCATATGTTGCGGAGATGTAATAAAGTTGCAGCTGCACCCAGCAAAATAAATGGATAAGTGTGAAGCTTGCTTAAAATTTAAGTCAAGAACAAAGATTTGCCTTAATTTATTGGAAATCTTTAACCTAAGCGTCAAATAAAATAAACACCTAAAATCTAAGCCTTAAAAAGCATTTTCATTTATGATGATTTTCAGTTTGCGATTGTTGCCTTTCTCTACCGCTGCTGAATTGTGACTGGATCCAACATATACATTCAAAGCCATTCTATTTAAAGGGCAAACTTTACAAATCAACTAAAGCGATGAGGCGAAAATCAAATGTGAAGTGTTTCACACGGCTTTTCCATCCAAACTGACGCAGAGCCGGTTAATGACAATGTCAAAAGTGGGATAAAGACAATCAGAAGTGTTGCCATGATGAGATGATGCTGATGCCAAGGATACTGCTGCCGGTCATGACGCAGCTGTTGCAGATGTTAACCTTAGTTGAACCGATTTGCCGGACAAGTGTTCTGCCGCCGGACAACGGCTTTTGTCTATGTAAATAAGATGTCGCCTCGCAGTGTGCGCCAAAGTAATCTAAAAGTTGTGCTTCATTTATTGTTAATTTTATTCAAAATAATTGCAAATGGCAACCATCAAAAGGATACGCAACCCAGCCGACAGCAATCCCCGACACATTCTTAAGCCAATCATGACCGTAAAACATCGGCAAAAAAAACATCGTTTAGCAAACGCCAAAAGTAAAGCCATATAAAAGATAAGTGTAACAATAATAATAATCGAGATACAATCTCAAATTAATACTTCATTTGTTACTAAATCTTTATCTTTATTAGAGAAACTTTCCAAAACATCATCAATGAAAGCACCAAACAGTCAGTTACAAGAAAATATGGTTGGAATTAAAATGGATAATTTTAACAATGTGTGAAACACAATTAAGAATTACGAATTATTCATTATACTTACGATAAATGTGAGAATTCTGCAGCAGTGCCACAGCTAATCCCTCTTAAGCACAATGACTAAAAAAATACAGCATGTCCGCACGCTGCCTGTCCAGATTGTAAATTTTCAGCTATTTTTCGACCGTAAAGTAAATGCATTTCCATCAGCGTAATATATCAAAATCCGTAAAAGCTTTGTCACTCAGGCGAATAAGCGGCTTGCTCTTGCCACAGCTCGTTGCCAAACATCGTTCTGCAAGCACCGGAATATTAATGATGATTGACCAGCAGATACCCTGCACCTAACGCAACAATACTTGATATATATTTTTATATTTAGTTTTATTTTACCCCCAATGTTGCAGGTAGAAAACGACTTTTGATGTTTGCCGCATATAATATTATTTAATTTAAAAAAAAAAAACAAACGAAAAGCAAAATCTGATTTCTAATTAACATTGACTGGTATAAATGATATGCATTAATAATTTATTGATGGGAAATTCAAATATTATTATGCATGAAGTGAGCCCAACTTTGTCAAATAATAATTATGTGAAATTCAATTAAGATTCTGAGTGTGGATTCACACATAAGTTCAGCATTCCGTGTTAGAAAGACAAGTCCTTGAGTGGCAGAAGGCGAAAGATACTAAGTGTTACATTCTTTATATGAGCGGCTAACTTATTTCTTATTGTTACTGGCAATATGGAGTGGGTTAGTGGGTTGGACTCTCTTTTTTTGTGTATATAACATTTTGTAGCTCAGTTTTCAGTTTCACTTTCTTTCCTTTAGTGATGCTGCTTTTATGCGGCAATTGGCTACAAGTGCGCCTTCAATATGGCTCGACCACAATGCGAGCTACGACAATCTCTCTCACACACTCTCTGTCTCTCTCTCTCTCTCTCTCTCTCTCTATCTCTCTCTCTATAGGTGTGGGTGAGTGCGATGTACACTAAACGCAGCATTGACAGCTTAGTGTCCTAAGTCCAACGAAGCATGCGAGAGCAATGTGAAGATAAGTTGTGAAATGCCAGACGTTGCCAACATCAGCCCAGGACATGAAGCGCTTGGAGGATGGTAGAATCAATTGGGCCTGAAGGTCTTCAGTAATCACTGATTTGAATGACACCACACACACACACACACACACACACACATCATATGAGACAAATATCTTAACAGTTAACTGAATATTTACGACTCATTGCTCATGCTCATTTTTTTTGCAATTGGATGAAGTACAAAAAAAGAATATCAAAAAAAAAAATTAAAATTCGTTTTATTTATATATTTAATTTGAATTTTTGAAATGGCCTTTGATTGCTCTGGTCGTCATGGTAAGCGGATTACTCAAGCAACATTTTTTAAGGTTGCTTTGTTGGTTTCTGACTAAATGGCAAATATTGCCTTGTATTATCTTGTACTTATCACTAATATAAATGTAATGTAACTAATTTGAAAATGTCGGTCACTTAAGGCCATTAAATAGCTGCATGCGGTGAGTTTAGTGTTTCCTTACTTTACTTGAATAAAACCTGTACTGACAAATAACTAGTAACGTACATTTGTAGGTCTCAGAGCTGAGTCAATTGGAGAAGCCAAGTTCAAAGGGACAACTTGACATTTGTGTGAGTCTGCTGTGTATGTATGTATGTATGTATGTATGTATGTTTGTATGTATGTATGTGCACACATGTTTGTATAACAGCTAGAAATATGCCATAGAGGAATGAACTTCATTCAGCCTGCAGCCTGAGCTTTACTTCAATTGGCATTGATTTTGCATAAAGCCAAGGCCAAGGCCAAGGCCAAAGCACAGAGCACAGCGCACAGCGCACAACCCAACAAATAATGCGTTAAGCTGCCTTTTTGATTTTAGTTTTTTTTTATTTTTTGCATAATAATTATGTCGAAAGAGTGCAACGCATTAAAGGAAATATCTGGCAGCCCATGATGTGCATACATATATATGTATATATGCTATTCTATAAGCCGTACCGATCTAGCACACTGTCTATATATCTGTTAAGGCTAAAGGATATCATACTAAGTATTAACATCCTTATTTAAGTTTTAATAGGCCAAATATATTATTTTATTCGGACTGCTCCAAATAAAATTTCACCTAAAAGTAGGCAACATTTTAATAATTCTACCTAGCAGGTGGGGAAACCTCAGTTCATTAGGGTCATCCATTCATATTGGTGGTTAATACATGTACCTACCATCGGTCTTTGGAGTTTTTGAAAAATAATGAATAATTAGCATATGGCTTGCATTACATATTCACACTCCTCTAACATTAATCTCTCATAATACTAATAATAATAAATAATTAAATGAATATTTATAGCGATGGACTATTATGTGCAAGGGTCTGGATCTGTTCTGTTCAAAGTCCCCCCCGCTAGCTGTTTCCTATTATTTTGATTTATCTTTAATTTGATGCACTTACCGTCTAAGATAATTTTGATGGTGCACAGTCCAATTTATGCTTTGTATTTGTGTGTGTGTGCTGATACACATACATCTATATTTTATCTATCTATGGTAATTTCGCTTACAACACAAATGCATAATAATATAATAATAATAATAATAATAATAATATAATTTAATGCGAGCAGCCGCCTTTTTTAAATTCGAATAAAAAATAATACTGTTATTATTTTGTTGGTTTTGTGCACAGTATAAAATTTTATTGATTGCTGCTGCTCACACGCTTTTGGCAGGCACTGTTCGCATAATTCGCTTTGCATTCAATTGGACAAATATGCAAATATTAATAAACACACACAACGAGCCTTTTTGCTCAAGTATCCTGAAGACAGTTTAAGCAAAATGATTGCAGGACACAGTCAATATTCCGTTTTCTGTGTGCCTGTGGCACATGTCTGCTCGGTGGCACATTTAGCTTAGTGCTACTTCGTCTAGTAATGGGTTTATGTCTGGTCTAGTATGTATTGTTTGTGTAAGCTGTAGGTTTATTATTCTTACATTACCTTTTTGTTGGCTCTATTATTGTTAAACATAATATTTTGCACATTTTCCATATTTACAAACATTTTATTTAACCAAGGCTATTTATAATTTTAACCAATTTTCTGAGAACATCTTTTGCCTAAGTTTTGTCGCTGATTCAGAGACTTTACTAATTGCAATGTCTATCAATATTTTTGAAAAATATTATTCATTTGCCCAAGAAAAAAAAATGGACTGCAAACATGTTTTCCGTTCATCTGCTGGCTTTAACTTTTGAATCACAGCTTGATTGTGTTGTAACACGATTATTCAATCTGATTGTCTCGCTGCTGGGATCGGTTAGTGTCAATAGTGTCTCAGTTGATGCATGTCAACTTCATTTTCATCCCATATAACTTTTCGTACGTGTTTCCGATAAATGAATAAAGTTTGAAAGTTCACTTGTTTTTGCGGTGAAATACATTCCATAGACAAAACAAAAACAACTTTTCGATTCATTCGACATATTCCGGCCAATTTATACAAAAATCATACGCTCAAAAAAAAAAAACAAAAAAAAAAACGACTTGCAGGTGCAATAAAGTAGTAACACATACATATATATATACATATACAAATGCACGAGGCAAGCAGTAGAGATTTTGCTACTTAAGTGGCAACAGTTTGTGGCAGCACAGTGTTCTCAGTATTTTTTTAAGAGCGCGCAATCTCTTAAGCCAATATTTCTAATGCCCCTTGTCATTATTTTGTGGCTAATGCCCAGTATTGCAAGCTGTACCCAGTTTTCAACCCCTAATTTGAGCAACTACCCCTGGCAGGTTCAGTGCGCCTGCGCGGATAAATGAAAGTTCCCCGCCGCAGCAGCTGGTCGGCTGGACTCGTGTGCGATTCATGAATGAAATGAATTCTTCCTACTTGTATGCTGCTGGGAACAGTTCGCATCGCTTTGCGAGTCAAGTTCTTTAAACTTGGCGTGTGCCGCCTTGCTCATTTGTTAGAGGTCTCGCTCCCACTCCCACTACCACTCCCACTCCCACTCGAATGCCAACTCCCAAGTCCCCACTCGCCCTCAATAACTAAGTGTGGAGCTTTGAGTTCAGTGACTTGAACTGAGAACGGCGACAAGGGAACTGGACGCTGAGCTTTCGCAATTAGCCGGCTTAAGGTGTGAGTCCTTATTTGCATGCATGCTAGGTAAAATGGTTGAAATATTAATCACTTCGACTCAAACTAACAGAGTTAATTTGCTGGCTGCGAGCTGCGAGTTGCGAGTTGCGCGCTGCTACCTGCATGTGACAGGTGCTGACCAAGTGACTTAACTTCTAATTGTCTCCCGACCTGAATCAGCCAAACCTTAAATGGAGGAGGAAAATCAGTAGACAAGTGTCTGTGGGTGAACTTATCGAACCTTATCGCAAATCGAATTTTCTCAAACTTTATATTCCCAGCAATTAGAATTTATTTACAACAAATTCTGCTCATACTATATAGAGAGGTAGGACACTCCAATTGCAACTAATCTGGTTTGGGTTGGAGCTTATCGAGCATTAGCAAATCGAATTTTGGGAAACTTTGTATTTCCCGCAACTCGAATTTCTATATAGCATACAATTTGAAAAGATGCTCGTACTATATAGATATGTAAGACCCTCTAATAATATCGAACTAATTGGAACACATCGTCTTTTAAGAAAATGCTTTAATAACCAAAATTAGGCATATCTCTTTTGCTCTGGCATATGAGATATACATATGTAGTATGTTGTAAACAGTTTTATCAAGTAAGCTCGAAAATTACAAAATTTAATCATTGTTTTTTACTACGTCAGGGGAGGAAGCCTATCAAAATGATTGGTGCATAAAAATTAAATGTCCTTGTCTGAGTCTCTACATTTTCCAGCCAGATTCAACAATTTATGGGCCGGGCCATAAAGTGTGAAAGTGAACAATTGAAATTTGTGGCAGCCTACAAGATACTAAATATTTCGAATATGGTTTTCTTTGCCATCAGTCCTTGCACAGTGCATAATTATTTACTGTACTAGCTCTATAAATAGCGAAGTCAGCTCGAATTGCATCATTATTTGTTACGCACATGTATATGTATTTAATTGGATCTGCAGTCAGAAGCTAGCTTAGAGCCAAATCGAATGAAACCTCCCCAAAGTCTTAAAGCATTTGAACAAAATAAACAATTACAAAAGACAGATAAAACTTGTTCGCATTCTTTTCAAATTAGTTATTTTCATTTGTTACACAACAAACTACAACAAATTAAGGAAGCTGAGCTGAAATTAATTAGTTTTGACTTGTGCTTTAAATGTTTGGTGTGAAGCTATCGAGTTGACAATAATTAAATAGACCACTAGAAATGTACACTCAGAAAATAATTTGACTGTAATTTGGAAAATCGCTTAGTTGTTTTTAAGAAATATGAAATGCAAACTTTTATTTAAAAAAGAAAAATTCTTTCTGAAATTAAGGAAAAAGTAATGAAATTTGGTCTTTCGACTGCTATGTTCGAGTTTTATTTTTTTATAAATTTAAAACAAAAAAGTAAGCCTGGAATTAAGAATAGAATAATCTTGGTATCTAGAAAAACCCAACTTTCCGTTTTCGAAATAAACTTTCTTAATAATAAGGAATGAAGATTCAGGGCGATTGATTTTCTGCGTGTTTTGAATAATTTTCAAAATTTGTACACTTTTTCTCCAAGCAGAAGTCCAGGGAAATGTGTCCAGATGGTCAACCAATTGTAGCCGCTACAAGTCTAAGCCTAAACCTAACTTATTGCAACTGGAGCAGAAGCAGAAGCAGAAGCAGGACATAAATCGACCTTGCGGATGGACACACGTGCAAAATATTCAAGTGCTCTTGTCGACACGGATGCTGGGCAGTGTCTGACAATTTATGTGGTTGATTGACCCACCTGATGGGCATGGCATGGAAAACAGCACGCTCACACACCTGCACACATTTGCGTAAGCACTTAAAAACAGAAAGATCGAAAACAACTGAGGATTATAAAAAAAAAAAAAACGTCGCAAAGACATTCAAAACGCCAAATGAGGTGTGTGCAAAAAAAAATCCATTGCGGAAAAGTGCGAAAATAAATATTTAAGCACAATTTAGTGCTATTTTTATGGCCATGACTGTACTTAGTATATGTACAAATGTGCGATTGTATTTTCGTCTTCTCGACGCACATCAAATTCACAGTTATCGCGCCAGCTTCGGCCATAAGTAAGTTATTTGCTAGTACAGTTATATGAGTAATGTAAATATTTCAGCGCTCTATTTATACACATATTCGCAGCCATCCATATATGTAGGCGTACAAATATGGGGCATACATATATTTGTATATATATATATGAATATATATATGGGCAATGCAGAGTAGACGTCATTTCGGTTGCCATTTTGTGTGTGATGTGTTAACCGCACCGAGAGTATTTCACTTCAAATAATAAACTTCGAGTGCCGACTCGCACATGTGAGTGCGACACCATCGGCACCATACGCACTTGAGTGGAGTTATGGGTTCGTCGCACACTCATGCGACAATCTAGCGCCTCATAACTACAGCTCTCATCAGCCCCCAAACAGAACAGTGGCAAGAACAAAAGAAAAAAAAAAAAGCAAACAAAAACAAGCAAATAAAAAGAAAACAAATGCAAAATTGAAAAAAAGGCATGCAAAAACACTAGACGACGCAGCTTGTTTAGGAGATACCATGTATCTGACGCACTTTTAGTTACATTTGATAAGTTACAGTTTAAAGAGTCGAAACAGTCTTCATCTAATATGCTTAGTAGTTTAAAGATTCATTGCAGACGCCTTAGTATTTTGACATGTAACCATAATATTCCTTTTCTTATATACAGCATGTAATGGGTACAACGGGTACTCTTGGAGAATGAAAATGTAGGAGAACTGAGCAGTTAGTTTTATTATATATACTTATGGCTCAAAGAGTCAAAGCAGTCTCCTTTCTATTTACAGATACAACCTGAATATACCTTCTCTTATATATTTATATGCTCTATTGTTAGAAATGTGAGATTTTAATATATTCTAACTTAAGTTCTTCAATTGATTCTTTTTCAAGTGCAGCACTTCCTCTACCATATAAGGATATTGGTATTTACACAGGATTTACTCACTTGCAGAATTTCAGCTCAGTGTCTGAAACTTACCAAAATATGATTTTAACAATTTGGAAGGGAGATGCCAAGATTAAACGGAAGCAGCAACGACAGCTGCAGCTAACCGCATGTCTCTTGTAAGACACAACAACAAAAACCACAAGAAAAGCAACAACTGACAACAACAAAGCAGACTGCTGAAATTTAATAAGTGAAGGCTCTGATGTGTGATGTGAATAAGTGCGCGCGTTATGCAAATCAAATCTGGAGCTAGATTTGGATGCGGAACTCTATTCCGCACCCGCATTCGCACCATGGGGTATCAATTTTGACAGCAGTTGCAACGCAATTCTGTTGCTTCGAGCCACAGTCATATGGACAAGACATAATTTGTGGCTTCAGCTTGGCAGCGGGCGGGCGGGCTGACAGCTCAAAGTTGATTTGTAGCTGCGCATTTGAATAGTGTGAATATCTGGTGAATCTCGAGTGTTCAACAGCACTCAGTGCAGATAAGCCGAGCAACTTACTAAATTCAAAGTTCGCTCTCTTATTTGAATGAGTTCCAAATAAGCAAGCTCGTCTCTCTTTTAAGGTTATACTTATAATTTCTATTCCCTTGGGCACATATTAAACAATTTTCAAATTAATTGAATTTAAATGAATTATGTGCATAATTAAAAAAATTTTTGTGGTCGTTTTGTTATGCATTTTTTTAATAATAAAAATGGTTTTCTGCTGGCTATGCAATTGAAATTGCAATTTCTCTCTGGTGCCGATCAACTTTCTATATGCCCACAGAGGGTACTCGAATTTCTTTTTGTTTCTGGTTTCTGATATCAATAAACCACAAGATGCAGTTACTCCACTCAGAAAGAGGGTTTAGAAAGTCGGCCCGAAAATTAGAAAATTGTACTTGCTTTCAAAAATGATTTCTATAGGTAAAAAGAACTTCTCAAGATTAAAAAAGCTTTTTACAGTGTTCAGAAATATATTCTATTATTAAAAAATAAAATGCGAGCACTTATTCTTAGAAATAATTAATTTTAAAATTTAGGAATAATTAATGAAATTTGCCGTCTCGGCTCCTATGTAAGTGTTTAGCTTTTGTCCTTTGTTGAGGCGTAAAGAAGGGGAAAAATCCACTCAACTCAATTCCAGCTCTGAATCATAAGGAGAGCTGCCCTTGGCGCTTATCTATATTTCAGACCGATTTTTATTTTTTCCCACAATGCAGATTTTACTGACGACATTTTAAGAAGTCGGCTAGTGATGTTGATTAATAATATATTTACTTGATGGGGTTCTAGACCCCACAACAAAATTATAATACTCTCTGAGGGATATTAAAAAGAAAAGACGATGTGGGTTTTATGGCACTTTGCTATTTGAATTTGGAATTGGTCGAAAATGTGAGGACACTTTCGAAATATGCCGTCCGCATCCCCGGTGACAATTTAAAAGCACTACGGCTGATTTTAATGGGCATCCGGCTGGATTTGGCAGTCACTTTCGGGTGATTTAGCAAGAAATATACGAATTGTTTTCATTTTGCAGACACTCGAATGTGCCATAAACATTTCAAAATGTAGCAAATTAACAAAAACCAAAAATGTGACAAGTGCCCCTTATGCGCAATGATAAACAGTCGAGGCAACGGCAACACACAAATTACGAGCAAATAAAGCGAGAGATACAGCGTGAGAGTGATATATATATATATATATATATATATATATATACATATATAGAGGGACGCAAGATTAAATGTGAGCCTGTATTAATTTACATTTTATGATAACGACCGAGCGCAAAAGAGCAACAAACCCAAAACTACTTGCAAGTCTAATAAAATGTTAAACTTACAATTAGAGTGTGGTGTGTGTTTGTGTGTGTGTGTTTGTATGTGTGTGTGTGTTTGTATGTGTGTGTGTGTGGATCAGCGACTGACAAGCTAGCTATAAAAGGATGCATAATGGTTAAAATTGATGTGTAGGTTTACATAAGTCATTACATATATGTAAGTACTTCAAATAAGAAGTTTCTCACACTTAAATATTGATGCTCCGCAACAGATCTGAATTGATGATAAGAAATATATCAGCAAATATTCAAGCGAGGAACATATCCCCATTTGCACCCATTGTACAATGTGACTAATGGTGAAGAAACACTGTTGCTGCCACACGCACAACATTGTATGCCTCATGCTCAAGCTCAAGCTCAAGCTCAACGATTTCTTCGCATCCATACCCTGTGTTTGTTTAATTAATTTAAGTTTGCTGTGGTTATGATAAATTAACTTGATTTATATAATTAAATATAACATTGTAGAGTTTGTGACGCGTCTGCAACAAACTTTTTGCTTGAGTCACGAGCTTGTCCATATTTGATTGCGGTAGATGTCTCTACATCTAAGGCATATGATTTTTTTTTTTTGTTTAATTTCTTGATTATTTTTTTAAGCTATCTTAAAATTATAATTCGTTGTCGGAAAAATAAGGTGAGCTGCCAAAAATGATGCATATTTTCTAAATGTAAGTTCTAATTTTTGCTAAAGTGTTGGCACAATCTAAAATATGAAATATGTACAATAGGAAAAAAAATCAAGTCATCTGATATCCTGAAAACAAATTTGTTTCTTTTGGCTCATCGTAAATCAAAGCTTTCACCATTTGGCAAGGAGATGTGTGCCAAGGTGTTGCCTGAAAAAATGGCACTGCGATATTGCCACTGCCAACGGCCATTTACAAAAAATCCACGTTCGCATTTACCTATGTATGTGTGAGCACACATGCCTTTTTTATTTATTTAGTTTTTGTTGCTTTGGATTTTGAATATTGGGCGTTTCCTGTGTTGTCCGACACGTACATTGGTCCGCCTGTCTGCAATGCCAAAACATGTTTAAGGTTTACCCACAGCTGCAAAATTGAGGGGAAAAAAACGGACTGAAAAACTGTTGACTGACTGAGCCAAGAGTGCTTGACTTGGTTATACCCTATATAGAATAATTCAGATTGTGGGTGTTATTTGGATTTATTGATATGGTCTGGCATCCAGTAAGTTATTTGAAATAACATTTATCTGCGATTGGTGTTAAGACCAACTAATTTACTCAAGCAAACAGACACGGCTGATCGAAATCCTTAACCAGTTAATTCTAATCAATACAGGTACAAATTTGGAAACGCATCTTGACTTATAACCAAGATCAATCAATAAGCTGACAAACCAAAAGTGCTGTTTATATGTTATACATTTCGAATGGGTATCGGGCAGTAAAATCTTGTTTTACGGGTTCTTCAAATATTGGCGTCAGCAACAACATCGGCTTCCCTTTCCGATAATCAACTGAGCGGCAACTCAGTTATGCACAACGTGGTGCTGTTCTAATGTCAAAGTGCAGCAGGACGACACGTTGTTCAACAGTCTCTGGACATTGACTTTGACATGTGCCTAGATGGCAACTTTTTATTGCATTCCAGTTTGGCAATTTCCAATGACACAATCAGTCTATAAATTTGGCAGCAAAGTGGATGGCATACGTCTGTTCCAAATGCCATTCTTATCTTCAAACGAAATTTTCAATTGGCAGACTCAAGAGTCAAGACTCAATATATATAGATATATATTTGAAAAAGAAATAAATGACGAACTCTTATACTAGTGGTTTCTAGCAATCCACATTCCCAGATTGGCAACTGTAGCTCCGCAGCTACGCAAGAAATGAATTTTGATTATCGACACAATGAATTTCGCATTACGCCCACAAAGAAGTAAAAACTCAGTTTAATGTTAATTAATAAATATGTAATGTATTTTGTATGTATTCAAATGTTACTTCTTGTCGAGTTACAGGTTTGCATTTATCATCATTTTATTTGTATTTGTTATTTTTTTGCATTTTCATATCAAATTAAGCTGCGCTTCACCTGAAAGGCTTTCGGACCGAATTCGAGTTCGAATTGTTATTTGTGTTTTTGTCTTTGTTAGACTCGGTTTGTTCTATAATTTCGATCTGGTGTAAATAAATAAATAGTAATAGATAGTATACAGTTAGTGTGGTAGTTACATATTTTAGTTTTTAGGCGCATAGCGATAAGAGTTATATTCGTTAATTGTCTCTACAAATTTATTATTGAACTTGCTTGCTCGGCTTCGGCTGTGTGATTTTTGCAAAAATAATGCCTTTGCGAACGAACGGTCGGTCAAAAGTTAATTTAATACGTTTTGTATTCATGTATGTATGTGTATGTATGTGTATGTATATATAATATTTGTATACACAATTAATTTTAATTTGTGGTTACCTGCACATTTAGCACTTGCAATATTTGAAATAATCTCATTTGCTCTCAGATTTCAATTAAAGTCAATAATTACACACATACATATTTATATGCACCTACATGTTAATTTTTGTTATTTCGTCATTTCGTTATTTTATGTTTAACTTTTCGTTCTCATTATGGTTGTCAATTATAGCAAAAATAAGCTCTCTTTAATATATGTATTTATGTTTTGTTTTTTCCTATCAATTTTCGTTTTGCTTAACAGAATTAATTCAATGCACAAATTTATTGTTCTTCATATTACTTTGTAGCTGTTATATTTTGCTTTTGTTTTCACTGAATTTTGTTATTGTTATTTGTTGCAGTTGCTGTTTCTCGTTTTCTCACTTAAATGGCATTAATCGAAAACTGTGCAAATTTCAATTTGCACATTTATTGTAAGTATACACATTGTTTTGACGACGTTACTTAAATGCATTTCATTTTGTTTTTACTGCTTACTGTTTACTGTTTACTGTTTGCTTATATCAGGCATTGTTATAACTATGCTAAGTATTCTGACGTTCGTTTAGTACATTACAATAATGTGTTAATAATAATAATAATAATAATAATAATATATCTATACATAGAAATCAAATTCAACGAAATGTCATCTCATCTCTACTCGTACAACGAATATTTGTTTGTTTGTTTGTTGTTTTTTTTGTTTTTGGCATAACTGCAAATTATAAATGTAGTTAATAAAATTAATTTACACAAAATTATCATTTAATAATTTATTGCTGTCTGTCTAGCGCGTTGGCAACCAAATTAAATTCAATTCAATTCTTATAGAGTATTGCCCGTATCTCCCATTTTGACTTCCCTCCCTCTCTCTCTCTTTGTCTCGCACGCACACCCATACACACTCACACACACATACGCACACACACGTTCTATGGCTTCTCATATAACCCTGGCTGTAAATTTGTTATGCTTACTGTAAATACACTCAAAATTTATCTGAACAATTTGTACGCTCAACCCTCACTCACAAATGGACTCACACACACCAACACTCACAAATACGCACACCCACCCACACACACACACAGACAGATACGCACTCACACATGTACACATAACACAAAGTTCAGTCTTTTTCATGTACATAGAGAACAACAGAAAGTACAACGAAAAGCAAATAAAGCAATCTGTATGCCATAGCTGAAGTAAATACATTATATTATTCTGCGAGTGCTTAGTTTAATTAGATGAGTAGTTTGAGTACTTTTTCTTTTCCTTCGTGGTTTTTTTTTTCATTTTTCGTTTTTCGTTTGTTGTTTGTTTTTTGTTTTCTGTTATTTGTTTTAATTTCAGATAGTTTGACCGCACTTTGTATTGCTTGGCTTAATTAAAGTAAATGTATAGAATTCGGCTGGATCAACAATAGACATGCGTGTCCTTAGTCCTTAGTCCTTAGTGTGTGCTGTGAGGTGCATGAGAATATATGCATATATAAGACATTATTATTTAGATATAAATTGGCGTCTCCTGGCCGGTGAGCAAACGAAACATGGACGTGGGCATAGTTTTCATCAAAATCTGCAAGCAGAATGAGCGCAAATGTATGTATATGAAACAAATATGTATGCATAAGATTTATGATCATATCACTTACCTCGCCCACAGATGAAGACAACAGCTTGACGATGGTATCGTGTGGCACAGCCACAACGCTTTGATTATTAATTTCGATGATTCGATGGCCAACGCGGACACCACCGCGTTCAGCAATGCCGCCACGCAGAAGGCTGCAGATCTATGAAGCAGATATAGATAGATATTATATATTCACACATTTGAAGGATGCAAAATAAAAAAGTACATACTGATTATTTTTTAGATCTACAAATTGAAAATAATTCTGAGAAAAATACACTTTACATACTCTAACCGAAAGCAACAAGTTAAATATCATATCGGCCTACTTACCACTCCATTTTGTACGCTAAAGCCTAGTTGAAAGAGGGCTTTGGGCCGAAGAATCTTGACCTCGACGACAGGCGGACAGGGCACAACGGTGAACTTGACGGCAGTTTGATTTTTGGCATTGCGTATGTAGCTCTGGCAGGTGGACAGCGGCAATCCGACGAGGCTCATGCCATTGATGGCTATCAACTGATCGCCAATGTTTAATTGTCCGCAGCGAGCAGCGGCTCCACCAGACATTAAATTGGCAATAACTACTGTCGGCAGCATGGAACCCCAGCCGCTCTCGACGATGACAACGCCGAGGATTTCGCCCTTGGCCTTGGGCACAACAACCTCCTTTTGGAGTTCCTTTTTAGCGAAGATCTCCAGCTCGTCGCCGAATATCTCCTGACTGTTGAGCACCTCCTGGTAGTCCATCTCCTTGGCGAGATTCTCATTCTCAATGCCGTTGGCCTTGAGGAACTCCATGTATGCCACCTGAAAAGCCTGACCAATCGACTGCGCTATGAATTGCGCCTCATCGCTCTCAAACACATGGCATATCATTTTGGGGGTGCGATTGTGCTTGTTAGAGGAGCCGCTCTCCTTGCTGATTTCCTTCAGCGGCTCTCCATCGATTGTGTCGGCCGGGCCTGGACATGAGAGGGAATCGACGACAACGCCACTACCATTCGGTATAAAGCGTCGGCGAGCCATCAACACAACGAGATCACCAATGTCAGCTATGTAGGAGATGGTGCGCAGTGCATGATCCATCATAATCTCCTTGAGGTCCGTATTGAGCACCATTATCTTCTCGGTTGATATGAACAGATCCACCTCGGTGCTGGGCTGACTTTCGCCCTCGGGCGCCTGTCAACAAAACAAACAACAACATTTAAAACTGTTTACAGAATTGGGACAACACTTAGTTCTAAGTGTTAGGTTCGTGTTTGTTGCTTACCAAAGCCTAAACATATCAAGGAGTGAGCAGCATGGGTTGTTATTAATATTTTTGTTTATTGTTTATTTTATTTTTTTTTTTTTTGTATTGGGGAATGGACGAGAAAACGAGACGTTTATATAGACGAATAGAGAGAGAGATAGAGAGAGAGACAGAGAGAGAGACAGAGACAGAGCCACAGTTAAACGAGCATAATTTTTGCTAAAGGAGCGCAACTGAACAAATGAAACAATTGAAATGAACTGAGCTGACGAGCTCGATCTACACACCTTTATGCGGGAAACGGCCTCCTCGGCCTGCATCATACGGGTTGATTTCGTCGGCTGACCCTCGCACACTAGCTGCGTGGAGCCCAGATATCGGGCGCGAAACAGAACGCCCTCGATGAGCACTTTGGGTTCCAATAAACCTGATAATGATCAGATATAAATCATTTAGTTTGGCAAATAACTAAGTAAATATATATATATATATATATATAATTATATATATATATAAATGTGTTAATATATACAGGTATAGTTTCTACTCTAATCGAACTGGTTTTAAGTAATTTTTGGAAGTTTGTTAACAAAAGCGAAGTGAAACTTTCAGATAATCATTTTATACCCTTGCAGAGCGTAACGCATCGAAGGAGGCATCTCCGGCCCCATAAAATATATATATATTCTAGCCGTATCGACAACATTTTAAGTGCTTAAGCTATCTAAATGACAATTGGTGTATTTCCGTAGTTTTGCTTCGGATTAAAACTTAAATTAAGCCCGATCTACAAGGGTATGTAATCCTCGGTTGAATGTATATGTTCCCATAGAGATAATGACTTTTCGATTTGCCTAATAAATTTGCTAGGACTGTCTGATATTACTACGTAATTAGATTTTCCATGATGTTACTTTTTCATCGAATAATCGAATATGTATGCCTATGTCTGCTTAAACATGCATGCAACGCAAACATAGTGTATGAGTTAAGTATAAATTAAGCAAATTATGTTTTGGCTGTTTGGGCTATGAATGGGCAAGGGAAAACGAGATAGAGAGACAGAGAAGAGAGAGAGAGAGAGAGAGAGAGACAAGAGAGATTGGGATAGGGAGAGAGATATATAGCGCATTCACTTACATGGCAGGCACCACACCATCAATTACAGAAAATGAAAATTTCAATATGCAGCGTTTGACAAAAAGAAAAACGTGAAAGTCAAAAATTGTTTGATTGAGAAATACAGAGCAGACAATAGATTGATTCATCGTTTTGTGTGGGGGGCGTTTCTGCACGCACACATAGACGATAGACAATAACAATAATAATAACAATGAGAATGACAAACAAGAGACTCATTTGGATATGCCACTTACCCTCCTTGTTGCGTGAGTGGGCTTTCTTATCGGTGTTGGCCGAGTCCTTGAGCGATTTGATGGAGCCCGTGGGACTCTTTGAATATTGCAGCTTCTCCGGTGAACTGAGCGATACATCAGCCGTGCCAACAATTTGGCAGATGTCCGGCGAATTGGCCGTCAGCGAAGTGCCAATACCCTGCCGTATGGTTGCCGTCGAATAGGTTTGCGGCTTGGGATTGCTATTGTTGTCGCTGATATTTATGCTGCTGCTGCCGTTGTTATTGATCAAGCCATTCGCATTGCTGTCAGCGGTGCCGGTCAATGATGTGGTCTACACAAGCAAACACAACCAGAAGTTGGCAAATTAATGCGATCATCTGTGCAAATCAGATACACTTACCTTTTCCGCAAAAAAGTCCTGCTGGCCAAGCAGCCGATCCGTTTCCAGATCAGTATCCGCTTCCTCATCTTCGAGGCGTATCGCCGGCGTTTCCGTTGTTATTGCTGATGTTGTTGTTATTGTTGCACTCTTGCGCGGCACCCAAACTGGCGAATCTGGATCCGGGGGCAGCACTTCATCACAGTACTTGAGCTTATCGGGTTGTGTTTTAGCGCGCTGCAAAGCGGAGCGTATCTCTTTCATGGCTTCTTGTATCTCAACTGGAGCTGCAGCTGCTGCTGCTGTTGTTGCTGCTGTTGTTGCTGCTGCTGTTGTTGCTGCTGTTGTTGCTGCTGCTGTTGTTGCTGCTGTTGCTGCTGTTGATGATGTTGATAACGAAGATGATGATGGCTTGTTGCTGGCCGACGGTGCAGCGGCATAAACTGGACCGTAGTGTGTTTCTGTTTCAGCGGGACTGTCACTATCAGCAGACACCGCCAACTGTGGCTCCAAATCTTCCGCACACTGCTCGGGCGATGGTGTGATCGATGGCGTTTCGGGCAACTGCGGCGGCAACACAAACTCGATCGGCTGTGAGCCATCTGTTGCTGCTGCTGCTGTTACTGCTGTTGCTGTTGCATCTGTAACGCTATTGTATTCATTTTGCAGTCGTTCGCTGTCGCTGTTACCATTGTGCTCGTGCTCGTGGATGATCTGATGCTGCTGTTGTTGTTGAGGTTGCTCTTGTTGCTGCTGCGACTGCTGTTGCTTGTCGCAAACGACGGATACATTGTTTTCGGTATCGGAGGCATGTCCACTGCTGAGGCCATCCTCCAGCACGGGCATGCTGGTGTAGAGCTTACCATAATCGGTTGTCGTACAATTCATATCATTGGAGAGGCTGTCCAAATCGCCGCAATTCGAATCGTAATCCGTCGTCTCTGGCGATAGCGTAAAGTTCCGTGAATGCCGACGCAGATTTGCCTCCAGTTCAGTGTCAGCCAGATCGCCGCTACTGCGACTGTTCGAATCGATATACAACTCGATGTCGTTCTGCTCCTGGTAGGCATTATGCTCACTTGTCTGTAAATAAATCGATTGTCGGTCAGTGTATGACTTGTGGGTTAACAAAGCAGCTTAGCTGCCAGCAATCCTATATTCCGTACCCCAGAGAATCTAAGCTCACATTCACCAGTCACCTACTTGTAGTGCTTGCAACATTTCATAGATTTATGTATTTTTGTGACCTACTAAATAAGCTAAAGTTTATACGAAGTTTATATACCCATACAGATCTAAGTCCCTCTGCTCACATATAAATATCACCATGAATGAATGAACATGAAAAAATCCAGCAGATCTTTTCGATGATCGAATGCCAGCCGTAAAAGGCAGAATGTGGCTGAGACTCACCTGCATCCTGGGCGAACGGTGAACCATGTAGAGCTCGTCTTTGGGTATTCTAGCTAGACGCTGGCCAATGTAAGATTGCTCGATATGTTTATCCACATCGCAAACGCGCGGCTGCGTCGTGTTGTCCTACGGGTAGAGATAAACAGAGAAACAATTAAGCGTTTATTTGGTGAGGAATTTAGTTGGCAACTTACCGAACAGGCCACATCCTCGCCACTTTCCGTTGTGTAGTCGGCAAAGCGCTTCTCGTCATCTTCGTCATCCGGATTGCCTTTAAAGAACTCCTCGAGCACTTTGCGCGTCTCAGAGAACTCGTACAGATAATCAAAAGTGGGCGTCTTTGAGGATGCGGTTGCGTTCGTACCATGCTCATGATCAATCAAGTCAATCAAATTGCCAACGGATGCCTTGCCAGCGAGGCTGCCTAGCACATCATTATCCGCGCGCTGCTTGGCAGGTGAGACGCGCTGCGGAAAGCCGGGTGGTCGTTTTGGGTAGCCAACACTTTTACCCGACTGATTGCCAAACCGACGCGGCGAACCCTCATAATCGGCAATGGGCAGCTGCCCAATCATCTTTGTAACCTTGAGTACATCCTCATTGCTGCCTCTATCTGGGGCAGCCAGCACCGCGGGCTTGTTCATCCAATTCGTGTCAATGTCGTCGAAGACAACAATCTCGCCATCTCGCAGACACTGCCCATCGGCCTTGCCCACATCCGTTGGCGAGCCGGGACTCGCCATACCCTGTGGGTAATCAAAAACCAGAGCAAAAGTAATTAAGCATAAAATAGTTTAGATTCTAATCAATGCGATTATGTTTTCAAAATTCACACGCTTTGAAACTATTTTCCTTTCTACGGGTCAATAATAATAATTTCATACATTATATTGCCACAAAACCAGTTATTGAATGTCTAAATATATATAATAGTTTGATGACAGTCTTTTCAATTTTAGTGAATGTTATGCAATTTGAACAAAATAGCTCAAACTTCATGTATCCATTAATCGAATTTCGAAGTCTATTCCATAAATTCAATTTACATCAATTTGTTGTTCACACAAGTTGATTTCAAGTATCGTTGCAAGTTGAACTCATTCCACTGTTCGAATGAGTTTAGTGATGTGTCTTTAATTGCGTTAAACAGTTTGCAACAAAATTATAAAACTTCTGCAACTTGTGTCACAAGTTAAAAGTCGATTCTAGTTTGGGGCTTATATACATGCATGTTAATAGATATTTGCTAACTATTGAGTTAACTGTTTGTTTCTTAACTTGGCTACTGCTAACCGAAGTTTCCTTTCCGTTATTGTTGCTTGTTTGCTTGTTTGTGTGACCATCTCACCTCTGGTTCAAACTGACTGCTGCCCGGGCTGCGACCGACGCGTATCTGATGTGGATGCGGCCGTTGGTAATAATATGCTGACTGCTGCTGCTGCTGTTGCTGCTGGTGGTGCTGCTGTTGATGCTGCTGGTGGTGGTGCTGCTGCTGATGTTGGGTATTAAGGTAGCCAGGCAGCTGATGGGGCGGCGACATCTGCTCGAATGCCTGATGATGATGATGCATCGGCGTATATTGCATATCAGCATTCAGATCCGGTGAGTTCAGCACAGTGCTGGCCGGTGTCACGTTCGGGCTACGTGTGCGCATCTCCCATACGTAGCGCTCCTGTGAAACTGCCGGCTTGCCAAAGTTCATGTGCAGATCCGCATGACCACCACCGCCGCCGCCACCGCTGCCGCCGCCAGTTAAATGATTCACGTTTGGTTCCATCGAATCGTTGCTGCTGTCACTGCAGGAGTTCATACTGAGCGCGTTATCTGCACGCTCGTGGGACACGTTCGGGATGTGGACGGGGCGTTGCTTGGATGCAGAGCGCTGGTTGCTCTGTTCTAGAGCGGCTTGGGCTACCTTTCAGCAGCCAGTGGTTATCTCAACTGCCGCTGCTGACATGCTACGCTTGGAGTCAGATGCCTGAAAAGCATATAAAAACCGCTGCGATTACTACGACCAGCAATGACAAATTAAATATCTGATGATCTAATATAATGAATAGTCGAATGAATCACATTACTTGCATGTTCTTCTCATTTTCGTTGCAATTCTTTATTTTTTGTTGTTGTTTTTCTTGTTGGAGTTATGCATAAAAATCAATGCACAAAGTGCCAATTAACCCAATAAAATTCCACACGTGTTAACGCATTTATCTCTGAGTGTGAGTGTGTGCGTGTGTGTGTCTATTTGTGTAAATTTGCGCACGTAAACTTGGCCTCCAAAAAGTGTTAGTGCAGCCGCCAGGACGAGATGCGGATACAACGCTTGGCAACAAAGGCGTTAGTCTGTGGGGTGCACATATATACATTATATATATATATATATAATATATAATACAACACAACACAACCCAACTACAGTGTGCGCTCGCTAAATAATACTTTCAAAATAACTTAATATTGGCAAAAACAAAAACAGCACAGTATTTTTAGCATTTATTATCATTTTTGTATTCAATTTTATTCGTTTTTCTGATTTATTTATGTATTTATATTATTTATTTATTTGTATTATTTATTTATTAGAATTTTGTGCGTTGATTTAATGCTTTAAAAAATAGTTGGCACTGGCTGTAAGACCTAGCGAGTATTCACTGTATTCACAATTCACCACCACCACCCCCACAAGTAGGTAAATGAATCCGCAGCAGCAGCAGCAGCAGCCGGCTGCATTGTTTTCGTGTGTTTCACTGCGAGCCAACCTCACCCCTCATCACCTTGCTTGCTGCAACGCGGGCATTTGTCATCGTCTGCAGAGATTGCGAATTAGATGACACCTCGAAAAATAAAATAAAAAAAAATCACTTTGTATGCACGCATATGTGTGTGTGTACATGGATGTGTGTGTGTGTCTGTGTGTGTGTGGTGTGCGTGATATTGGCATGAAGTATTGTTAAAAATCAATAGAATTGACAGGGTTTTTCCATTTTTTTGGCCCTACCGCCCACAACCACCCACCCAGTAAAGCACTTAACCAGCCCGCCACTAATAGCAGCAGCAACAACAACAACAGACAACGGGAACATAACAATGCGTATTTTGTGTGTTTTTTTTAAGAGGGGGTGGTTGGGTGGAGGGAAGGGGCTGGTTGTTCGCCCATCCAGGGCCAATCAATTTTGATTTATTACGATTAGTGCACAGAACGACCACAGTTTAACGATCACAAGCGTATGCTGCACGCACAAAAAGTATTTCTCAATTTTGTAATTTTTGAATGCAAATTACCATTTAACACATTTGATTCACTTTCTTTCTGCCACTTAATGCATTTATTGCTCGACACAAAAAAAAAAGTAGAAGCCGTCAGAGATGGACAACAACACCGATGCGCTATGTGTCTAATGACATATCGATATGTCCACCGTGCGATACATCGATATGCAGCGTTGCGCTAGCGACACCTATCATTAACGATAATAACGGACTAACGATACCGATAACACACCCATCGTCAGTTACAGAAGAAAAAATAGTACCGACCGAAACGGAACGTACACCGGATCGCGACCGTTGTGCGCGCTCTCGAAGTGTTTATGGTTAATACTACTACTACTGTTTTTTGTTTTTGTTATTTGTTTGTTTGCGTGCAAGTGAGCAGTATTTACAAATTTTGAGGCGCGCGAAGCCGAGATTTGTAAATTTTTTTGTTTGTTGGCCCACCAAAAATGCAATAAACAAAAAAAGTGAGTTAACTTGCGCTATTATCAAATGTGGTGTTTGTTGTTATTGTTTGTTTTTTTTTTTATATATATGTATATATGTACATATACATATCCATATACTTATATAGATTATACAAATCGAAAGTTATTTGGTCCTTTAACACTCAAATATATTTGTTTATTTTATATGCGTTTTGAGCCGCTTTTTGGGGCTGTCTAAGCTAAAGATGTTTTGACTTTGTATCCAAGGGATACAGATACATTTGCAGATACAGATACAGATACACATGCCATCGCTGCAGCAGCAGCAGGGTGTGTTCCTGCCACTCTGCAAGTATGAGTGTATTATGTGCGCGTGTGTGTGTGTGCGTGTGTGTGAGAGTTATGAACCTGTGCTAAAAATCAATACAGCACGCTCTCGTGCAAAAGTCAAACAACAAAGGGGACTTCGAATCGAGTCCTGTTTCTGTTCCACTCCAACTTGTGCGTATGGTTTTTGTTCTTAGCCCGTTTATTTCATTCTTTCTACTTGGCTGCAGGACGTCAAGTAGAACAGCTAGAATATGTTGGCAATTATACGCGACGCTTGCTGCAATTCAAATTGCGGCTAATTTCACACATGTTGAAAAATGATTGCGTTCAGTGCAGCAGCATCATCGTCATCATCATCATCATCATCATCATCTTCAGTAGCAGCAGCAGCAGCATCAACAACAAGCGTTAAAATAATAAAACACCGTTAAATGCGCGCGCCGATTTAGTTGAGCGTGACCAAGGCGCCCAAAGCACTAAAACGCGACGTTGTTGCATTAAGTAGTTCTCGTTATTATTGTTATTGTTGCTGCTGCTGCTGCTGCTGCTGCTGTAGCAGCTGCCAATTGCAAAGAACGCATTTTAAAACGCACTTGGCAACGAGCAGCGAGCAGCGCACAACAGTTGCTGCCCTGGGGCAGCTGCAGTTGCTGCAACTCCTTGCCTTTTAAGGCGGTCACTCAAACTAAGCAACTAGCAACTGGTTTTGTCCCTAACCCAAGTCAGCACTCTAATAAAAATATCTACTACAATTTGCAAAGATTAATGCATTTTTTTTGATAAAAAATAAAATAAGAAATTTGTTTTTATGTAAACACACCTGTGCTCAATCGAAACGAGCAAAAAATTACAAATTTAATTTGACCTTCAAATAATTATTTTTGATTGTCAGTATTTGCTCTGGAAATGTCCAATCCTTTAAAATTACCCGCTAAGACTTGTTAGAAACTCTTAAGCCCCCCATTCAAAATATGCACAACAGTTAAAAATTTGTTAGTTTTGGAGAGTAAAAAGTAAAACGAACAAAAATGATCAAATTCGAGAAGTGCCTCAAAATAAGGCAACAATAGAAAAGTCAACAATTTGTAAATTTAAAAGTAGTTTTTCCTGAACTACTCAACTTTGTTCCATTAACATAGTGTTTAGCATAAAGTTAATTAATGGCAAATACCGTATCGTAATCAAATCAACGTACGTATGTACATATTTAATTACGCAGAATTTTACGGGCTTGTCAACGGTTGTGACTCCACTTAGTTAATTACAGGTGCAAGTGCTCTAGCCAAGAGCGCTCGCCTTGGCCATACCCTGGTCCGAAGTCCTTACATATACAAAAGCAAACACTTCTTAGATACTCGTTTTTACATCTGTAGGAAATCGATATTATCGAATCTGGGAAAGTTATTGGTAAAATCAGAGAAACATATTCCTTTTTATGCAATGTCTTGCCAGATATATTGATATTCAGACTGGATCTGCATTTGGTATACGAGCACTTTTATTCCAAATTTAAAAATAACAGACAGAGAGAATGGCTTTTGATCCTAATCAGGAATACATATACATATATATATATATATATATATATATATATATATTAGGGAATCGGATATATTTCCTTCTGCCTGTTACATCATTTTGCACAACTTCTTTATAGCCTTATTACGCATTTTCAGGGCCTAAAAATATAAAAATAACTCGGCGATTCTTACTCACTCTTCTCTTAATTGTGGCACTACACTCAAAGAACCGTTTTAAACATTGACAAGAAATACATTAAACTTGTCAAGCTTTAAGCAAGCCAAAAAACTGTTTACATATCAAATACAGAATATATATATACATATTTAAAGTAGATTTAAAACCTAATTTCATTTGCAAATTTAAAAAAAATAAAATAAAAAAATAAATCAAAATCTGCTTTTATCAATTTTTATATAAGAAAAAAAATGATGAGCTTAAGAAAAAATAAGTTAAGAAAAAAGAAAATATCTATTTTTATTGACAGCACATTGATTTCGATTTAATGTGGTAAGGGTATTTAGGATTCGGTGTGCTGTTAATTGTATTATTATTTGCTGTTTGCTTGCCACTTTTTGTCATGTAATTGGGTTTTGTTGTCTTGGCCAAAACACTCGCTCGTATTGTTGTTGTCAATTGAAAAAGTAATTATAGTACACATGTATAAATTTCTGTATTTCTGAACTGCCTTCCGATCTTTTTTAGCTGCTTTTTTTGTTTGTTTTTCTTATTGTTGTTGTTGTTGTTGTTGTTGTTGTTGACGTTGTCGGTAATTAAAAATGCAAGTTTCGCGGCCTGCTTGCTTGCTGCTGGCTTTAACAGTTAACCAAAACCGTTCATAACTGCACTGGTAATTTACAACAATACCATGTATGTGTGTGCATAACATTTATAAATAATTAGCATGCTCTGATTGGGCTTCAGATGCTGATGCAGGTGTACAGGTGCAAGAGCGCACTCGAGAATGTTTGCTATCATCTGTTAGGCATTAGTCAACTATCAGTTATGTGTTATCAGCTATCAGTTATTGGCTATCAGCTATCAGTTGACATGTGCCAATGGCTTTTATCTAATCGGAGCAAAGTCTCCTTGACTGAGTCACGACTGTTGCTGCATGAGGCACAAAAGTGAGCTGAATAATATCGACTCGACGCGACTCGGCTCGACTTGACTTGGCTTGATCATTGAGCATTTGCCGGACATGGCCAAGTCGGTTTTCCAACTATGTTGTCCAGTACCTGCTGTTGCTGTTGCTTCTCATTCTCAACGTGTGTATGTATGTGTGTGTGTCTGTGTGTATCTGTGTGCGTCTGTCTGTCTGTGTAGAACAAACGAAAAGTCGATAAACCAGTTTGTGACTACGTTAAGTGGGATATTTTCAAACAGTTGAGGAACAATGATTTCGTGTAGGGAGCGGAACAGAGCTACAAAGATTGAAGGTAGAGAGAGAGAAAGAGAGAGAGATTGAGAGAGAGAGACTCTGTTGAGATGGGAATCGGTAACAAGCAGAAACTTCCTCAACGCGTTTCCATTCGAAACATTTTTCACGCTGCGCAATTTTCAAAGTCAATGCGTAGATGAAAAATGAAAAAATAGCAAAATACTTAATTCCATTTCCCTGGCATAAAGCAATCTATTTGCGTATGCAGTCGAGATGAACTCTCTTTCTAGAGAGAGAGAGAGAGAGAGAGAGAGAGAGAGGGAGAGAGAAAGAGGGATAAGCTTCTTAGACTTCTTAGATCTGTCAACTGGCAGTTCGTCAACTTTTGTAGTAGGGATATCTTTAAGTTTTGAGTTTAATAATGTTATGGGTTAAATAACGTCTAAAAAAATATATATTTAATTTAATTCTAATATGCTGAAAAAGCAGAAACGGAACTGTATTTTCAACTCAGTTCAACATTCTCACTTCATTGAAGATAATTTGTACTATTTGAAGTGCCACAAATGAGTTGATTATAAAAGAGTGCAGTATGAAGTAGAAGAGCATAAAGTAATCGAGTATAAAGTTTGATATATATATATATATATATATAAAATAGTGGAGCATAAAATAGTAGAATTTAAAGTAGCTGCAGCTGCAGCCTCTTCATTGAAGCATTTCGAATGTAAGCTACAAATTTACGCACCAACTTGGATGTCAGTCAGTCCAGCACACTCCCCCTTTTGCACGCCAGCAAGTGCCTCAATGATAAGTAGTAAACAAAGTGTATATATTAATGTGAACACAAGTATTTATGTATATACAGATGTATAGGTAGCTTTGTAAGTAGATGATACGGCCTTTGGCACAGCTCGATCAGCAGCTGGAGGTTGCCAGCTTGTCGTGTGAACAAAAATATAATTTGTGCACTTTGAAAAAGGTGCCAGCTTAACAATAACAAATTAATATTTATTAACAAACAGTATTGGTGTCGATTTACCTTATTTTTGTTGTTGTTGTTGTTGTTGTTGTTCGGTTTAATTGTTCATTACGCGTCCGTTGAACGTGTATTGTTCACTTCCCTGTGTCGATTTGACTTTGAACTTGGCTTGGAGTTGGGTGCTAAGATAGGCCTTCAACTTAAAGTTGAAATCGGGGAACGTGGCCAGGTCTCTTGACCTTGTCAGTCTTGTCTGAGGTATGGCTGCATCTTCATCTCAGCCAAGGTCTGCTAAGTGTAGCTTAAATAAATAAATCAAGTATTTCCCTTGCCTGACCCAAATGCCAAGCAATAAGTGCAACAGCTGCAACAACAATTTCGCGCGGCTCACATCAATAGCTTGTTCAAAACAACAGCGGAGACAAGCAAACAAACAAACACACACACACACACACACAGACAGACACACAAATGCAACAATAAAATCCATGTCATAAACGCACAATGGCCAAGTAAGCAAAATAGGCATGCAAATTGTTTAGCCGCACAAATTGTGTCAGCAGAGGCAACAAAAGCACGTGCCCCCATAAAAAAAATCAACTTTTTTCTATTATTCAATAATTAACGTCGAATGAAGCAGCAGCTAAAAACAACAACAACAACAACACATTTATTGGCAACAATGGTAGTTATTCGATATCTAAATGGATATTTAACGACTGTTGCAAGAACTGATCAAATCGAAACTCAAATTACATAATTAAATGTATGCAAAAACCATAAAATTTACTTCAATATACAGATGCTTGCCACTACCTTACCTTCAGAATATTCAATCTTTATAATTTCATCGTTTTCGCAGTATTCTGCGATATTTTACGTGACTGGAAATTCTTGAAAAAAGATGCTTTTAATTTGCTTATCTGAAATACGCATTTTTGTGCCTCCGAAATTGACACGTATAAGCATTATTTTGGTTTATATGCCGATAAACATGACTTGATTAACTTCAGAAAGATTTATCAGTTGGAGCTGATCTAGAGTCTCAATTTGTCAAGGCAAAATTACAATTGTGCAAGTGCAACAATACCAAAATCAGACTTACAAAATGCATTCGTAAAAAACGCAACTACTACAAATTGCAATTAAAAAACAGGGACATTAAAATTGAACCGCTCAAGGACAACAATAATCCAAGAACCTTGCTCGAAGCCTTGCAAAAATAAATGCACTTTTTAAATGAAGAGTACACTCAGAAAAAGAATTAGTTGAAAATCGCCAAGGGAAGCTCATCTTATTGTTCAGAAAGTACATTTCGAGAACGAGAAAAATGCAGAAATAATCTGTCTAATCTGTCCAGGCCCATCCTTACCTACATTCATTTAACATCAGCTTGAAAGAACACGACAATCCAGCGGAATATTTGTATACTGATTATAATCGTATTAAAATAGGTATAATTTCGCAAGCAATTTCAGCTATAGGAAAGTGTTTTCAAAACATTTGCATAATAGTCGGTGAGATATGGCTTTCATTGTGATCAGATTTTTGTATTGTTTGCAGCACGCGTGTCGCTACCGTTGATGCCATAACATGGCGTGCGTGTATCTGTGGCTGTAGCCGTAGCCGTATCTGTGTCTCCAACTGTATCTGTATTTGTATGTGCAGCTATGGCTGTGTCTTCAACCGAATCCCAAAGATGCCAAAGATGACAATGTCACTGCCAGGCAGCGCTCACAAATCGGTATTCGCCGCTGATATCTGTGCTGATGTTGATGAAGTTGTCTTGTCTCTTAAATGATGATTGTGACTGTGACCGCTGAGATGAATGACTGCCGACAGTCGGGGAAGTCGCAACAGTTGTCCAATATTCGTGGTATTATTCATTATGGGAAATTTGCCCTTACGAAGTTTCCAGTTCCGTTGCCGTTGGCCCTGCAGCTAATCAATTGCGACAGCCGTCGACTGCAGATATGTGCAGCGTAATGCAGATTTTTTTTTTGTTGCCTTTTTTTATTGTTATTGTTGCCGTTGTTGCCACAATAAGTTATGCTCGTATTCATTTTGTCATTTGGTGTAAATGTGTTGCTTTGACGCCTCTGAAACGAAAATCGAATGCGATTGACAAATGTCAGTCCCCAAATATATATGTTAATCGCATCTGAATTTAAATTGATGTTCAGGGTCATTTTGTGTAAAGTATAACAAAAAATAAACTTCGCAGCTTTGAGCCGTTACAATTATGAATTATGATTTGTAAAAAAAAAATAACAACTTTGATCAAGTATGGCGAAAGAAGGCCTGGCTCTAGACAAATGTTTCGATATGATTATCAACTCTTTCTTCTGGATTTTCCCAATCCTTGCAATAGATATTGATGCATTTCACATTTTATTACCACCAGATAGATAATTTAAATTGTAATTTTTAATTTACAATTTTTATATTTGAAATGTTTCTGGACTGTTCCGAGTCCACATTACATAAATAATAAGAATTATTTATTCTAGAAAAATTAACTTTTTCTTATTTGAAGTTATTCTACATTTTCAGTTTTCTAATTTTAAACTTTGAGCGCAATTTGTGGAAAAGTTGTTTTTTATTTTTATTTTTATTTTATTTGATTTTTGAATATTTGTCTCTTGGGTTGAAATGTGCAAACTTGGGATACTAACGGTTTGCCCGTGTGCAGTGTCATTTGCACTTCCGCTGGTCAAGAATTACACACAGCAATAACAACAATAATAATAAAAATCAACATTATCATCTATAGCTGCATAATGACTGCTAACTGTACTCTGTCTGCTGTGTATATAACGAAAACAGCAACAACAACAGCAACAACAACAACAACAACAATTTAACCTATGGCGATTATACAATGTGAATGCAACAAGCAGCAAAACGTGAGAGCGGCCAGTGCAAAAATTAGCTTAGCTTACATTTCACTCTAAACATTTAATGAGGCTACCCCTCCGATGGCCCGCCACCCCCGTCCCCTCTGGCTGGGACCCCCACTACGGTCGCATTGTCGCCCTGTCGCTGTGTTGCGTAATTGTTGTTAAGCCGTCAATTCAATTGACATTACTCATATGTACCATAGTGCGGATGTTGTGAATGTGTGCCTCTCCGTGTGTGTGTGTGTATGTGTGTGTATGTGTGTGTGTGTGTGTGTGTGTGTGTGTGTGCTTATGCGTGTGCTTATGTGTGTAAATAAGTGCACATCAAATGCGCCTCCCAGCTGAACCAGAAAAAATAAGCACATTCCCCAACGCACCGACAAAACTCATACACTTACTTAGCCGTCTTAGCCATGTTCATTGTGTTCTTAACGTTTTTATAGAAATTCGAAATTCGAAATTAGAAATAGTCGGTGTCAAAGTCTTTCGGTTATCTATTGTTATTTTGTTTAACTCTTAAGATAAAAATAGTCTAACCACATTTAACAACAGGTGTTTACAAATTTGGTAGAAGTCGGTGAAAAAAAAAAAATCGCCCAGAAAATTAGAAAATCGGCATCAAATGAAAATTGCTCTGAAAAATAGAAAAATGATAAGGAATTTCAAAATAATTCAAGGCACTTAAATCACGACTGTAAATTAATCATATTTGTTTTTCATTTTGGAAGTACGCTGGAAGTAGGAAAAGAAAATCCTGGCTTACAGAAAGGTGTTAGAAATATACTTTCTCAATAATATGGTCAGCTATAGCGATTTTCTAAAATGCCACTAGATTTTGTTCATAGTGTATTTATAACGGATTGTGCTGGTAAATTTTCTGGTTTTCAATCAGCATCGATTTCTGAAGACTCTAAAGGCTGCATACTTATTATTAGCATCTCAAACTTATCTCTTATGTCGTCAATCAATTGGAAATTGCCTTCAAGTTGAGTTCTGTACTATGGCCAAGTAGATATGCCCGTTGCGTTGCTAGGGCATGGCAAGTGCGATAGACACGTTTCTATGACAATTTCAGTGAATGCTCTTTATTCGATTTTCATTTCGTGTTCATTGTTGCCATTTCATTTGCGAGCCTTCTTTTTTTTTGTTTGTTGTATTTTGGTTTTGCAACAACAGCAAAATTTACGTTAATTTCGTTGCAGACGCGGCAAATGTTGTTAGCTTAACAAATATTTAGTTACACACTAAAAATACGTTTATTTCGCTGTTGTTGTTGTTGCTTTTGTTGTTGTTGCAGTTGATTTAGTTTTAGTTGATTTTGTTATTGCAGCTAAGCAGCCGAGTGCAGCTTTCAATAGATCATCGATCTATCTATCATGTGATTATGATTATGATTATCATGATTGTAATGTGATATTTTGCATAATTTCACTTTCACTTGCATATTTCCAGCAGCTGAACAAATCGATGACGTCTGATGAAAACTGTTTCAATGCACTTCTGACGCCAATGGTGGGGGGGGGGTGGGGCATTTGGCATTGATTATAGGCAGCGCATGAATTTACTTGGCCATTTCGTTGCGTGCTTAAAGATCGGCCAAAAGCAAATGAGCGCTGTTCACAAACACACAGTCAAACATGCTGAATATATATTAAAACACACTTAGTGGCAAAGATAATAGTTTTTGGCAAACATTTTCATTTTGACAGCCGAATTTGCAGTCAGCAGTACAAATACAAATATGTACCATAATACACATACAAACATGACACTCATACACTCAAAAAAAAAAGAACAGAAGCAAAATGCCAAACTGAATTTTAGAAAATTGCTGCTAAACTGGAACAATTTTCTTGGTCTTGGTCTTACAAATAATTTCTAAATACATATAAAAAAAATTATACAAATTTTATATTTTTCAGAAACATATTTTTTAGTTATAAAAAAATATTTTTCAAAAGTTGAAATTCTTATAATTTTCGAAATGCAGAAAATATTAATGAAATTGTTCAAATGTTTGTACATATAAAATCTTATTAATAATAGTATAAAAAACACATACTCTTCGGTTGTAGAAAAATACTTTTTGTGTCAGCCTTGTCGTCGAAATTATGGTGGTTTTCTGAAATTCAGTGCGATTTTTTCTGAGTGTATGCATAAGTATGTACAGTTAAATGTCTATGTATGCCTAACAACATTGTTGCCGCCCCAGCAAGTATTTGGTGTGCCATTTGAAATGGGAACGACACATGTGTAAACAATGTTGCAAAGCTATTCGACGCGCCTCTGGCCAACTGTCAAGGGACTGGGCAACATTGGGCCTGCTACACGGAGCCACTAGCCTTGGCATTTCAGGAACCTGGCGAGCACATAAATCAAATTATGCAAACAGGCACAGGCCAGTCGGCTCGAATACATACATATATGTATATTGGAATCATATATATGAAGCCCTTCATAGCAATATGTGTGCTCTTCTCATATTTCAGCTTAGTGCTGTCGCACTATCAAAACAATTGAGTGTCATCATATCTGTTGCTGAGCACCATTCATAGCTTGAACTGAAATTTGATATTACATACTCAATCATACTATTCATTCATGAGCAAATGTAAACATTGTTTAAATTGCTTGAATCAATTAGAAATGAGGTGCAAATAATCTTTATCTTTAAAAAGAGAGATTTGAATGCTCAAATAATGATTTGTTGCAACTCTTCAATTCAGCCAGTTATATTCATGTGGCGTGCTCGAATCTGATTGGGAATGATGGCGCATTTCTCCTCATACATATTTATATTCTTATTGGGGTTGCATTCAAACTAAAACATATACAATTATGCACCCAATGAGTATTAACGTTTCATAAATAGATATTTAACCATCGTCTGATGCTCATCTCACGGATGCAACAATGTTGCACTTCCCCAACGTGTTGAAAGCGGCTCAGACTGTTAATATCCGCACACGAAGATGGTTGATGATGAAAGGAAAAACCAGGAACTACCATTAATGCTCGTATTTAGTTAGTGATCACATTGTAAGCATAAGTACCTGTAGTCATATTACATGGGATGCCAACAGACGCTGCTTGCACGCATGCCACCGGCAAATGGATCACTCAGCAGGTGGCTTAACGCAAGAGTCGGCAAATTATTTAATTATTAATTGCAATTAAGCATAATAAATTATGCTACTTTATGGTTATATCTATAAATATAAAATGCGAAGCTGCAACATTTGCTGTCGCTCATTATGTCACACTGACAATCAGTTTGCCAGCATGTTCAAAATCATTTTCTTTTGTTACCAATTTTACAAAGACGAGAAAACGCTTTTTGGAAAGTGGCCCAGGCCCGCCCGCTGTTTAAGTAGTGCAATTAAGAAATGCCGAAAGTAAAAGTGTGCAAAGCTCTGCCAGGGGAAAGGGGTCCAAAGAAAAAAACTCGCTGAAGGGTTCAAGCAGAAAAAAAATACACACAAACACATACATGAATCAAAGGGGGGTTTCTCCGATTGTGTGATGCATATGGAACCGTCGCTCGATCAATGGACACGGCGTAGCCAATTTGGCTTTGGCCAACACTCTTTGGTTATTGGCGTTTGCATAACGTGACCAGTTGCTGGCCAACAGCTTCATTTAAATTGGCATTTGGCTTGCGTGCAAATCAATAACATATTCAAATACAACGAGTCAATGGTCTCGTCTCTCACAAAGTATGCGCCAATGAAAGCAGAAAGAGGCAGCTGCCTCCGTTGCTGTTGCACTCAAGTGCACTTTGTGTCTATGACAGCACCTTGATAATCGAGTTGGTTCTCATAATTTGTAGTTCTGGCGCCAGTGTCTGCCCTCAGCTGACCAGCAGCTACCCCACTCTGAAAAAATATACATATAGATGTACAAATGGTCGGGCCACGCGATGTTCGTCGTATATTTGGCATTACACTTTGCAAAAATAAAATTAAAAAGTCACGTTTTGCCTTTTTTTAAGAACCAAGGTTTCCATATATCTATATAATATGAGCTAAATTTCAAGTTAATTTAATTTCAGGATTTCTTAAGAATTTAAAGCATTTTTGATCGGCTGCCCTTAAGCCTTCTTCTCAAAGATATTATGTTCGTAAATTTACAAATTATTTCGTAAAAAAAACTAGACTAGTTTAATATTTATTAATATTTACTTTTATATACAAAATAATATTAATAATACAAATAAAAATTCAAAAACCCATTGAATATGCGCAAAACTATGCAGCAGACAAATAGGAAGCAACTTCGCCCCATAAAGTATATATATTTTTGATCAGCATTAAGAGTCAAGTCATTCTAGCCATATCCGTTTGTATGTAAGTTCTCGTATACCAAACGCAGATCAATTTAGTTTCATTTTATCGCTAATTTCTTCCTTTTCCCCAATATCGATACAAATCGACTATAAGCCACAACTTTAAGATAAAATATAATCGATTATCAACCGATATTCTTTTATCATTCTTCTGTGATAATTGCATTTTCAACCAAGTGGGTGCAGAGTATCTCAGAGTATCACTGAGCTCTCCTGACTAGATACTTGCGCCGTTTTTCTGAGTGTGGCTTCAACTCAAGCTTCAGTCTCAGTATCGTGTATCACTTGCAGCCATGGCAACTGCCAGCTAACCTTCAATCTCATATTGAGCTGGCTGCTTACTCGGGCTTATTGCTTACTGCTGACCGCCTTTGACGTCAATGGCTTTGTTCTGATGCTCTACGTGATGTATGCGCAATCTGAGTGCCAGGTCATCTAATCATTATAGCCAGACACCGAGTAAATGCATTCCAACATAAGGGCCTAAAGCTCGAACAGACCCTAATATTACTCATAAATATTGTTGTGCTCGAGATATTCACTGAAAATATGCGAGTGTATCGGCACTTGTTGTGCCTGGACCTGAGAGGTTTGGGTATTTCACAGTCGACCTGACTCAACTACAATATTCTTGCTACCTTGCTTTTGCGAGGCGGGCTCGATGGGGTGTTTTTTTTTTTTCTTTTTTGAAAATGCGGTAATCAGCAAATTGCATAATTTCCAGCTATATCTCTAAAGTGGATAGCTCTGTCTATGCCAGGGGCTTAAGCACTAATTGCTGTTATTAAAATTATTTGGCGAATGTGATTAGCAAAATGTGGAAGTCGACAAAGTCGTCATCATCATTTTCACATGCTTACTTGACCATTTTCAGTTTCTGGTCACGACTCGTGCTGGGATTGCTCGGTGTGCAATGAAATTTGCCTGGTCGGATTTGGGCAAATCGGATGCACAGACTCCATTAGCACAATGTAAACAGCCAACTGAAACTGAAGTGGATGTTGGAGTTGGAGTTGGAGTTGAAGTTGGAGTTGAATGAACGCAAACGATGCAAAACAATTAAATGGTAATGACATTTGAGGAGCCTAATGACTCCATTTGCCAGTCGCCGCAGTCAACGCGACTGTTGTCTGTCTGTCGATTTTGGGCGAGAGTGCGGCGCTCTGCCACAAGTGGTGTGGCACTGGCCATTGAACGTGCTTCAAATATGAAATGCTTAACACACACATACATTAATGATGTACATGATGTAGTTCCTAAGTGAGTTACTTCCTAGGGAGATAACTTGGCTGCCAGCTGCTGGGAAAGTGTGTCAGCTAGTCGGCTTAATCAACGGGCGCCATTTAGGTGACCCCATTGAATGTCGACTCTGACGTTGCTGGTGTAGCCCACCTATAAATTCTAAGCACGCACCACACACACACACACGTATATAAATGTGTGCGTCTATCTAGTACAATAAAAAAAAAAATTAAATAAACATTTTGAAGTTCATTATTTGCAAATGGAGGTTCAGTATTTGTGGAGTTAAACATTTAACATTAATTTAAAATTGTCCAAATATTAGCATTAAGTGGGTTTAATGTGTAGCTAAAAACGATCAACTTACTTTATATTTCTGCTCATTTTAATTTAAATGAATTTCTAGATAGTATTTGGACTCATGAGTATTATAGTAAATATCGATACTGAATTTGAATTTTTATTTTATATTTATTTGAGTTGAATTTAAATTACTATAATGAAAATCTCAATTATGAGACCTCACTCTACGCAACATTTTTTCTTTCGGTGTAGCTTTGCCAGTTGGATTTGCATGTTGCGGCTCTGTTTAGTCAGAAGCAGGCCCAGAATTGGTCAACCTGAGCTGATGTGGTTGTCGTTGTGAATATTTTACTTTCTCAACACTTTGAGCTGCCCAAAAAAAAAGTCATCAGCCTTTTGCCATATATGTGTTTAAGATGTGTATACATAAATAAACACACATGTAAATATTTTGAGACAGTTTTGTGGGGCGCGGCCAGCAAGTTCTCGCCACAGCGCTGTTGCCCAACCCATTTCTGAATTGCGTCTTATTCATTTCGACTCCCCTCAGATGCACTCGAATATTTGTGACTTCATTTTAGCATGCGAATAACAACCAGCATCAGCTTAAAGCACTCACTTGTCGGCTTGGCATGCAAATTAGCCCTGACCATAACCAGCTAACCAGCTAACCAGCTAACCAGTTAAATGTTCACATTTCGATTGCACAATAGTGCATAAGTTACGCCTTCCTTATCTGACAAATGGTAGTTGGCCATTTTTGGATGCACTGTAAATAATTTGCCCAAGCTTAATATTGACAAGCATTTTTCTAGTGCCACTAATCGAAAGATTTTGACAAACCCCACTTTACTCAAACTCTTCAACTCTTCACTTGTGCGTCCTTTTCTTGAGTGTGGATATTGTAAATGGTCTATCAAATAAAAGTTTAACAGAATTTCATCTTCTATTCGATCTACCGCGTCTTAACTGGATGCATAATATTGGCTTACCTACTTAACGCAGCAGACTTTTAAAAATAAATCTTCTTACCCTAACTAATATTTGCCGAAATTAATTATTTGGTTGGTTTCGAATTTTCGATTAGGGGTACCAGGAATTTTTTGAATCTTTCTCTTCAAACTTGTAATAAAATGTTATGATTATCTGAACATCCCTTAATCAGCCCATAAGTGTCCCTTTCTTTGTTCCCTTACAACTTTAGTCTTATGTCATTCGTCAAATGGTTTGCAATCTGGGTCGCATTTTGTATGGCCTGTACTTGCTGCCGTTGGCCACTTGATTGGTCAACGTCGAAATACTATGTACGAATATTATGTGGGGTATATTAAATTGAGAGGCATAACCACTAACTTTATAAACTATATATATATGTACTTATGTACTTATGTACTTATGCCTGTGTCTGCGTACGTTTGTCTATTCATGTCAGAGTCGCTTTAATTGTTCAAGTCGAGCAGTGCATTGAGAGCTCTTTTAATTGCACAAGTTAATGGGCCTTTATAAGACCTGCACTCGATCTATAACGATAAGCACTGGCAATGATCAGCCTAAGCGCCCCAAGTGCGCCACGCACTAGTTCAGAATTGCCTAAAACGAACTTAAATACACTTACGTATTTAAATCGCAGTGGGGAGGGCAGAATTATACATAATGGCCTAGACTCCAGTGCCAGTCCCAGTCCCAATTTCCAGTCAGCCGAGTGCATCCAAGTGGAAATCAGAGCAAAGATCTTATTTCTCTTCTTTTCGCTTGTATTTTGTCCTTGCAGTTGAAAACCCAGCCCGAAGCTTGAGCGTATCCAAAATCCAGTTCCGGTCGTTGGCAGGAGCGACTCTGTAAGTATTTATATATATAAATATATGTATGTATATTCAATATTATTAAGTATACAGGTCAAAGTTCGTTGGCAAGGCGAGCGGGGTGTGGCATATCCGCAAGTTGCAAGGCCGCACACGCAAAACAATGGCCAGCCACACAATCATAACAATAAGAGCAGCAAAAGACGTGTGTATGTAAGCATGTGGGAATGCATGTGTGTGTGTGTGTACTTTTAGGTTCAATTGCGAAATGAGTCGACGCCTATGTAAACAAACCTTTGCCATTGTTGGC
This sequence comes from Drosophila cognata, assembly GCA_035041535.1. Taxonomy (NCBI): domain Eukaryota; kingdom Metazoa; phylum Arthropoda; class Insecta; order Diptera; family Drosophilidae; genus Drosophila; species Drosophila cognata. The sequence continues at coordinate 461,464 of JAWNLC010000831.1, forward strand.
AACAGCAACAACCACCGGCTGCAATTGCGCAAATGTTGCAGATTCTCGCAATTTTTGGAATCGAATGAAACATATTGCAAACAAGTGTGAGCAGCTAGAAAAGTGCATATGTATATACCCATAGATATATACATGTACTCACACACTTTCATAGATAAATCGGCAAGCGATTATTTTAATTGCTAACGCTTATCGATGATCGATGATGCAAAGGTGATGCGGCTTTTGCAACGCTCTTTATTCATATGAACCAACAATACCCGATGCACTTAAAATTGCTGGATTCGAGGAGCAAGCGTTGATGTTATTTTGCGATGTGGCATAACGTATGTACAGATTACTATAGATCCAGTTGAACTATGGGCATCGCCTACTTCAAAATCTAGAACGGAAAGAGAATTCTCTGATTCCAAATTTGAACCGTTCTTTAGAATTAAGCAGGTTATAATCAAGGCGGTAAACTTGCCAAACATTGTACATTAAACATCGAACGGACCAATTACATTCGGGCCCGTATTTGACAAGAATTTTCTAGCCGAAGTTTTGAATCTGCAGGAGCAAATCAAGACAATAATGGGAATGAAACGGTTCTTTAGTTCAAGCTAAAAAAAAAAAGCAAAAAAAAATCCAAAACTGCAGCCAAAAAATCGCAACTTGTGCAACGCTGACTGAATCAAAAAAAATCGAATTCGATAATTAGTCAACACTGCCAAGAACTTTACTCAGCAATCTCGTTTCCAATTTGTACGTCACTCAGAGCGCATGGAGCTTCAGACATCGTAGAAGAAAAAAAAGGGAAAGAAAAATAATTGAAAGGTTATTTTTTAGCGACATAAAGAAAAGCTACTACAGAATGATCTACTCCAAAAAGGGTCCAAATATCAAAGAATTTGTTCGTTCTAAACAACGCAAACGTGGCAATGCGGCAAGGAAATTGACTTCTGGGGGCGGTCCTCAATTTATGCCGGCCGAGCTGAACCAGGCGTCGGTGTCTAACGCCAGCAATCAATGGTATATGGTCAAGAATCTACAGCCTAATTATAGCAACGCCGTGTACACTCAACTGACGCCGACAGTGCCCGGTATAAATTATTTTGGCATGGAACTACCGGCTGGAGCTATGGCAAACATCAACACTGCCGGCATGGACACAACCATGACGGTCCATTCACCGGATTTTTACCTATCGGCCCAATTTGATGTGAATCCGTTGAGCTATGAGAACGTTGCCCAAGTGCAGGCCAGCCTTCAGAATGTGGAGTTTCTCACCTACACCATGATGCAGATGACGTTCAACGAGAGTCTGTCGCAGTATCTGGGTGTTTTGACGTATAATGTGGATGTGTCGCCAAGGTATCCGATTGACATTCAACTGCAGCATCGCCTCAAAGCTGCCGTACTGTCGACTAATGTACCGCTGGTAGATGCCCTGCTGCCCGTCGTCGGGGACATGTACGAGGACCACAACATGAAGTATGGAAACAACTCGCTCTAAGTCGAGGATCTCAAATGGAGGCTGATTACAACAAGACTGATACTGTTTTGATATTTTCTATGAAGTATTTATTATTTCACTGTATTTCACCTCTTTGATTAATAATACATTTCTTACCTTCGAACGCTGTTTAGACTCCTCAATTGCAAGACACTATGCGGCCCCAATTGCACTTTTGCATTTGTTCAACAAACGTGAAAACTATAGAGAGTATTGCTTCGCAAATCGGTTGTCTGTGTCATTTGTCATTTGTTGTTTGGCTCAAGAGTTTCTTTTTACAATATTACCAAATATTGCGAACACAAAGCGCCATGACGATTATTTAGCCTCAAATGCTGGCCAGCAATTGGCAGCACACAGCTGGCCAGCAAAGTGGTGTCATTGCCAACTAATTTGTTTACACCTTATATCCATTAAAAATCATTTGAAGGGGTATAAAATAAAGCTACAGAAAATATATTGTTGATCAGGACGACAAACTATAACTTTCTTAAATCGGTGAAGTCTTTTTGCAACGCATTATTTTTCCTTTCAAGTATAATTTTTTGAGAAAACTTCAAGTTAAGTGTTTTTAACAATGGGTAATAAAGAGGAAACAGCAGCGCAACTATTTAGAGATACGAGACACTATCTTAGACTTTAGAACTTTCTTGATATTGATGCGACGATTGATGATAACGATGATAAGGAGTTCGCCCGCCTCCCCGCGCCACCTTCTCTTTACCATCGTGTGGCCAGCGCCTCTGTTTAAATCTCTGTGTCATCTTCGTCGGCTCAAGTGAAATCTGGCGACATAAGTTTCGCTTTATTCTCAGGCACCCAAGACTTTCGATTTGCATGCAGTAAAATCAAGTTGTTTGTTAGATAAGTGAAATGTCAAAACACCCGCACACACCTGCAGAGTTATACTCGCCCCGCAATTGTAGAAATCTGCCTGGGAAATGCGAAAAGCCAGTTGCACGCAAAAAAAAAGAAAAAGAAAATGAGTTAATTGTTATTGTTCATTTTGGTTGCAAAAACAGAAAGAGAAAAGAGATGCAAGGCGAAACCAAAGCAAACAAAACAAAACAAAACAAAAGCAACGCAAACAACAACAAAAACGCCAAAAAACAGCAAATACCGTTAAAACAATTACTTGACATTGATGTGGGATTCATTGGGATTCGCTTTGGAGCAGCTGCTAATTGATAATTGACATTAAAGTGCACAGTAAATGTGTATTCTATGCGTTGCTTTACTGCTGTCATGAAATCAGTGCAGTACACCTTAAGGAACAGGTTGCAAACTATCGGAAAATGCTAATAGTAATATAATTGAGACGGTGAACACCGCTGGAAAAGGAGTCTTGGTCCGAGAACACTTCGCAGGAGCCTTCTTCATTCACAAAAGCGCACAAATTGGTTTTCTTTCTTTGCCCATTGTTGTTGATGATGATGATGATGATGATGATGATGATGATGATGATGGTGATGATGATGATGATGATGATGATGATGATGATGATGATGATGATGATGATGATGATGATGATGATGATGATGATGATGATGATGATGATGATGATGATGATGATGATGATGATGATGATGTGTCCACGCAATGGGAGTGTTTTATTTCTTATAGAAGAACGTCTGCAAGTCTTGAAAGATTGTATTTTGCTCAACCAAATAGTTCAACTTGATGACTGACTGTCTGAAGATCCAGTACATCGCGTACTAAAACCAAGAATAAAGCATATATATATATATATAAATATAGCTCGATATATAGGAGATAAGATACCCACCGCCCGCTGATACTCCGTTTTAAGGACCTCGCAGTGGTCCAGAACGATGCTGAGAGGATAATCGAGCTTCAGACTCCAACGAATGCGATAAATTTCGTCGAGCACTTCACCACTGAGCAGAGGACAATCGAATAGATAGAGCTCGGATAGGTGCGAGCACTTCTTGATCATGTCAACCAGTTGGGAGTCCTTGAGATCGGGACAGCCACTCAATACCAGATAATTGGCCACATGTGGCATGTTCTGGTTGTGGATATCGCGTTCATGGAAGCGGCAATTGTTCAGCACAAGTCCTTGCAGTCTTCCGCAGCGTTGCAGATCCATTTCACGCATCCAGTCGAATCCCGTAAAGACGCTGCAGTTCAGCCGCAAGAGCTCAATGTCATTCGGCCTGATCTGCAACATATGGCCCAAACACTCGATGGTCAGCTCCTCCGACTTCTGACCGCCTTGGGTTAGTTCCAGATAATGCAATTTGGGCAGGGATAAAACCTTTTCGTGTATATCCGAAAACATGCTCATGGGAATCGATAGATTCTGCAGGTTGTCCAAGTTGACGGTGCCGCGCAGAATGAACGATTGTTTGGGGCACATGATAAGTAGGTGCTGCAGCTGCCTGCAACGCATAAGGATGCCAGTCAGTGCCGAAGGCGACACATTCCCGTAGAGCACCAACTGCTCCAGCTTTGGGAACTGCTCGATAAAATGCACTTGCACCTCACAGTGCACCTTAAGGCGTCGCAAATTGCACATCATCTTGGGCAATGTATGCAACGGCCACTGGGGCATCAGGGCACCGACCAGAAAAGCCCCAACACGTCGTACCTCAGCATCGACAGTGTCACTTTGACGTTGCGACTTCGATTTCGACGACAGCAGCAACTTACAGTGATGTACATTGATAAGCGCCCTGACGCCGGCACGATCCAGCACATTGAGATTCTCCTGGAGGCGATCCGCTATGAAATGGACGCTGCGATAATTATCCATCATGTGGTGGATAAAGAAGTTTAACGGTTCGCCATTCAACTCCTTCTCCAGCTGGCGAAAATCCAAGCGCTTGTGACTGCGGCGCCAGACGCTATCCAAGAGCGGACGCATTGCCTCATTGCTGCGATACATGGCTACCTGTTGGGCTATCGAAAGCGACGATGGGGGGCTGGTGCTCTCCGATTCCTTTCTATCAAAGGGCACTTCCATGTCGGCTCCTCCTCTGTTGCATGGAGAGTCCTCTCGCTTGTGCTCGGAACGATTGTTTTCCATTGAAAGAATTTACCTAAACGCGAAAGTTAAAAATTCCAATAAATAAATGTATACGTTTTATAATTTTTTGTAGAATTGTTAGTTAGACGTGTTGACCTGTGTATGTTGTTGCTACAATGTTTTGTATTTTGTGCCTTTTTCTGACCGAAGTCTTATTGCAGCCTGCTTCAATCCCAGGCAATGCTATTTATTTGAATCAGTTTCAAGCTTTATAATTTCTGATTTAAACTCTCTGCGAACAACTGACAGAAGATTTGTGAAACCTAAAAACAAAACAGTGTTTAAAAATGCCAAACAAAATTATTATTCTTTGAACTGTCCGGAAGCTTTTCGACAACATATTTTTGTACATATGTGAGTATGATTTGTGAAAGTTTGACATAATTTCATCATCGACGGTCAGATCAACTAATTGCACGCTATGTGTAGGTGTACTTAAAACTTCTGCAGCTTATCTCACCTTGTTTATGTGTCGAATACTAGGGTTGGTTTGCTGTACCGCTTCCTACATGCGCTCTCAATTAAGTATTTCAGCAGGCCGCTGCTAACCATCCCCTTGTCCGCCCGTTGCACGCTCCCTCCTAGCATCACCTGTGCCACAAATCTATCTGCCAGTAACATCGCGTGCCGCGCTGCTGACATTAGAAAGTGAGCGTGAACTTTCCCATTATTTGTTGCTGCCCGAGATGACATTGCCTGCCACACATATGCATATGCATTTGTCTGTGTGTGTGCTTCTATACTTGTATTTGCCTGCCACGCTCATCGCTGCAGTGTCTTTTCGTTGGTATTTGCATAATAATTACTCCGCCCTGCATTTAATTGTTGCCATTGGGCCTGCCGCCTTTTCAATTTGCATTGTTGTTTCTTGAAGGTTGCACATGTGTTTTTTTGTTCGCCTTTTCCTTAATTGCACTTACAGTCTCAGACACACTCACACACACTTAAACGCACACACTTTGATCTGCACTTGTGCTACTTTTGAACATTGTTGTATGTTTCTTACTTTCGCATTTGAAAGTGCATCTGTTTCAGTTCTTTGCTTTTGCTTTTTATCTTTTTTTTTTTTGCAATGCGATTTTGTAATGGCTTCCATTGAACTGGGTAGCTTGGACGGCGACCCGCGCTTAGCCTTGAGTTCATTTAAAACGTCAACATGTCATTAGGCCCAATAATAAGCTTCGCCGCATAAACTAGTCTTGGCAATTAGCCAGCTTTGCATAAGGGCACTCAGACAACCATAACAGGCAATTATTTCGCGCGAATTGCATTATAATTTGTTTTAGTTACATTTGTTTTTTAATTTGTTTATTTGGTAAATGTTTACGAACTATTTATTATAAATAGCCTTGCAAGCATAATTGTCATTTTATTGCAAGTTAGTGAAATCCATTTTAACTCAAAGTTTATAATTTTTTCTGCCCAAACTAACGACATTTTGAAAATTGCTTCTAGTGTTCCACTCACACCTCTAGCTGATTTATGTTGGCGATAGTTCCTCCAGTTTCGCGAATATCGATACATATGTAATAATGACAATTTTAAAGGTATCATCAAAATTTAATATTTATTGACATAGTGTTAATCAACTGTATAAATGTTATAAATATCGTATAAGAAACGCCCAAGCTATAGTCCAAAACTCATGCTTTACTATATATATATATTTATCGATATGCGCACTCGTGCTTTAATCGATTTTATGTATGTATGTATTTTTTTTCTGTTAGAAATTGAACATTTTGTGCATTGTGATTGAGAGTTTCGCTGCTGTGATAAATATGCATATTCAATATTGAAATTACATTGAAAAAGTTATAATGTATAACAGGAATCTTTATATACATATATATAAATATATGTATATATGTGTATTATTTTTGTAGTGCATTTTTTACAATGTGGCGAAAATAATAACGATGATAATCATAATTAACAAAGAAACGCGTGCAAATTTACATAAGGCCTTGGTGGTGCTGCTGCTGCTGCGGCTTCTTCTTTTTCTTCTTCTGGGTTCCGTCGCTGCGTTCCGGTTTTGCACTTCTCGCTAGTTGCTTTGGCACCTATCCGCCGCCCGCTGCCCGCCGTCTGTGATTCAGCTCAGCTGCTCTTCGCGCATTTCTTGTCTCCACTTGTTTGGTGTCATTCGTTACGGTGCTCGCTCTTCTGTTTGTTTTGCTTTGTTTTGGTTTGTTTTGTTATGCTTTGTTTGCTCGCTGTTCGTATGTTTATGCTTTGCATATTACACGCACACATACATACATACATACGCACGAACTGCGTGCTTCACAATTTGAGCAACAATTGTTTTTTTGTTTGTGTTTTTTTTTTATTGTTCATTCTTTACGGCTGTGTTTCAATTTGTTGATGTTGATGACAGCAACTGACCTTTAACGGCTCGTGCTATGCATAAAGTGTCGCTCTTAATGCTTCCTGTTTAATGTGGCTAGCGCCTCCCTCAAAGGGTGCATTTGATACCATCCCCTGGCGCACATGACCTGTTCCCGGAGCCGAGCCCGAGCATGGATCCCGACCCGGACCTTTTGTGACGTCAAAGGCTCTGGTCTCTGTCCCCATTTGCAATGAGGTCAATGTGGGTCAAACTGACAAATCGATGTAAGCACACACACACACACACACACACATATTAAATAATGTGTATATATGTATGTATCGCATTCGGTTCGTACAATCTTATCAGCCACCAATTTAGAGCAATATGCAATGGGCCTGGTCTGTGTAGACATTAACCCAAATAAATGGGTGTAATGCCAACACAGTTTTTAGCCCAAGCACACAAGCTATCAAATTAGAGCGCACGAGTTGAGCCAACACGGCTAAGAGATGCCCTGTACAGACTACGAACTTTTGGTAACCTGTTTGACTTTAGTATACACTTGCGAGTGAAAATAGGGTTGAGCTTGAACCAGATTCTGTTAACTGGCAATAAGAGTATAATTTATTATTTAATGAGTGGCTATTCAAAAATAACAGTATAGTTCAATAGAAACATTTTCTCAAGCCAGCGTTATTCGCTTGGGTGGGCAGTCATCTTATAATCTCTCGCTTACAGGGTATATACATCTATATTTCTATATACATATGTATATACGTATCCAATTCGAAGTAGACGCGTGCAACCAAGCAAACATTTAGCCAAAGCCGAAAAGCGTAACGAGAATAAAACAAGAAAGAACCGATTCCTGCGGCACACCGAAGACTGCTTGCCCTGATTAAGTATTATTTTAAATTTCCAAATATCTTGAATATTGCAAACAAATTGTTTAAAACTTTCACAAACTTATGTTACGGAGTAACATAACAGTTAAAACGTTCAGCTTATTTTAAGTGCCAAGTTTACATATTTACATTGTTAACAAATTATAATTCATAGTTGATTTAAGCTAAGATAAATCAATGTTGCGGCTTTCTGTGAATGAATCGCAAATAGCTCCAATTAAATCAACTTCGACATAGATAACAATGCGTTAGTGTTAGTGTTTCAGCGAGAAAATACAACCAGCAGAAATTGTTAGCTACACTCAGGAAAAAAAATCAAAGACTCAACTTATTATTCGAAAATGTTGTACCTGTCTACAATCTGGGATATTTCTTCTCTTAAGTCAAGGGTAAATTCTTTTGAAATTTAATATTTTTTAATAATTTAACTTGTCTAATTTACAGGCCCTTCGTTCGTAATTTGAGAAAGGCAGACAATAGACAAAAAAACAAAAAAAAATAAATATATATACATATATCTATATGTATATGGGAATATTCTGAAAGCTGGCATCACAAAAATGACATGCTAATTTTTTGTAATAACAACAACAACAATTGAGCAGAATATACGATAGAGAGCTTAAGGTGGGCGTGCATGGCGTGTGGGTGGCACGCCTTATAAGGCATAAAGAGCCATTTGCTTATGTGTCATCTGCCGCAGCAGCGGCAGCTCTGGCAAGTCATCAACCCTCGTTGCCCAAATTGGCAAAGCTTGGCTCTGTCTCTGGCTCTGTTTCTGGCTCTGTTTCTGGCTCTGTCTCTGGCTCTGTCTCTGGCTCTGTTTCTGACTCTGGCCTGTTTCAGACCTGGCTCTGTCTCCGTTCTGGCTCTTTCCTGTCTCTGGCCCGACTCTGTCTCTGGCTTGATCAAAGGCCGCACTCTGTTTGTGGCGTCCAAATTAAACTTGTTTTGACTCGAATGTAAATCGCTTCCACGACTGTTCAATGACTTGATGATTTCATCGCAGTCATCGCCATAAAGTATTCTGCTTCTGTCTGGCGGCTTGTTGTTTGTATACCCTGTAAACAGGCAGAAGCAGATAGATACATTTTATTCGATTCATATTTTTAAAAAGTGGCCAATTAGCATTAGCAACGAATGTATGTTGTGGCTGGTTACAGGGTATCTTGCTATGGCACACTCTTGTCTATCTTACACTTACGTGTTGTTTTTTTTTGTTGCCGGACGCCTGACGTGACCGTGCCGTGAATCATGCGGCGGATGAGAAACGAGTACCACTTGAATGCGATCGTTGCGACGATTGCTGTCAACACAGATGAGCTCATTAACAATTTGGCATTTCCTTTTTTGTATATGTTGCAGCACTGCATAGTCGGCTCAAGATCACAACACGTGCCGCATTATGACTTTCTACTGGTGGTCGCATTGGTTCTGGATAACCTGTCTGAGTGGTAAGCGGCACAAGACTCACAGATCAGAGCATCATTATCATCTATTGCAAATGTTTGTAAAATGCTTTTGTGTTGCAGTACAACTTTTGCCTCATGTGCACACATATCCCAGTCAGGACGTAAGTCTAGAGTCGACCACACAGCAGCAGCTGGATCGGGCATTGGTACGAACGGAGGCAGCGGAACATGGTTCTGGCCGTCGGCAAACAACGAAGCTATATCAGACCGCGTCCAGTCAGACATGGACAACGGTCACCCAGCGGAATATCATGGATCTAACCATTAAGACGACGCCGGCGGCGCCAAAAGTAACACCCACATATGCAGACGTAGGTGGACAGCAGAAGGAGCAGCAGCAGCAACAGCAGCAGGAGGATGAGGAGGAGGAGAAAGAGGAGGCAAGTGATGCCATCGAAGATGTCGAAGCGCCCTTTTCCGATTCCGTCGATGAGGATAACAGCAATGGAGACGATGTCGACGTGAACATGGACGCTTATGAGCAAAGTGACGCTGATGGGGCAACGGTAAAGCTAACGATGTCGCACAATCAGTTCGAGTTCAAGCGCTCCGCTGATTTTGCGGCAAGTGTTGCAGCTGAAGGATCGTCGGATCAGCTCAACAACTATACGAATTTTAGTCGTATCACAAGGTAAATAATGTGAAGATCGACTGTTAACTTAGCATAGATCTCCACACAAAAGTCCAAAGAAGATAAATAATAGTTAGAAAAATTAAAATTTATCTAAGGCTGCAAGAGTCCAATTCTAATGCAGACAAATTATTTGCAATTTTTGAAATAGGGTTCCTGATCTGATCACAATGATAACGTTTAATATATAGCGTGCTTCGATGACACTCGGTTCTCAAAAGAATCGCTTTTTGCACATAATTAATAAGCCTGTTCAAATTGCATAATAAATGTTGCAACCTAAGAGTTATTGATCATTTTCGTTCAACCTATAAATAAAACTTTGCAAATAGAATTGGAGCTTGGATGGCTTTAGGGCATTTCAAATCAAATCAGTATTTCACATCGAAACGATCGAATGTTATTATTATTATTGTCTCTGTTGACGTCACAGATATAGAAAAACGCAAAAAAAAAACAAACACCTGATTTCGTTGGCAGAGATAATGGTGCGGAGCACTGCATAATCTTATTGCGTTTATTTATTGCTCGCAGTAATGCATATCATATCATTTTGCAGTACAAATAACAGCAACAACAGCGCTTGCAATTCCACCTGTGTGGCAGCTGCTTTAAATGCCAGTGGCTTGGAACTCACAACTACAGCAGCAAAATCTGCAGCAGCAAACACGACAACTGGGTCAACATCATCAGCAACACAAACAATAACAATACCACCACCAACAACAACCAGAATATCAACAACGAATACAACAAAAACAATAACAACAACAACAACGAGCCCGCCGATCAATAGCACAGCAGGCCAAGCTGTGGCAGCCACACCATCGACGCCCAAAATCAACACCGAATGGCTGTCGGATGAGCTGCAGCGTGTGCCGTTCACATTGGAGAACGCCAACAAGGAGGACGAGCTGCGACGCGCCGAGAGCGAGCATCGCTCCAGGAAATCGAAAGTGCTGTCCGCCGAATATAAGCACATCAATCGCTATATTAATTTCTCCAGCGACACCAAGAGTCTGCTCACCCGATCCGCATCCGCAGCGCCCAGCGTTTCGGATGCCGATGAAGGTGGCAACATCTCATCCGAGGCGCTGGCCATTCAAGTGAGTGGCGATGACAACATTTGAAGTATTCATTATTATATTGTTTGATGTATGTTTTAGCGCACGTATTTTTTGGATGCCGGCTCCATATCGGCCATATGTTTCACTGTCTTTGGCATTTGCTGTACGGTGGGCACCATTGGCATCGTCCTTTATCGTCGGCGCTATGTGAATAAGCCGCAGGCGCTTAGCGAACCCGACTCGAGCGTTTACATCGATGATAGCACGATGCGTGTAAGTGTAAGGATTCGTTGGCCAGTTGCCTGCGGGCACAATCCAAAATTGGGCGCCTTTTACTGACACTCCTTTTTTCGATGTCATCTTTTAGGATAATTCGGATGAGATGTACAGCCTGGATAATGATTCGTTTCTCAACTCACTGGAGGCGATGACAATACAGAACTATTGGACGGACACGGTCAAACATACAAAGCTTTAATTTCTGACGCCTGTTCTGGGGATCTCTCTCTACTCGCCTCTACTTCCCACTTCCCATTTGCCCCTACCATCCTTTATTATTTATTATTTGTTTTTTGTCCAGTTGTCCAGTATTCCACCGGTTTTTCCCTTTTCCCTATCCCATCTTTCCTTGTTCCAACATACATTGCGAAACCCAGCAAACAGCACACACAACAACACAACAAACAACACAAACACATCATAATCATTAAGTAGGCGCCCGAGTGTGCGCAGCGTAGCATTTAAGTGGGGTCCTCGATAGGGGCACTTGTGTGTATTTACTAACTGATAGGCATTCGTGCAGCTCAAATGGACTTGTATGCAACCAGACGAGCAATTAGTTTAAGCCAAACTACCAAAATTATGTTTAGTATGTGTAATATATTTTAAGAGCGCAATGTTATTTGCTAGTTTTAACTGTTGATACTGTCTGTCGATCTGTCTGCTGATCTCCGATCATGTCGAGGGTCACTTCTCTGGACATACATACATACCTGAATGTATCCAGATTTCCTTATACTCTGCTTAACATTTCGATTCGAAACTTTATAGTTTGAATTTCTTTATACTCGTTTAGAGTAAGAACTTAATTTACTTACATATTTATGTTTAACTATTTATGTAATTTTATTTAAAATATTTGTTGAGTATTTTTCCAATAATTTTTCGTTTCGTTCTTCGTGATTAATATATTTAATGTTTATACAGTTTATATTTGTGTCTGTCCAACAATTAAACGCAATCATTCCTTCCAGTTTAGCATATAGTGCAACTTTATATAAAATTATTGTATTAAAAATAAATGAAACATACAACTACAACTTCGCACACAATATTAACTATTTACTGCCACCAGAGATTGTCAATTTGTCCCATTGAAATTATAACGACATAATTCTAAGCTAATATGCCTAACGTTGCATGATCATTACAGATGCTAAATTAAAAAACTTGATTATATGAATGCCATACGGCCTCATCTAACAAACATAGTAGGTAATTTGGGGACTTATCAAAATTCATAATAAAATGCACCTATGTATGCAAAAGTATATTTAAGCTGAGCGCCCTATTGGTTTCTTTTTCTATCGATAAGAGATTGCAAAGCAATATCCTAAGAAATATCGTACAATCTGCGATATATTTACATAGGAATGGACTGGTCATCGGTGTTGACACATCACTCCAATGGAATTGCTGGTCGACAAAATGTTTGAAATAAAATATATATGTTGATAGCTAAGCAAAATAATAAAATTTTCATCGCTAACTCAGAAATTAGTTATCATTGGGTTTGAATGTCAGCATAACTGACCCGAACGTTATTTTGTACTGAAAAAGGTGTTCACATCACTAATATTAGCTATTAAATAAATATAGAGCAGAACGAAAGTTTGTAGCCGACAATTTATTATTATTGTTATTTAATATTATTCGTCACTTTTTGACCAATTTAAGTAGTAAAATTGTGTTTATTTACGAAAAAAAAAAATTTAATTTACATGAAATAAAAAGCGGAACACTGGAATATTGGAACAATAATAAATGAAAATTGATGTGATATCGATTGTGGCGCAAATTTCATGCGATATTTCAGTATCGATAGCGCTGTCATCTCTAGATGACCCCGCATTAGGCGTCGTAAATGCTTGCATGTCGTGCGTTTGACGACGCACATTTGTAGTTCGGAATTCGTGGAATATTTGCCGTGCACAGATTGCATTTTCAGTGAATGAAAAACAAACGCAAACCATTTTTACAATACGCAGCAAATATTAACAATATCAATTGCAGCCACTTATCATAAATGGCTTACTTCGCCGTTTATATACCGCCATCGAAAGCGGGCTTTGAGGGCACATTGGCTCACTGTGCGGGCTCCATTGCAGCTATAAATGTGACTCTTTTGTCCGCGTCTGCAGCCGCCAGCGGAGCGGGCGAACCAAATGCATCCAATTTCGAGGATCCCGAATATCCACGTAAGTTTTGCTCCTGCTCAGCAGGCGTCGGCCATGTTTAAAAAATAACTGTATATTTATATATATATAACTGTAACATATGTATATATATATATTCGTATTTATTTATATATATATATATATATATGTATACATGTATGTATGCAAAAACATAGAATGCATGGATACATATTTGCAAACACTCAGACACATACACACAGGAATTTATGCACGCATCAAGCTTACCATTTCGTGGAGCAACGAAATCAAAGCGCGCTTTTCATTTCATTTGTTGCGCATCGCATTTTGCGTTTTTGAGTCTCACTTGCAGATGGTATTCTTCTTGATGCCGTGTAGGTCAATGCCTTCCAAATTCAAGTGTAAATTGCAAAAATAAAACCAAATTCATTTTAAGAATTACCTTAGTTCGAAATCAAAATAAATAAATAAATATATATATAATTTTTTTTTTCCTGCAACTCTTGCCTTGGAAATTCAACACTGGATTACAAAAACAAAAACCAAAACAAAATTCATTTTAAGAATATTTCAAAATATCTTTCATAATTTATTAGTCAGTCGATAACTAAAATACAAAATTAAATCATTTTCAGCAGTCAATTAAAATTAAAAATTCCTTTTTTCTGAGTTGCAGTAGGCAGTGAAAACAGGGCTAAAACATTTAGCTATCATAAATTGTCGACTCAAATGTAGAAACAATCAGTAAAATCTAATTTCTGATCACATACAATTGATTTGTTGCCGGTTGCCTGTGCATCATCCACCATCCCTCAACTATCTTCAACACTTGTACGGCCTTGTTGATATAGGTAAGGATATAGGTAACGTACGATTACGACTGTAAGCTCGATCTTTATCGCGTCGAGTTCAGCGATCTTTTCAAAAAAAAAAGGAAAAAAAAAATGTAACCGGAACCTTGACCTGTCATTCACTTATGCACTCATTCGTGGACAGAAAAAAAATTAAAAAGATCCACCAAAAATGTTTGGCTGTACTCAATTATAAATACCATAACACATTACATACAAAAGTATTAATATATCACGGCTTAATCTCTCCAAGTTTGCACAAAATCGACCGTCTTAGATATGTTTATCTGTTGTTATTATAATTACGAATATTGTTGAATATTAAATACAACGACTTAAGCTCTCCAGCTCAATTAGTATATATTGGTATATCATCTGCAAAGTTGAAAACAATAATCAAATTGCTGTGATAAATGTAATAAAATGAATTTGAGGCTCGACACTAAATATACTTTATACTCTATTATGTACGTTGTTCATTTATGTTCAAGTATTTTTTTAAAATAAGTGCGAGCTGCGCGCTTTTGCTCTGTCTCTATCTATCTCGCTCGCTCTCTATCTCTATGGCAGAGCAGAGAAAGAGTAGGCTATGTTTCCATATTTATATCCCAAGCGGAGACCAGGCTAGCCAAGGCGGGCTGCTCAATTGGCCACTGAAATCCGTTCGATCCACATAAAAAAAAGAAAAAACAACATAATAGCGACAACATTAATTTAGTTGTTTTCTTTTTCTAAGAGCGTAGTGCCAATAACTGCGTCATACGCACGTCTGCGAAGGCAATATTGATACAGTGAAGAAGGCATCGGCATCGTCATCGGCATCCATCGCCCTGTCGCCCCTTTTCGCTGCTCTTCTCTCTCTTTGGTTCCGCGTACACACGCGGCCTCGTATCTGTTCTCTCTCACTGTCTCTCTCTCTCTCTCTCTCTCTCTCACTCTGTCGTCTTTTAGCACATTGTTTGTTTTGCTTAACACTTTTCTTGCGCTGTCTGGCAATCTATTTGCAATTCGCCCAGATGGCGTGACCACAACGAGTCGAGCGAGCAACGAAACTGCTCAGTTTCTATAACTTTTCGTTTGTGCGTTTAGATTTACTAACTCTCGTTTACAATCCCTTTTTGCAGCCGACTCGCCGCTCTGGTTGATATTTGCGGAGAAGTCCAAGGCATTGGAGGTGCTGCGACATTATAAGGAGGCGCGTTTGCGCGAGTTTCCCAATCGAGATCAAGCCGAGAGCTACGTACAGTTTGGCTTCGAGAGCATCGAATCGCTCAAGCGTTACGGCAAGGCCAAACCAGCCAGCAGTAAGTAGATACAAACATACATAGATATAGGCAGAGCATAACAATCAAACAAAAGACGAAATAATAATAATTTTCATCCTTTTCGCAGAGTCGGTCTCATTACCTCGATCGTTGGGCAGTGGATATAAGTCGCCGGGGTCAGGCACCACAGATAGCAGTCAATTTTCATCGTCGCCGACCATTAGTGAGACATCCGGCTTATCATCATTGACCGCGGCAAATATCATATTGGCGATGTCAAATAGCAGTGGCAACAACACTGATGGCAGTGCTAATATCGCATCCAGTTGCAGCAACAGCGGCAGCAACAATTCACTTAATGCCGAACGTCCGCCGTTTCGGGCACCCAGCAAGCAGGAGCTGGTCGAGTTCCGTAAACAGATCGAGGCTGGCAATTTTGAGCGGGTCGTACGCACTGTTTGGGACAATCCACGTTTTCTGATCAGCAGCGGTGACACACCCACCAGCCTAAAAGAGGGCTATCGCTACAATGCCATGCATATTTGCGCCCAAGGCAATCAGGCGCGCGTTGCCGAGCTCATATTGAAGACAATCTCAGATCGCAACTTTACCCAGCTGTATGCGGGTAAAAAGAGCCGAGGAGAGATGTGCGGCGCCCTCAATGAGAATCTCCTCGATTATTATCTCAATATGCCAGACAAAGGACGCGGCGAGACACCACTGCATTTTTCCGTCAAGTACGGCCACGTAGCTGTCGTTAAGGTGCTTACCTCCTATCCACAATGCAAGTCACTCATGAACTCGGACGGCATGCTGCCCAAGGATGTAAGTGTTTCATTCATACAGAAGCCAAATTAATTGACTGACGTAGCTCCTAAATTCTACATCTAATTTTACACACAACACAACACACATGTAAAAAAAGGCATCACATAATTGTGACGGATTTCAATTCAAAGTCTTTTTTTATCACATCGATCTTAACCGAATCGACAGTTTGTTGCACAAGAAGTACTTTGAGGCAACGCGGAACGTTCTTTTTGTTAACGCACACGAACCACATATATTGAATAAAGATGATTATGTCTAATTGAAGGGTATCTAACTCTATTTGCTATTGTTCTCCGCCATCAGATAATATGCCAACGAGCACAACATGCCAGCCCGGAGGTGTTCAAAAAACTGGAGCTGCTGCTCTCGGAGCCATTTTATGTGCCCGTTCTGCGGACAACGGGCAATGAGCTGCCGCCGCAGATTGGACAACCGTTTACGACCATTGAACCGCCGGTAAGTGAAGACTAGCACTGAAGACTACCGCTGACTAATCGATTGACTTTTAATTGAATTCGACAGGTATTAAATCAGAAGTGCGACGAATCGGGGAAACTCAATGTGGAACTTAAGATCTGTGCATTGGCTGGACCCATGCCACGTGAGCAGGCAGTTAGTTTCTATCGACGCTGGAAGACCCCGCCGCGTATTGGTGGCACTAGGGGTGTGCCATTGACCAGTTCGCCCTACAGCACACCCATACGGACGCCCAACAAGTCGCTGCTTAACAAGGGTGCCGCTGGGCGGCGTGCGCTCTTCAGTCCGAATGGCAATGAACAAAAGCCAGAGCAAAATGGCGATGAGGAGCAGCAGCAGCACATAGAACACAACAACAATTGCACTGACAAGGATAGCTCAAGTCGATCGCAGCGTACGCTGGAGTTGCCCTCGACGCCTTATCGGAATATTAACCCGGATCTGTTTCTAAAATATCGTAGCAACACATCATTATCGTTCGTGGATAGCGACTTGGATAATTCAGTTGTGATTGACAGTTATCGCGAGCGACATATCAAGAATTCTGATATTGAAAAGGGTCTTGAGATAATCGGTCGTCAATTGGCGCACCAGGAGAATTTGGAGTGGCGCGAATATTGGGATTTTCTCGATGATCTCGTAGACATATCATCTAGCGATGGAATCGCACGCTTCGAGGCTTATCTATCTGCCAAATCTGCGCAGACGCAGGCTTCGCTGCTGCCCGAAAAATCTGATCAGACATCATTGAACTACTCTCAACTGCATCACTATCTCGATCAGGTTGCCGACCGAGGCAAGTCTGCGAATAATTCAGCAGCGAGCGTTGCCGGCATCGCCATTACCCAGGTAATGACGCCCTACACATGCGTGGAGAAATCGCTGCAAGTGTTCGCGAAGCGCATCACCAAGACACTGATTAACAACATTGGCAACATGGTCTCCATCAATGATACGCTGCTCTCCGAGCTCAAAAGACTGAAATCTCTCATTGTCAGCTTCAAGGATGATGCACGCTTCATCACTGTAGACTTTGGCAAGGTTCACTCACGCATCGCTCATCTCGTCGTTAGCTACATTGCCCATTCGCAGGAGGTGAGCAACGCTGTGCGATATCAGCTAATGCAAATGCTGCGCAAACTGTTGCAGCTCTACGGCGATAGACGCGAGCATTTGCAATGCGTATGCGGCAGCATGCTGCCAATGCTGAAGCAGGTGCCATTTGTTCGGCTGCCGGACGCACTTAAAACCGAGGAGCTGTG
This sequence comes from Drosophila cognata, assembly GCA_035041535.1. Taxonomy (NCBI): domain Eukaryota; kingdom Metazoa; phylum Arthropoda; class Insecta; order Diptera; family Drosophilidae; genus Drosophila; species Drosophila cognata. The sequence goes on from JAWNLC010000831.1 coordinate 479,539, forward strand.
CTCAGCCGCCTGGGAATTGGAGCAGTGCTGCAACTGTGCCTGGGATGCGAATCTCAGTCGTAAGACGAGCCGACGCAAGCGTACCGAATCATTGCGAGCGGCTACAACGTTAGCTGCTGCTGTCGCTGCTGCTGCTACTGCTACTGCTGCTGAAACTATTCATGTTGCCCCCGGCACATCCAACGATACGGATGACGAGCTCTCTGGCGCAATGCGTGTCTGTGCCATAAGCGACAATGACAGCAACAACAACAACAACAACAGCGACGATGAGGAAAACGATGATGTATCATACTATGTGAGTACACACTGAAAAATCCATTCAATACAATCCAAACATTTATTGACCCCTTCGCAACGCAGTTCGATTGCGTCGACTACTTTAATAAGGACGACAGCAGCGACGATGAGATGAATTTCAAGACACCACCAGAAAGCCACACACCAAGGCTCTCCTGCTGCGACATGGAACCCCATTATGAACTATTTATATTTGGGTAAGTCTGCCAAATGGTAATCATCGTAAAAGTGGACACATTGTGTTAAATGCTTAATTACAGCAAGGAGCCGACCAAGCGTGATTTGGATGTCCTCAATGCAATTTTCAATGTCGATATCGATAAGGAAAAGCTGCCATTTGTGTATGCCTGGCGTACAGTTATGGAGAGCTTCTCCACCGAGGAGATGGATCTGTAAGTAACCAATGTAATAACATAATTTTATATTCGCATATCGCTCGAGGACATTCTCAGTCTTCGCGCCCAAAGATTCGGCTCGTCTTACGAGCTGTAGCACTGCTCCAATTCCTGGGTAATGGCGATGCCGGCAACGCTCGCTGCTGAATTATTCGCAGACTTGCCTCGGTCGGCAACCTGATCGAGATAGTGATGCAGTTGAGAGTAGTTCAATGATGTCTGATCAGATTTTTCGGGCAGCAGCGAAGCCTGCGTCTGCGCAGATTTGGCAGATAGATAAGCCTCGAAGCGTGCGATTCCATCGCTAGATGATATGTCTACGAGATCATCGAGGAAATCCCAATATTCGCGCCACTCCAAATTCTCTTGGTGCGCCAATTGACGACCGATTATCTCAAGACCCTTTTCAATATCAGAATTCTTCATATGTCGCTCGCGATATTTATCAATCACAAATGAATCATCCAATTTAAATTGTGGGAAAAAGGCTTTAAATAGACTGTTGATTTTGATTGTTGTCATTTTGACTTAGTCATTATTGGGTTAGAGTTAATCATTATAACTAATGACACAATTAATTTTATTTCATATATCGCATATAGGTTCCCCTCGCCGACAAGCGTGCATAAATCGCATAAGTCGTCGTTCTTCAGCAACGGCAGCAGGACAACCAATCTGACAAAAATGAATATTTCTGGCAGCAGTGTGGTTTCTGATAGCGGTTCGCTGCCACACACATACAAAAAGCCGCTTGCCACACCGAAGCTGATCGAATTGGCGCAGCGTAGTCATCTTGGAACAGTGTCGACGCCACCGAAAATGATCATGTGGCCGTCCCGACAAACCAGTAGCCACAACGGACCTTCGCAGGAAACTCTTTCTCCAAAGGACTCGATGTCGCCGGCAGCAGTTCCAGTCGCCAGCGACCATCAAACAGGCACTGTATCGACTGTATTCCAAACGCCGTTCAATAAGGCGCGTGGTCTTTTTTCCAAGTACCGCGAGACGCTAAATGAGCCCAGTCCGTCAATCTTATCGAAAGAGTATGTCAGTGGCCGGCGGTATCTGTCACTCCCAGATGAGAGTGAATAGTTGAGAGCAGATGCTTGATGTTTAACTGCCTATTATTATTATGTAAATACTAAATGTGTATGTAGAGAAAAACAAAATGCAAGAAAGAAGAAAAAACAAAACCAGGAGTATTTTTTAAGCTATTTCTTTATTCTATTATTATTATTATTATTATTTTTATATTCCTTTTGCTTTTTTTACTAATGCTAGAAATGAATTATGTATATGTGAAATAAAACAATGAATTTGTGCTAACAATATTAAAATTTTCAAAATTCAAATAAATTCTTGATGTGATACGCAATGTTGTAATTTGATCAAAACTTAAGAACAATCTAAATTAAATGAAATTATTGGATTTGGTTTGTGCACCCTTGCAGGCAGTATTGTAAGTATTTCAGTAGTCAATTAAAATTAAAAATTCCTTTTTTCTGAGTTGCAGTAGGCAGTGAAAACAGGGCTAAAACATTTAGCTATCAAAAATTGTCGACTCAAATGTAGAAACAATAAGTAAAATCTAATTTCTGATCACATACAATTGATTTGTTGCCGGTTGCCTGTGCATCACCCACCATCCATCAACTATCTTCAACACTTGTGCGGCCTTGTGCATTGGGCAGGGGACTAAGAGCGTCATCATCGCACAAATTGTAAACCTATATAGGTAACGTACGATTACAACTGTAAATTCGATCTTTATCTCTGTCGCCTTTTAGCACATTATTTGTTTTGCTTAACACTTTTCTTGCGCTGTCTGGCAATCTATTTGCAATTCGCCCAGATGGCGTGACCACAACGAGTCGAGTTGTCAGTTTCTATAACTTTTCGTTTGTGCGTTTAGATTTACTAACTCTCGTTTACAATCCCTTTTTGCAGCCGACTCGCCGCTCTGGTTGATATTTGCGGAGAAGTCCAAGGCATTGGAGGTGCTGCGACATTATAAGGAGGCGCGTTTGCGCGAGTTTCCCAATCGAGATCAAGCCGAGAGCTACGTACAGTTTGGCTTCGAGAGCATCGAATCGCTCAAGCGTTACGGCAAGGCCAAACCAGCCAGCAGTAAGTAGATACAAACATACATAGATATAGGCAGAGCATAACAATCAAACAAAAGACGAAATAATAATAATTTTCATCCTTTTCGCAGAGTCGGTCTCATTACCTCGATCGTTGGGCAGTGGATATAAGTCGCCGGGGTCAGGCACCACAGATAGCAGTCAATTTTCATCGTCGCCGACCATTAGTGAGACATCCGGCTTATCATCATTGACCGCGGCAAATATAATATTGGCGATGTCAAATAGCAGTGGCAACAACACTGATGGCAGTGCTAATATCGCATCCAGTTGCAGCAACAGCGGCAGCAACAATTCACTTAATGCCGAACGTCCGCCGTTTCGGGCACCCAGGAAGCAGGAGCTGGTCGAGTTCCGTAAACAGATCGAGGCTGGCAATTTTGAGCGGGTCGTACGCACTGTTTGGGACAATCCACGTTTTCTGATCAGCAGCGGTGACACACCCACCAGCCTAAAAGAGGGCTATCGCTACAATGCCATGCATATTTGCGCCCAAGGCAATCAGGCGCGCGTTGCCGAGCTCATATTGAAGACAATCTCAGATCGCAACTTTACCCAGCTGTATGCGGGTAAAAAGAGCCGAGGAGAGATGTGCGGCGCCCTCAATGAGAATCTCCTCGATTATTATCTCAATATGCCAGACAAAGGACGCGGCGAGACACCACTGCATTTTTCCGTCAAGTACGGCCACGTAGCTGTCGTTAAGGTGCTTACCTCCTATCCACAATGCAAGTCACTCATGAACTCGGACGGCATGCTGCCCAAGGATGTAAGTGTTTCATTCATACAGAAGCCAAATTAATTGACTGACATAGCTCCTAAATTCTACATCTAATTTTACACACAACACAACACACATGTAAAAAAAGGCATCACATAATTGTGACGGATTTCAATTCAAAGTCTTTTTTTATCACATCGATCTTAACCGAATCGACAGTTTGTTGCACAAGAAGTACTTTGAGGCAACGCGGAACGTTCTTTTTGTTAACGCACACGAACCACATATATTGAATAAAGATGATTATGTCTAATTGAAGGGTATCTAACTCTATTTGCTATTGTTCTCCGCCATCAGATAATATGCCAACGAGCACAACATGCCAGCCCGGAGGTGTTCAAAAAACTGGAGCTGCTGCTCTCGGAGCCATTTTATGTGCCCGTTCTGCGGACAACGGGCAATGAGCTGCCGCCGCAGATTGGACAACCGTTTACGACCATTGAACCGCCGGTAAGTGAAGACTAGCACTGAAGACTACCGCTGACTAATCGATTGACTTTTAATTGAATTCGACAGGTATTAAATCAGAAGTGCGACGAATCGGGGAAACTCAATGTGGAACTTAAGATCTGTGCATTGGCTGGACCCATGCCACGTGAGCAGGCAGTTAGTTTCTATCGACGCTGGAAGACCCCGCCGCGTATTGGTGGCACTAGGGGTGTGCCATTGACCAGTTCGCCCTACATCACACCCATACGGACGCCCAACAAGTCGCTGCTTAACAAGGGTGCCGCTGGGCGGCGTGCGCTCTTCAGTCCGAATGGCAATGAACAAAAGCCAGAGCAAAATGGCGATGAGGAGCAGCAGCAGCACATAGAACACAACAACAATTGCACTGACAAGGATAGCTCAAGTCGATCGCAGCGTACGCTGGAGTTGCCCTCGACGCCTTATCGGAATATTAACCCGGATCTCTTTCTAAAATATCGTAGCAACACATCATTATCGTTCCTGGATAGCGACTTGGATAATTCAGTTGTGATTGATAGTTATCGCGAGCGACATATCAAGAATACTGATATTGAAAAGGGTCTTGAGATAATCGGTCGTCAATTGGCGCACCAGGAGAATTTGGAGTGGCGCGAATATTGGGATTTTCTCGATGATCTCGTAGACATATCATCTAGCGATGGAATCGCACGCTTCGAGGCTTATCTATCTGCCAAATCTGCGCAGACGCAGGCTTCGCTGCTGCCCGAAAAATCTGATCAGACATCATTGAACTACTCTCAACTGCATCACTATCTCGATCAGGTTGCCGACCGAGGCAAGTCTGCGAATAATTCAGCAGCGAGCGTTGCCGGCATCGCCATTACCCAGGTAATGACGCCCTACACATGCGTGGAGAAATCGCTGCAAGTGTTCGCGAAGCGCATCACCAAGACACTGATTAACAACATTGGCAACATGGTCTCCATCAATGATACGCTGCTCTCCGAGCTCAAAAGACTGAAATCTCTCATTGTCAGCTTCAAGGATGATGCACGCTTCATCACTGTAGACTTTGGCAAGGTTCACTCACGCATCGCTCATCTCGTCGTTAGCTACATTGCCCATTCGCAGGAGGTGAGCAACGCTGTGCGATATCAGCTAATGCAAATGCTGCGCAAACTGTTGCAGCTCTACGGCGATAGACGCGAGCATTTGCAATGCGTATGCGGCAGCATGCTGCCAATGCTGAAGCAGGTGCCATTTGTTCGGCTGCCGGACGCACTTAAAACCGAGGAGCTGTGCTCAGCCGCCTGGGAATTGGAGCAGTGCTGCAACTGTGCCTGGGATGCGAATCTCAATCGGTACACACTGAAAAATCCATTCAATACAATCCAAACATTTATTGACCCCTTCGCAACGCAGTTCGATTGCGTCGACTACTTTAATAAGGACGACAGCAGCGACGATGAGATGAATTTCAAGACACCACCAGAAAGCCACACACCAAGGCTCTCCTGCTGCGACATGGAACCCCATTATGAACTATTTATATTTGGGTAAGTCTGCCAAATGGTAATCATCGTAAAAGTGGACACATTGTGCTAAATGCTTAATTACAGCAAGGAGCCGACCAAGCGTGATTTGGATGTCCTCAATGCAATTTTCAATGTCGATATCGATAAGGAAAAGCTGCCATTTGTGTATGCCTGGCGTACAGTTATGGAGAGCTTCTCCACCGAGGAGATGGATCTGTAAGTAACCAATGTAATAACATAATTTTATATTCGCATATCGCTCGAGGACATTCTCAGTCTTCGCGCCCAAAGATTCGGCTCGTCTTACGAGCTGTAGCACTGCTCCAATTCCTGGGTAATGGCGATGCCGGCAACGCTCGCTGCTGAATTATTCGCAGACTTGCCTCGGTCGGCAACCTGATCGAGATAGTGATGCAGTTGAGAGTAGTTCAATGATGTCTGATCAGATTTTTCGGGCAGCAGCGAAGCCTGCGTCTGCGCAGATTTGGCAGATAGATAAGCCTCGAAGCGTGCGATTCCATCGCTAGATGATATGTCTACGAGATCATCGAGGAAATCCCAATATTCGCGCCACTCCAAATTCTCTTGGTGCGCCAATTGACGACCGATTATCTCAAGACCCTTTTCAATATCAGAATTCTTCATATGTCGCTCGCGATATTTATCAATCACAAATGAATCATCCAATTTAAATTGTGGGAAAAAGGCTTTAAATAGACTGTTGATTTTGATTGTTGTCATTTTGACTTAGTCATTATTGGGTTAGAGTTAATCATTATAACTAATGACACAATTAATTTTATTTCATATATCGCATATAGGTTCCCCTCGCCGACAAGCGTGCATAAATCGCATAAGTCGTCGTTCTTCAGCAACGGCAGCAGGACAACCAATCTGACAAAAATGAATATTTCTGGCAGCAGTGTGGTTTCTGATAGCGGTTCGCTGCCACACACATACAAAAAGCCGCTTGCCACACCGAAGCTGATCGAATTGGCGCAGCGTAGTCATCTTGGAACAGTGTCGACGCCACCGAAAATGATCATGTGGCCGTCCCGACAAACCAGTAGCCACAACGGACCTTCGCAGGAAACTCTTTCTCCAATGGACTCGATGTCGCCGGCAGCAGTTCCAGTCGCCAGCGACCATCAAACAGGCACTGTATCGACTGTATTCCAAACGCCGTTCAATAAGGCGCGTGGTCTTTTTTCCAAGTACCGCGAGACGCTAAATGAGCCCAGTCCGTCAATCTTATCGAAAGAGTATGTCAGTGGCCGGCGGTATCTGTCACTCCCAGATGAGAGTGAATAGTTGAGAGCAGATGCTTGATGTTTAACTGCCTATTATTATTATGTAAATACTAAATGTGTATGTAGAGAAAAACAAAATGCAAGAAAGAAGAAAAAACAAAACCAGGAGTATTTTTTAAGCTATTTCTTTATTCTATTATTATTATTATTATTATTTTTATATTCCTTTTGCTTTTTTTACTAATGCTAGAAATGAATTATGTATATGTGAAATAAAACAATGAATTTGTGCTAACAATATTAAAATTTTCAAAATTCAAATAAATTCTTGATGTGATACGCAATGTTGTAATTTGATCAAAACTTAAGAACAATCTAAATTAAATGAAATTATTGGATTTGGTTTGTGCACCCTTGCAGGCAGTATTGTAAGTATTTCAGTAGTCAATTAAAATTAAAAATTCCTTTTTTCTGAGTTGCAGTAGGCAGTGAAAACAGGGCTAAAACATTTAGCTATCAAAAATTGTCGACTCAAATGTAGAAACAATAAGTAAAATCTAATTTCTGATCACATACAATTGATTTGTTGCCGGTTGCCTGTGCATCACCCACCATCCATCAACTATCTTCAACACTTGTGCGGCCTTGTGCATTGGGCAGGGGACTAAGAGCGTCATCATCGCACAAATTGTAAACCTATATAGGTAACGTACGATTACAACTGTAAATTCGATCTTTATCTCTGTCGCCTTTTAGCACATTATTTGTTTTGCTTAACACTTTTCGTGCGCTGTCTGGCAATCTATTTGCAATTCGATAAATGGCGTGACCACATCGAGTCGAGTTGTCAGTTTCTATAACTTTTCGTTTGTGCGTTTAGATTTACTAACTCTCGTTTACAATCCCTTTTTGCAGCCGACTCGCCGCTCTGGTTGATATTTGCGGAGAAGTCCAAGGCATTGGAGGTGCTGCGACATTATAAGGAGGCGCGTTTGCGCGAGTTTCCCAATCGAGATCAAGCCGAGAGCTACGTACAGTTTGGCTTCGAGAGCATCGAATCGCTCAAGCGTTACGGCAAGGCCAAACCAGCCAGCAGTAAGTAGATACAAACATACATAGATATAGGCAGAGCATAACAATCAAACAAAAGACGAAATAATAATAATTTTCATCCTTTTCGCAGAGTCGGTCTCATTACCCCGATCGTTGGGCAGTGGATATAAGTCGCCGGGGTCAGGCACCACAGATAGCAGTCAATTTTCATCGTCGCCGACCATTAGTGAGACATCCGGCTTATCATCATTGACCGCGGCAAATATCATATTGGCGATGTCAAATAGCAGTGGCAACAACACTGATGGCAGTGCTAATATCGCATCCAGTTGCAGCAACAGCGGCAGCAACAATTCACTTAATGCCGAACGTCCGCCGTTTCGGGCACCCAGCAAGCAGGAGCTGGTCGAGTTCCGTAAACAGATCGAGGCTGGCAATTTTGAGCGGGTCGTACGCACTGTTTGGGACAATCCACGTTTTCTGATCAGCAGCGGTGACACACCCACCAGCCTAAAAGAGGGCTATCGCTACAATGCCATGCATATTTGCGCCCAAGGCAATCAGGCGCGCGTTGCCGAGCTCATATTGAAGACAATCTCAGATCGCAACTTTACCCAGCTGTATGCGGGTAAAAAGAGCCGAGGAGAGATGTGCGGCGCCCTCAATGAGAATCTCCTCGATTATTATCTCAATATGCCAGACAAAGGACGCGGCGAGACACCACTGCATTTTTCCGTCAAGTACGGCCACGTAGCTGTCGTTAAGGTGCTTACCTCCTATCCACAATGCAAGTCACTCATGAACTCGGACGGCATGCTGCCCAAGGATGTAAGTGTTTCATTCATACAGAAGCCAAATTAATTGACTGACGTAGCTCCTAAATTCTACATCTAATTTTACACACAACACAACACACATGTAAAAAAAGGCATCACATAATTGTGACGGATTTCAATTCAAAGTCTTTTTTTATCACATCGATCTTAACCGAATCGACAGTTTGTTGCACAAGAAGTACTTTGAGGCAACGCGGAACGTTCTTTTTGTTAACGCACACGAACCACATATATTGAATAAAGATGATTATGTCTAATTGAAGGGTATCTAACTCTATTTGCTATTGTTCTCCGCCATCAGATAATATGCCAACGAGCACAACATGCCAGCCCGGAGGTGTTCAAAAAACTGGAGCTGCTGCTCTCGGAGCCATTTTATGTGCCCGTTCTGCGGACAACGGGCAATGAGCTGCCGCCGCAGATTGGACAACCGTTTACGACCATTGAACCGCCGGTAAGTGAAGACTAGCACTGAAGACTACCGCTGACTAATCGATTGACTTTTAATTGAATTCGACAGGTATTAAATCAGAAGTGCGACGAATCGGGGAAACTCAATGTGGAACTTAAGATCTGTGCATTGGCTGGACCCATGCCACGTGAGCAGGCAGTTAGTTTCTATCGACGCTGGAAGACCCCGCCGCGTATTGGTGGCACTAGGGGTGTGCCATTGACCAATTCGCCCTACAGCACACCCATACGGACGCCCAACAAGTCGCTGCTTAACAAGGGTGCCGCTGGGCGGCGTGCGCTCTTCAGTCCGTTCCTGGATAGCGACTTGGATAATTCAGTTGTGATTGATAGTTATCGCGAGCGACATATCAAGAATACTGATATTGAAAAGGGTCTTGAGATAATCGGTCGTCAATTGGCGCACCAGGAGAATTTGGAGTGGCGCGAATATTGGGATTTTCTCGATGATCTCGTAGACATATCATCTAGCGATGGAATCGCACGCTTCGAGGCTTATCTATCTGCCAAATCTGCGCAGACGCAGGCTTCGCTGCTGCCCGAAAAATCTGATCAGACATCATTGAACTACTCTCAACTGCATCACTATCTCGATCAGGTTGCCGACCGAGGCAAGTCTGCGAATAATTCAGCAGCGAGCGTTGCCGGCATCGCCATTACCCAGGTAATGACGCCCTACACATGCGTGGAGAAATCGCTGCAAGTGTTCGCGAAGCGCATCACCAAGACACTGATTAACAACATTGGCAACATGGTCTCCATCAATGATGCGCTGCTCTCCGAGCTCAAAAGACTGAAATCTCTCATTGTCAGCTTCAAGGATGATGCACGCTTCATCACTGTAGACTTTGGCAAGGTTCACTCACGCATCGCTCATCTCGTCGTTAGCTACATTGCCCATTCGCAGGAGGTGAGCAACGCTGTGCGATATCAGCTAATGCAAATGCTGCGCAAACTGTTGCAGCTCTACGGCGATAGACGCGAGCATTTGCAATGCGTATGCGGCAGCATGCTGCCAATGCTGAAGCAGGTGCCATTTGTTCGGCTGCCGGACGCACTTAAAACCGAGGAGCTGTGCTCAGCCGCCTGGGAATTGGAGCAGTGCTGCAACTGTGCCTGGGATGCGAATCTCAGTCGGTACACACTGAAAAATCCATTCAATACAATCCAAACATTTATTGACCCCTTCGCAACGCAGTTCGATTGCGTCGACTACTTTAATAAGGACGACAGCAGCGACGATGAGATGAATTTCAAGACACCACCAGAAAGCCACACACCAAGGCTCTCCTGCTGCGACATGGAACCCCATTATGAACTATTTATATTTGGGTAAGTCTGCCAAATGGTAATCATCGTAAAAGTGGACACATTGTGTTAAATGCTTAATTACAGCAAGGAGCCGACCAAGCGTGATTTGGATGTCCTCAATGCTATTTTCAATGCCGATATCGATAAGGAAAAGCTGCCATTTGTGTATGCCTGGCGTACAGTTATGGAGAGCTTCTCCACCGAGGAGATGGATCTGTAAGTAACCAATGTAATAACATAATTTTATATTCGCATATCGCTCGAGGACATTCTCAGTCTTCGCGCCCAAAGATTCGGCTCGTCTTACGAGCTGTAGCACTGCTCCAATTCCTGGGTAATGGCGATGCCGGCAACGCTCGCTGCTGAATTATTCGCAGACTTGCCTCGGTCGGCAACCTGATCGAGATAGTGATGCAGTTGAGAGTAGTTCAATGATGTCTGATCAGATTTTTCGGGCAGCAGCGAAGCCTGCGTCTGCGCAGATTTGGCAGATAGATAAGCCTCGAAGTGTGCGATTCCATCGCTAGATGATATGTCTACGAGATCATCGAGGAAATCCCAATATTCGCGCCACTCCAAATTCTCTTGGTGCGCCAATTGACGACCGATTATCTCAAGACCCTTTTCAATATCAGAATTCTTCATATGTCGCTCGCGATATTTATCAATCACAAATGAATCATCCAATTTAAATTGTGGGAAAAAGGCTCTAAATAGACTGTTGATTTTGATTGTTGTCATTTTGACTTAGTCATTATTGGGTTAGAGTTAATCATTATAACTAATGACACAATTAATTTTATTTCATATATCGCATATAGGTTCCCCTCGCCGACAAGCGTGCATAAATCGCATAAGTCGTCGTTCTTCAGCAACGGCAGCAGGACAACCAATCTGACAAAAATGAATATTTCTGGCAGCAGTGTGGTTTCTGATAGCGGTTCGCTGCCACACACATACAAAAAGCCGCTTGCCACACCGAAGCTGATCGAATTGGCGCAGCGTAGTCATCTTGGAACAGTGTCGACGCCACCGAAAATGATCATGTGGCCGTCCCGACAAACCAGTAGCCACAACGGACCTTCGCAGGAAACTCTTTCTCCAATGGACTCGATGTCGCCGGCAGCAGTTCCAGTCGCCAGCGACCATCAAACAGGCACTGTATCGACTGTATTCCAAACGCCGTTCAATAAGGCGCGTGGTCTTTTTTCCAAGTACCGCGAGACGCTAAATGAGCCCAGTCCGTCAATCTTATCGAAAGAGTATGTCAGTGGCCGGCGGTATCTGTCACTCCCAGATGAGAGTGAATAGTTGAGAGCAGATGCTTGATGTTTAACTGCCTATTATTATTATGTAAATACTAAATGTGTATGTAGAGAAAAACAAAATGCAAGAAAGAAGAAAAAACAAAACCAGGAGTATTTTTTAAGCTATTTCTTTATTCTATTATTATTATTATTATTATTTTTATATTCCTTTTGCTTTTTTTACTAATGCTAGAAATGAATTATGTATATGTGAAATAAAACAATGAATTTGTGCTAACAATATTAAAATTTTCAAAATTCAAATAAATTCTTGATGTGATACGCAATGTTGTAATTTGATCAAAACTTAAGAACAATCTAAATTAAATGAAATTATTGGATTTGGTTTGTGCACCCTTGCAGGCAGTATTGTAAGTATTTCGTCTTATTTGTAACAGGATTCAGCCCCGAGCCAATATTGAGATTCAACTATTGTGGGATGCCAACGAGGAGACCAATTTGACAGACGAGCCTCAGGTTGGTTGTGTGCGATTTAAGTAAGTGACGTGAAGTAAACAAGTTGAAAATAATAAGCATCAATTAAGTGCGTACCTAAGAGCATTATTTTACTTATACATATTCAATTTCAGTGCTTATAATAATTTTATGCTCAGAAAAGGGGGTCGGATCAGAAACGCTTAGCTATTTGATACAGTTGATGTTAGTTAAGCTAACAAAGTTGGGGACAGGCAGTGAAATCGAAATTACAACAAATTGCTGGCAGAAAGCGTGGCGAGCACAGCAAAAAGCCATAAAAGCAATTACCATTAATCACGCACACACACACACATACACACGCGCGCGCACACACACACACATGCACACACACATGCACACACAAGCACGCAAACCGACTTTTTACTCTGCGGAGATCATTTAGAACATTCGCAGTGGGAGAATTGAGATTCATGTTCTTCTTGCTCTTTCTTCTGTATGTGCGTCTATATGTCTGCATGTATGTATGCATGTAGGTATGTATGTACGTTTATGTGTGTGTATGTATCCCTGTTTTGAGGATACAACGAGTTTCACTCGACTTCGGACTTGGTCTAAAGGAAAAGGGCTCTGGATTCAATTTCAGTTGCGTGGCCTCTGGATTTCTTATTTATAAGCGTTGATTTTTGTCAACCGACGGCGCGGAGTTGCAGTCCAACAAATTGTTGCAATTGCCGTTCCCTCATCTTCTGTTTTTAATTCTCTTTTTTTTTTGTGTTTCTCTTTTTTGTTGTGAAACTTCATGGCCAGGCTTTTGCAACGGTTTGACAAATGATCGCTGATAAGAAAAAGTTCAGTCATTGAAATAAGTAAAGAAAAAGCAGTATGAACAAATAGCTGTCTCCGGTATGCCGATGTTTTAATACCCTAATGGACATAGCTAGAAGTGTGTTTAAATATGTAATTTCATTTAATTGCAATCTTGAAATTACACATGCTCGCACAAGATCATTTATTTTCTATTACGGCATTGAACCAATAAAACCTGAACTTGGACACGTTTTTTATGCATAAATCATTGTTAGTTGACTCGTTGAAATCAGCTAAAAGAAACCCGAATTCATATGCAAACAAATATTAGAATTCAAAATAATCTTGATTATGTTTTTTTATCTTATATTAGTTATGCTTAGAATTAGTTGATTGATTTTTGACCACGATATCCGATTAGCACATAAAAACCGTATTGCTAAAGTAATTCTCAATGAAATTATAAAAATATTCGAATGATATAAATAAATGTGCTATATATATATTATATATATATATATTATGTTAGCCTTGGCAAGCGTATTACAATATAAGTATCGAGTGGGTGGCGATCGCGTTGTTGCATGGAAGCTGGCCATCATCCATGTTTATCCTTGTCAGAGTATCCTAGGACGCTAATGCACCACCTGCCACAGATAAATGTGCATAATTGATGGCGCTGTTGCGGTCGGAAAATCGGTATCTAAACGCTTAACGGTGAGAGACCGTTACTGCCAATGAGCGCTGCACAGAGGCGCCAGTTTTGAAACTCTAGATGGCTGAGGATGTGCAAATGCGGAGGTCCTTTTGTGACCAGTCTACTGCTGCACTTATCTGGCGGACGCAATCAGGGTCAGCATCTTAGCAACAGCGTCAACTCGTGATCGCCAGACCTTTTGTTCAGTTGTCGCTAACCCAGTCTGTCTGTCGTCTGTCCTCTGTCTGCGATGCTGAAACTTGAAACCACTTCATTTGTGCTTCGAGGTGGAGCTTTAGCTCGCCACTGGAGCCACTTGGCCAGACACAAACAAAACAAAGCGCCGTCCAAATTGCCGTGTCAGGAGTTCACACAAAACTTGTGAATTTCTTGACGGTTTCTGTGCGAGTTTTGTTTAGTTTATTCGTATTTTGCAAGAATTCTTTTCGATTATTTTACATATATATATATTTTTTTAATTTTTTGCTCTGGCAAACTGCAACGGCGCCGGATGCCACGCAGACTACCGGGTACCAATTAGCCCGGCAGCTGCTCCGATCGGCACGCCCACTTATAAAATCCCCGAGCTCTCAGCAGGATCGCGGGGCTGGCGCCATTTTGAGCGAGGGGTAAAAACAATCATTGGGCAGCAGGAGTTGACCCACTCAGCAGCTAATATGCGACTAGACCAAACCACACCACAGCCAGCGGCTGCACTGAAGAACAATATTTTCAAAGCAACAAAAAACATATGTATCAAAATTTGTATGAAACTTTCCCATTCAAATTCCAAAGCATATGCAATTAAAATCGAAAAAAATAAACCTTATTATAATAACGGAAAATGTAAAAAATATAAAAAAAATAAGTTAAGCATGTTTTTTTTTCTAAGTGTAGGCATGGCACTAAATGCTAATGAGGCATCAAGATAAGCAAGGGAAACAAACGTATTCTCCGCTGTATTGTCAAATGCCACATTTTTTTTTTGAGGTCAATCAAGGTCCGGTAACTTAATGCATTTACAATGAAAGGCTTTTAGTGACACATAATGGCCACAACAGACAGTCCAGCAATTGGACTCAATTGTCATTGAGTTGCTCATTGATTAGTTGCAAAAGTTGCGTGGTACGTTGCTGGGCCTGGCCACGAGCTATGTTCCTGAAACGAAAATGCCGCAAGAGAAACCCAAGCAAACGGCTGTGATTAGGACAAGGAGGCAACGCTTCCTCGAGACTCTGGTCATCTTTCGTCGCAGTCTCATATACCAGACGAAGGAGTTCTTCCAGAACTCAACGCTCCATGGCGTTCGCTATATTGCCGAAACGGGTCGGCCCATTGGCGAGAAGTTTATGTGGTTCTGTTTCACATCAATTGGCGCTGTTACCGCTCTGGTCATTATCATGAGCCTGTGGGAGAAATTCCAAACCAATCCAACCATCACTGGTCTGGATACGGACTTTCACAATCAGAACGTCGTTTTTCCCACCACTGTTGTGTGTCCGGACTCGGCCTTTGATCATGACAAATCCTACGAAGAGGTCTACAAGTCCCTGGCGTGAGTTGATCCCCCCATCAATAATGCGCATTCATCGCAAATATAACATTCGCAGCAACTACGATGCGGAAAAGGCGCAGTGGTTTGCACCGTTTCTGGATCTGCTTACCTCGCTCAATTTCGAGAACGTCCTGGATGCAGAAACGCTAGCAAAGGCAATACCGTCAGAGCTGCTAGAGGAGCACACAATTCGCGATTGGGCCTTCCGGGCCCATATCCCCTGCGAGAGTGCGCTAATCTCTTGCAAGTATCGGGACGAGGACATCGTCTGCTGTGATCACTTTCAGCCCATTTATACGGAACATGGCTTTTGCTACGCCTTCAACAGTCGTTTTATGTCCACGGCGACCGAAGAGTAAGTCAAATAATAAATTGGAGTATGAATCGAACTTCCATTCAGAAATATTGGAAATTACATGACTGTTATAATTGAATTTCGTAAAGCGCTTTTTTCTCTGAGTGTAACAATGAGAACAATTTCATTTAAGCACTAAAACTGGCGCACCCCATGATCTCTATGAAACCGACAAGAAGTGGGCTCTGTTCTTTCTACCAAATAGCACTTCTCGGGTAAGTTCGCTCTCTGCACACATTTGTATATAGATAGATAGATAGATAGATGTATGTCCTTGCAGATATTTATTTTCTCAAACGAGGAGTACTTTGGCTCCGATTTCAATGCCCAAATCGACTGGACTGAGGCTCAGCTTGTGGAAGTGCGCATCTCCAAGAAGAACACCTACACCACAGACGATGCACGCCAGTTGTCCATTGGTCAGCGCAAGTGCATCTTCCGCGACGAGGTCAATTTAAGCTACTTTCCAGACGCCTACACCTTTTCATCCTGCATGAAGCAATGCCGCATGACAAAGGCCATCAAGCTATGCAAATGTAATCCGCCCTTCTACAAGCCCATCAGTAAGTTGATTTTCATGGGGACATATATGTATATATATATATATATATGTGCACCGCAAAGATAACGTTTGTTTTTGATACCCATATTTTATATCTATCCCAACTAGGTAATGTACCCATGTGCGCGGTGAAGGACTTTACCTGTCTGAACGACTACAAGCTAAACATAACTAATATCAAGGATTGCCTACAGTGTGAGCTTAGCTGCTCCAAGACAGTATTTAATATAGATAAGCTCATGAAATTGTAAGCGTTTTCCTCGTCATTCTGACTTCGTCATACTCATATTATATTTTGCACCCAAAAGTATGGATCGTCCGGAGACGCCTGGCGTTCTAGTCGAGTTCCTTACTTGGCCTATCATTCGCTACAAGCGTGAGGTGCTCTTCGGCTGGGTGGACCTGCTTGTGTCCTTTGGCGGCATCGCCAGCTTGTTTCTGGGCTTCTCGCTGCTCTCGGGTGTTGAGATTATTTACTACTTTACTCTACGCGCCTGTTGTATGGTGTACAAGAATCGGGTAAGTTCACATTAAGATATCGGATATGACCGATCTCTTTATTTACGTGTGCATCAAGCACTCCTTTTCATTGTAACCAAATCGGCAGAGTTCGCCACTGACTTGTTTAGTTAGGTAACTTCTTAGACTTCTTACAGAGACCGGTAAGTATTTTAAGTCTATACTTTTCCATGAATGTTAATTACTTAAATCGTTTTTTGATTAAAGCGAGCTAAGAGAGAATTGGTGCCTTGGCTTAGCTCATTTCTCGCAAATGTCTCTCTTAGTTTCTCAGTTGCTTCCTATGTCTACCACAACAATTGATTGAATTTCCCTGCCATATATTTATGATCTGGGCCCATCTTCGAACTAGCATATTGTGCGATTCCAGTTGATTTAACTAATTTAGATGGGATCTTCGGTTTCCTAAGTGCACTTAATGCTGCTTGACTGTCGGATTGGATGACAATATCCCTGTTCCGATAATTCCGACAGATGGAAGCCTACCCACCTCTTTATTATGCATACCACAGTCTCAAATTGCATCGACAAATCTTTGTAGGATATCCGAAGGTCCACAACTCCAATGCCTGTTCCCGCCTCACTCAGCTTCCACAATTTTCTCAGAGAGTGCATACTGGAGGTATCTTTGGTACCATTTGTTCGGGTTGGTCCGATAGTGCTGCCTTGCCTGTTGTTGCGGGTCTTGTCTCATTATTTGTATATGCATATAAAAGATAAGTCCAAAGTTGTTCTCTCTGTCTGTGTATTTATTTAGCAAGAGCTGTACGAAATTGAACAACGCATTATTCACGAGCCGCCACCGGCGATTGATCTCAACCTAAAACTGAAGTCCCACACAAATCCATCCGATTCACGGACTGGTTCGAGTGTGCTTCAGGTGCAGCCTGCGGAAACTCAGAGAAACATGGAACTTTACCACTTGGCGCGTCAGCGAAGGAACGAGAAGGTACATCCACTCGTAACATTATGTATCACTTCGATTCATATACATATATAAAATATACAAATATTTAGAAATTTGTTGGTCTATAAAATAGCTAGGTGTTTGACTGGATTGACTGTTAAGAAAAGTATTTTTTTTTTTTTATTTTTAGGATTATTTGAGCTATTCAAAGAGCATATATCGCAGTCCGAAAGTTCTGCCCGAACATGGCTATGGAAGCTACAAGGATACATGGCAATATGAACATGGACAATATTTACCCTGAAACTGTAACAAATATTGACGACCCCAGAACCCACATTGAACAGATGTTGCGAGCTCTATACCAGCATACGATATTATGATATCCAAAAACAAAACCAAAAAATATTAAAAAATAATTAAAAATGATTTCAAATTAGCATAAATTGCACTGCCCAAAAATGCTTCTGAATATTAATGTACAAGCAACTACATGAACTAATTTGTGTACAGAGATGCATATACAAATTAATACGAGTGTATATTTAAATGGGTTCTATATGCTTATATGCACCAAGCAATAAAGAAATATTCAACGGTTTTTTTCTAACGAAATTCTCTGTGTGTGCTTTACTAATTAAACAAGTTTCCTATTGCATACTTACTTAACAGCAAGTTCA
Source organism: Drosophila cognata (assembly GCA_035041535.1). NCBI lineage: Eukaryota > Metazoa > Arthropoda > Insecta > Diptera > Drosophilidae > Drosophila > Drosophila cognata. The sequence goes on from JAWNLC010000831.1 coordinate 497,874, forward strand.
CTGCACTATGCCTACACAGAAGCAGCAGCAGCAGCAGCAGTAGAAGCAGCAACAACAGTAACTTACCACTACGAACATGCCCAAGCCCCCAATTCCGGGCCCAGCTCCAACCCCAAAATGCCAACCCCCCAAACACCAACACAAACGCTAAGCCAACTTCCCGTCAACAGGCAAAGCGAAAAGCATTTTTCAGTTAACATCGTTGCCGGCTCATTGTTCGTCCCTTGCCCCTCAACGACCCTACCTTCCAAATGAACTGCATTCCACAGCGCCGGGTTTCCGTGCCCGAAGACAGTGTAGCGCCAACAGGTGGAGGGAGCTAGCGGCTGGCGGGGCAGCATTCGGTTGTAGTTGTAATTGCAGTTGTAAGTCGCGTAGTACTCTCAGTAGGCAAAGTACCCCAACCTGGCATTCAATTCTACACCAACCAACTACAGAACAACACTCAGATAAAAATATTGCCGTGAATATCAACAACAAAATTTGGTCATACTTTTGGCGTCCAGGCTACTTCGCCTTATTATTGGCATATTTTTGCAATTGTCGTTTAATGGAAATATTTGTAAAAATTTGTAGAAACTTTTTTTCTTATATTTTGAAATTATTTCAAGAAACAAGAAAAACTTTCGAGTTTTCGGAGCGATTTTCGTTTTCGAGTGTACTATCACCTACCCAGCAGCCCCTTTGGCTGTAGCATTCAAATCGCTGAAAATGAATGAAAGCCAAAGTCGCCGCATAGTTCGTTTGTTTATATGCGCATGAATGGCGGCTTATTTTTGAGTTTCTCGTGCCTCTGCACAACCACAAACGGCACAGGAACAACCCCATTTGCGGAGCTAACAAGATCTAATATGCATGCCCGTGCATGCATATATATTTTATATTCGGAGCATCAGAGAGCTTTCCAGCTCAATGGAACACCATTCAATGGCAAATCAGAGCTTTTAGTTCAAATAATTGACTGCACAGCAGCCGCTAAAGCGAAAGGCTTTCTCCTTAAAGCCACCGACAACAAATGAAATGCAAACGGCGATGCCAGCAGCAACTGAGCCTGCGGCCGACAACAATTAAATGCTGTTAACGGGCATGCTGACAATGAGTACATGCCACCCCCAATACTCATACCCCTTCCACTCTCCTCTCCTCACACACACACACATACACTCACACACACCTACAGACACACACATTGGTATACGCATGCATAAATAAATATTGTAAATTTAATTGAAATAATTACGTTTGGGTAATGTTCTATTCTTGCACTGGTTTTGGTTGAGTTTGCCGTGTCTGTGGCTGCACCAGTGATGCTCATTTAGCCAATTTCCTTATAGCTAAATATAATATATACATATGCTGATTAAGCCAGTTTCCATATAGGTAAATATAATATTTATTCACGATGCAACTTATTTTATTTGCGAGCTTGACCCCAATTAACATTCGGCTTAATATATGATAATTATTATAGCTCTGCTCAAGCTAACCGATTTACCCATTGACAGTAAGTGTTAATAATATAATATTCTGAAAATTATACTCATGTTCAATAGATATGCATATGATCGAAAGGTAAGACACAGAAACATTAGCCTGTTACTTATTTTGCATGATTAAAATTTGTTAATATGAATAGAATCCAGTTTAGTCTATTCGAAGTCGGCCTGATCTCTGCATGCGGTTGATATATACATATATATATATATACCGTTTTAAGGCGGTACTGCAACTGGATGCGGGTACTGCAAATGAACTTGTTACTTGTGGCAAGGACAATGGCAAAAGCAACAATACTCGTAATATGCCAGCAGCAGCAGGAGTTGCTTTGCTCAAGAAATTTTCTCGCGTCACTCCATTTAGTTGTTTTGGTTTTTCGTTTTTGGTTCGGTCTGGCCGAAAGGGCGTATACGCAATGGAAAACAGCAACTGTGGTAGGGGTGGCGTTGGCGTTGGCGTTAGCATTGGCGGTGTCATCGTGAGTGTAAACGGAAGCGGAAACGGAAACGGAACGGATGTAGAACACAGTGTGCAGTGACTATGAAAAAATTGCGACAAGACCATCAACACCAACAACAACAAAAACAGCAAGAACGATAGCAACAGCGACTATCAGAAAGGCAAAGGAACGTACGCAAGAAAATGGCGTCAAACAAATGAGCAAGTCGTAAGGCTGCGGATGTGGCTGATAGGCAGGGGCTGGAAGGACATGCACTGCCTGATAGACAGCTTAATTAAGATTGCAAGGATAATGCGCAAATTAAGACGCAGCACAAAACGAAATTTCAATGTTTTCTCAAAAGTTTTCAAATTATTCCTAAAAAATTGCTTCTGGTTTTTTTTTCTTCTTTTTTTCTTTCGACCAAGTGGCCACTAGACCGGAGTTTGGGATTGTTGGATACCAAGTGTGGTTAATAATGGAAAACTATTGAGTCAGCCATTTCGGGCAATGCTCTCGTATTATTTATAAGGTTTTACGATCGACTTCGATAACATAAATGCCAGTTAGCTGGCAAAACTGCAACCGCACCTCAAAAAGCGTACATAATTTTCAATGATTTTATTGAATTACATTTTGTTCAAACATCCGTAAGAAGACACATACATACATACATATGTATAGACGGCAACCACAAAACGTTCAGATGGTTAGAAGAAGAAGAACATGTGACTGGCCGCATTTAAGGCCAGCTCAAAGTCAACAGCAACAATTAAAACAACAGCAATTCCACCAAATGATGAATAAATTATGCGAGAGTATCTCGAAATATATATGACACATCGAGGAAAATAGCTCAATCAAGGCAGGCATGAGATATAATATCTCAATAAGATAACGAAACTATAGGTAAGAATGCATAATCAAATAGGGATCATTTTAAAGGAATTTTTGCCGATTAATGAAACGAAAGATTCACAGATTCGAGCGGGATTCAAAACATGACGTGGTATATCAGAAATAAAGACCCCCTTAACTGGAGCGAGTGAAGATCATATTTAAATTATTAGACAAGGTCACCAAGCAATAAGCTCATTTTATATACATCCAAATCTGTAGGTTTACCTTGAATCTGTGGAAATTGCGTAATAAGTCGTTGGTTAACCCAGATGAATCTAGTGAGAGTGTTGTACTCTGATTTGGATGACAACGGCATATACTCGGATTCCAGATGCCAAAAAGAGTCTCATGACTCCTAAATCGTGAGATATAAATTTATGCTAAATATCTTAAGATTTGCATATACATGTATCCAAATTGTGATGGACGGACGAAGAGCAACCCAAACTAATATACTCTTTTCCCTTTCGGGATAGTGAAACGATTCGCTTTTGTAATTTGAGAATATCAAGATGCATAAGAACGACCCTCGTGCTGCGGCCAGGTACCACAAACAGCGTTCAAGCGAATGCCAACAAAATCCATTTGGAACTGACAACATGGCAAGTGCCTCGCATCCGCTGCGGGAATGGGACGGGAACTATGGCCAAGAAGCTATGGCCGAGTCCGTTGTGGAGGACGCACAGAGAATGGTGTAGGGTGGAGGAGGTGGACGTGACCAATGCTCTTCTCTATTGCTCTTCATGCATTGATTGCATTGACTTTTGGCTGTGGCTCCATCGACTCCACCAACTCCACCAACTCCACCGACTGCAAGACGTCGACGGCAACGCACATTGTTTTTTGACCGCTGCAACAGCATATAAACTGCAAAAAGCAAAATGCAATGCCAAAAGCTGACTGTGAATGTGAATGTGAATGCACACACGTGTGTGTGTGTGTGTGCGTGTGTGTGTGTGTGTGTGTGTGTGTGTGTGCGCGCGTGTATGTGTGCTTGTATGCGTGTGTGCGTGTGTGCATGTGATCTGTTTGCTGCGATTAGAAAATGATTTACACCTTTTGCAATGCTGCAACAAGCTGAAGCTGACACAGGGGCAGCAAGAGCCAGAGACAGAGACAGCGTGAGAGAGGGGCAGAGGGGCAGAGGGGCAGAGAGGCAGAGAGGCAGAGAGACAGAGAGACAGCGACAGGCTGTTTGGCTGCGACCGGCCTGGTCAGAGGACAGGACAGGACAGGACAGACTGGAGCCGTCTCGGGACTTGGGCATGCTGCGCAGTCTCGTTCTATGCAATTACACATTTTATTATTATTAACGTTAATGTCGCCCATGGGATGGCTCTGACGCCCGCTGCCAGCTCCCGACTCCCAACTCCCAGCACCCAGCTCCCAACTCCCAACTCCCGATTCCAAACAACCGACTCCAAACACACGACTCCCAACTACTAGCACATAAAAAGCGCTTATTAATAAGAAATTGCAATAAACTACAACTACAACTACAACCACAACCACAACCACAACTACAATGAACTTTGCTGGCACAATCTTAGAATTTCTGGCTGGCATTTAAGCAAAATTCCATTAAATTTTTGTATTTCTTATTGTCATTACCATTGCGTAAAGTTTAAGTGTATATTTATTAGTTTAATCGGTTTGTTTCTTATACGCTTTTTGTTTGTTGACGCATGTCCCAATTCTCAACAAATTTTACCACACAAAATTAAAAAAAAAATGTTATTACTTACGTTTAAAAAGTTTCGAATTCAGAAATGATGTAAATTTTGATGATGT